>CM046003.1:78044965-78644965 GCA_025175895.1 Wurfbainia villosa | reverse complement strand
CACTTGGCCCCTCCTGCTACTTCCTCTAGCGCAGACTTCCTTTATCTGCAGTATATGGACAACATGAACTATAAGCATATAGCTTAGTAAGATCCTTGCCTACTCACAAAAGCCACAAACTTCATCAAGCAATTAGAACATGAGCATACCAGCGTAAAGGACCTAAGTATTTCATAGCAACACTAATCAACAACATATCCATGTAATAAAACTGAGCATGGCATAGAAAGCATAATTAATCTAAGCAGGGCATAATTTGAACATAAGCATTATAACTACATAAAACTAAGCAGGCATGAAAGACATATTCATAATCGTTTTAAAACAGAACAATAAGCATTCCTAACCTAAGCATCCGTAACATCCTACATCTTAAACCTACATAAAGTACATAGGCACAAACATTCTTCAACTTAACCATGACCATTCATCAGGGAATCCAATCATGCATAAAGGACATAATCATAAGCATTTGTTTAACTTGGACATAAACATTTGTAATAACATAAATCCTAAACTTGTAGAAAGAACATAATCGCAAGTATTCATAAACTTAACCGTAACATTCACCACATCATAAATTCTAAACTAGCATGAAGTACATAGTCGCAACATTCTTAAACTTAACTCTAAACATCATAACTTCATAACATCTAGCATGCATAAGGAACCTAGTTCGCAAGCATTCAGGGTATTTAACATAAGCATACACAATATCATGAAAAGTCTTTTCTTTCCAAAACATATACTTATAGATACTTCCATATCATCATAACTTCATAACATCTAGCATGCATAAAGAACATAGTTCGCAAGCATTCAGAGTATTTAACATGAGCATACACAATAATCATAAAAGTCTTTCCTTTTCAAAACATATACTTATAGATACTTCAAAAATCATCATAACTTCATAACATCTAGCATGCATAAAGAACATAGTTTGCAAGCATTCAGAGTATTTAACATGAGCATACACAATAATCATAAAAGTCTTTCCTTTTCAAAACATATACTTATAGATACTTCAAAATCATCATAACTTCATAACATCTAGCATGCATAAAGAACATAGTTTGCAAGCATTCAGTGTATTTAACATGAGCATACACAATAATCATAAAAGTCTTTCCTTTTCAAAACATATACTTATAGATACTTCAAAATCATCATAACTTCATAACATCTAGCATGCATAAAGAACATAGTTTGCAAGCATTCAGAGTATTTAACATGAGCATACACAATAATCATAAAAGTCTTTCCTTTTCAAAACATATACTTATAGATACTTCAAAATCATCATAACTTGTTTGGGGGGCCCCAGGTTAAGTACCACATAATGCGCGTTCCCTAGTAGGCTGGGGTAGCGAGCCACCAGTCCTACTAGAGCAAGACCTCTTACGTCTTACCAGGGCAAGACCTCTTACGTCTTCTTATGTCCCTATGGATTTGATTAACGACCACCTGACGGGTCGGGTACTTAACCTCTTGCAAAGTAAAATACTTAATTCCTTTCTTTTCTTGTCATAATATAAAGAATGCTCTTGATCCCCAACATAAAAAGGGAAGCATCTTAATCTTATCTTATCATAAGGAGAGCTCTTGATCCCTACTTGAAAGGGAAGCATCTCCATTTTATCTTATCTTAAGGAGAGCTCTTGATCCCTACTTGAAATGGAAGCATCTCCATCTTGTCATAAGGAGAGCTCTTGGTCCCTACTTGAAAGGGAAGCATCTCCATCTTATCATGAGGGCACATGCATTCATAACATAAGAGTACCCTTAAGGGGTCCTAAAGTATAAACATGTTCATCATACAAGCATATTTCGTGGCACATTACATCATAAACACGAAGCATATTTTCCTTGGCATATTCATGGCATATTAAATCACAAAAACATGTTCATCACCTAAGCATATTTCATGGCACATTACATCCTCAACATGTAGCATGTTTCCTAAGCATATTCAAGGCATATTAAATCATAAAAACATGTTCATCACCTAAGCCTATTTCATGGCACATTACATCATAACATGAAGCCTATTTCCTTGGCATAATCATGGCATATTAAATCACAAAACATGATCCACATCTAGGTATGTTTCATGGCATACTATATCATAATCATGTTCATCACCTAAGCTTATTTCTTATTGCATTGAATCATAACCATATACATCACACAAGCATAGTTCATGACATATAAACAAACAAAACCACACCCTTAGCACAACTACATGTGGGGGGGGGGGGTGTTTTCATGAAACCCTAACCCTAAAACCATGGGTTGGCCGAATCTTGTAAGGGGCTTGAGCTTGGGTTTTGTCCCCTAAAGTTCACTCATGAAGCCTTATAACTAATCATAGCATCATTAGAGATATTTTCATGCAACCCTAACCCTACTTCCATTTGTTGGCCGAATCTTGCAAGGTTAGATCCTTGGACTTTTGTCCCCTAAAGTTCATTCATAAGCATTATTACTTACCCTAGTGTCATTAGGAACATTTTCATGAAACCCTAACCCTAATTATATGGGTTGGCCGAAACATGGAATGGGTTCAAACTTTTGGTTTTGTCCCCTAAAGTCCATTCATCAAGCATTATTACTTAACCTACTGTCATTAGGAACATTTTCATGCAACCCTAGCCCTAATTATATGGGTTGGCCAAAACATGGAATGGGTTCAAGCTTAGGTTTTTTCCCCTAAAATTCATTCATAAGCATTATCATGGCCTATCCTCACAAGAGGGAGTTGTCATAACAAAACCCTAACCCTAAAAGGCCTTGGTGGCCGAAACCTATAAGGGCACCAAGTTGGAATTTTTGTCCCTTAAAAGGTCCTATAGTGAGCATACATCCTATAGAAGTTTCCTAGAAACATTTTCATGAATCTTAGCCCAAGAAAACTTGATTGGCCGAAACCTACAAGGGCTACAACTTCATCGTTCTTACATGAAATTTAACTTACGAAACTAATACACTACAGGTGAGGGGAAACTTACATCCTTCGCTTTGCTTGAGAGATGACCTAATGGGAGTCACCTAGCTTTATCCTAGCTTGAAGGGGGGTCTCGGCCAAAGGAAGAAGAAGGGGGGGTTTGGTGAGGATGAAGAGGAGAGGAAGAAAATGGCAAAAGGAAACTTCCTTCTTCTTTATAAAGGAGGAAGAGAAGTTTCTCTTTTCTTTGTCATGCCTCTTCACTTACCCTTCTTCCACTTATCTACAAATTCCCCTCTTCCTCTAATGATATAATTCTATTGGGCTTATGGTTAGTGGGTGCATCTATAGGGCTTGGCTATCTCTAGAGGTTTGGGGTTCAATTCCTAGGCTTTGCATCTTTTTTTTTCTTTTGGCTTATTTTCTTTATTTTTCCCAAAAACCCACATAAAGCCTATCATCATAAAGAAAAATTCTCGTAAAATTGCTAGAAATTTTACGCGTACATCGAGGATTTAAACTATTTCAAATGGATGTTAAGTTAGCGTTCTTGAATGGATTTATCATGGAAGAGGTTTACATTAGCCAACCACCCAGATTTGAGAGTCTAGACAAACCCGACCATGTTTTTAAACATAGAAAAGACTTATAAGAACTAAAACAAGCTCCTAGATCTTGGTATGAAAGACTTTCAATTTATCTCAAGTCTAAGGGGTTTAGTCAAGGCTTAGTCGATCTAACCTTGTTTGTAAAATCCTTAGGAAAAGATAAATTTATTGCCCAAATATATGTAGATGACATAATTTTTGGAACTACCAATACAACTTTATTAGATGAGTTCATCTCACTAATGGAAAGTGAGTTCGAAATGAACTTAATAGGAGAACTAACCTTTTTCTTAGTCTTACAAATTAAAAAAAACTAGAGAAGGTATCTACCTACACCAATGAAAATATGCTAAGGAATTAATTAAGAGATTTGAAATGCAAAATGCTAAGGAAATTAACACACCAATGGAAACTAATGTGAATATAGGAGAAGACTTAGAAAGAAAACTAATTGATTTAAAATACTATAGGAGCACGATAGGTAGCCTTCTATACTTAACTGTGAGTCGGCCTCATATACTCTTCAAAGTAAGTATTTGTGTGAGATTCCAATCTTGTGCTAAAGAGTCACACCTAATGCTAGTCAAACGCATCTTTCGATACCTTAAAGGAACACTAAACATAGGAATTTGATACCTAGGTCTAATGAGTTCGAACTATCGGCCCGATTCATTATGTTGGTAGTAAACTCGATAGAAAGAGCATGAGTGATTGCTGCCAACTCCTAGGCTCGAGTCTAGTTAGTGGTGTAGTAGAAAGCAACATTGTGTTGCCTTATCTCAGCCACCGGGTGATTAGGTTGCGATGGGTGAGTGTGTAGCTTAACTCCTTTGGATGAAGCACACTCTTCAAGACTTCCAATTAAACTTTAGTAACACTAAAATTTTCATAGACAACATTAGTTCCATTAACCTAACTAAGAATCCAATTTGTCACTCTAGGACTAAACACATAGAGGTTAAAAACAATTTCATTCGAGAACACGTAATAAATGGAACAATACAACAATATGTTTAGTCGAAATCGAACCTAGCAGATATCTTCACCGAACCCTTACATGAAGCAGAGTTTAGTTTGCTTAGATGGAAATTAGGAATGTGCATAATAGAGTATGACTCAACTCTTATATTTTTCTTATATACTCGATTTTTTTTATGCTACATGGAACTAGCTAAGGATTTACCTTAGAAAGTAGGCACCTATAGATTTAAGGAGCCAACACATCTCACAATACATAGGTCTAATGTGTTTGTGTACTGAGCCACATAGATGGTGTTGGACTATCCGAGCCGCAAAAACCACTTTTTGCGTTGTGGAAACCTCGGAAGCCCAGCCACGGATCCATGTGAAGATATATAAAAATAAATTCATGTACGTGTTATGGAAACCTAGATCTACCTTAGATCTACATGATGAGAGTGTTACCCTCGTAGCGACGCCCTTCGCTTATACCGCTCGTCCAAACGCTTTGTCGGATCTCAAAGAGTGTCAAGTGTACACTTCTCTACAAGTATCCACACGAACAAATGGTGGAGAAGACACCTTAGAGTGTGCTAGCACCCTTGAGGAATCTCGGCAAGAAGAGGATGAGGGAGAGAGCCATCATCGATCTAACCATCTCCATAAGAGTCCTATTCCTTCACTCTACTACACCATTCTGCTGGAGGTGTGCCAGGTGCAGACAATGGGGATTGAATCCCAGCCTCTGAAAAGTAATTCCTAAACTCTCCCAAGAGGTACTCACCACCACGATCAGATCGTAGTGTCTTGATACTATTTCCTTGACATTTCTCCACATCATCCTTGAATTCTTTGAACTTGTCAAAGCATTCAGACTTGCAATGCATCAAGTAAATGTATCCATATCTCGAATAATCGTCTATAAAGGAGACAAAATATTCAAAACCACCTCTAGCCTAGATAGACATAGGACCACACAAATCAGAATGAACCAATTCCAACACATCTTTAGCTCTATACCGCTTGGCCTTAAAAGGCCTCTTGGTCATTTTACCCTATTTGCATCGTGGGAGCTTTTGGTTCAAATGTATATAAATTTCCTATCAATGCAGGAAAACAAATAATCTCCTTATTCCTTTTTATAACCACTCTGTCATTAAAAGAAATAGAATATCCATCCATAAATAATTTAGAAACTGAAATCAAATTTTTTCTAAATAAAGGTACATAATGGGAATTTTTAAGAACTAAAACTTTATTCCTCTCAAAAAACAAATAAATATCTCCCATAGCAACAGCCGCCACCTTCGTGGCATCGCCCAAGTATACGGTAATCTCCCCCTCAACTAGTCATCTAGTTCCCTGGAACCCCTGCAAAGTATTGCAGACATGATCAGTGGCTCCCGTATGTACACACTAGGTGCCGGTAGATAACACCGTTAAACATGTTTCAATGACTAGACCAAAAGATATACCTTTGTTATGCTTCCAGTTGGGGTAGTCCTTCTTCCAGTGTCTAGTCTGCTTGCAAGTGAAGCACTTGCCTTTCGACTTCTTTGCTCCTCCCTGAGTTCCTCCCGCCACCTTTGCCCCAGCTTGTTTCTTCTTCTTCTTGCCTTTCGGCTTAGAAGCAGAAACCTTTTGGGCAATCATGGCCTGTGCCTGAGCACTCTGACGAAAAAGTCCCTCTGTCGCCTAGAGTTCTGTCAGAAGCTCCGCCAACGAATACAACCTTTTATTCATGTTGTAGTTCAGGCCAAAGTGCTCAAAACTCCTAGGTAGAGACTAGAGAATGATATCGACCTGGGTTTTCCCATCGATCTCAGCTCCGAGGACTTCTAGCTCATTCAAATTAGCCATCATCTTGAGAACATGATCACTCACAGGTGTTCCCTCGATCATGGTGGTCGTCATCAAGTTCCTCATGGCTTCCTTCCTTGTAGCCCAATTCTGGTGTCCGAAAAGCTCTTTGAGATTGAGCATCATGTCATAAGCAGTGGGCATGGCATGATGTTGATGTTGTAGTACATTTGACATAGATGCCAAAATGTAACATCACGCCATTTCATCAACCTTAATCCACTTCTTATAACTCTCCTTCTCCTTTTCCCTAGAATCATCCGCAGGCTTAGAAGGGCACTCTTCGAGGAGTACATATTTTGATTCCTCAGTAGTTAAGACAATGTCAAGATTCCTCTTCCAATCAACATAATTGGGTCCAGTAAGTTTATATTCTTTCAATATTACAGCAAGCGGGTTGAAAGTAATTTTGAAAAAACCTAAGAATCACATAGATCAAAACATTAGATTTCAAAAAATTATTGATTCCTAAAACAATAAAATTTTAAAATCAACCAACACCTCAAAACACCGAGAATATTGCATGCCACAATAGTGTGGATGTATACGAATTCTACATTTATAAGAGGAGGTTTTACCCATTAATTTTACTATCTTGTCAACCTAACTTTTTGACAAATAAAATTAATAGTTGGTTCCTCTTCGGCCCTACAAATAAAAGCAGTGACTCTGATAGGGAGGATACTTCTATTTGTATCTAAGTGTTCACCATTACTTGGTACCAAGGTAATTATCTCGGGTTATGTGCTTTCCGATGAGGAAGTACACACCCTCCTTAATAATTTCCTATAACTATATTCGACCCTGTGTTCTACAAACAAACACATCCGATGGGGAGTAAGGCACTCAGAGCCGACGCACAAGTTTTTTTGCATCACATGTCAAATCGTAATGGAGGCCATGGGAATTTATAAAAATATCCAACTTGAAGGGTTTTGCTTATCGAGTCCGTGAGGGGAAACTTCGCTTCCCACAACACCTTGGTTGTTTGTTCATGGCGATCCCATCGATGTCCCCAAATTAAAAAATTTAATCCTAGACAAAAGGGATTGCCCAAACAATCAAGTAATCGTCGTGTTATTCCTTTAGAGAGGTCACTTGAACAAACTCGTTGTTCAAGCGACCATCCTCTATTCTACGAGTAGCCGCGGAATAGACGATGTACGGATCGCCGGTTTTTGTATTTATGTTCGGGATCCAAGTATTATTTAGCCACAAACAGCTTTATATCATGCTCATAATTGAATAACAAATACAAACATGTAACATATAAAAATTAGAGAATCGATATACCTCTCAATCTTCTAATGTATGACCTTCCTCCTTTCGGACGTCGTGTGGGCGACGATCTACCAAAAGTTGAATCTCCTAGATTGCAAATCTTCCTTCCTTGCTCTTCCAAAGCAAGAGGAAGAATAGAAACAAGGTTCTTCTTCTTTTTATAGCCAACCAACAAGCAACCAAGGGAATCCTTGTCGCCGACCAACAAGGAGAAGGGGATAATGATGGAAACCGGCCAAGACATCAAGGAAAACCCCTAAGTCTTGTTTCCACCTCTCAAGGAGAAAAGAAGAGAATCTTTTGGCCGCTGGCCAAGGGCTTGAAAAGTGTTGGAAAAAGTGCTAGACGCCGGCCAATGGAGGAGGAAGAAGAAAGGAAAAACTTCCTTATTTGGTGCCGCCCAAGCCTCCAAAACCCTAAACCTCCAAACCCTAATCCTATCTCAATTAGGACTCCTCTTTGTTGCCGCCCACCCCTTGCCCTCCTTTTATAGAGTTAGGGATAAGCCATGATTTAATCTCCTCCATTGGTTCTAGGGATTTAATCTCAATCGTCGAATCTAGAGATTTAATCTCAACCGTCAGATCTAGAGATTTAATCTCGACCATTGGATCTAAACTTCATGAGATGTTAATAGACTACATTAGGGACCATGAGGAGGAGTTGGATCTTGGCCACCCATGGATCAAGCCCACATAAAGTCCGATCTACTAATGATAATCCAATCCACTAAAGGATTATCATTGATCTACCTCACCAACTCCCATATGATAATATGGGCTCCATATATTATTTGTACATTTTCTCCCTGTGTTTAAGATCTCGAATGTCCATCGATTAATTAATTTACTGACCATTAATTAATCAACATCTAACTCCATGAGTAGTACCAATCAACCTTTTCATCATGCCGGACCAAGTCCACGTGCAGGGTTTACATGATGAACCTTATGAGCTCCTCAAGGTGACATCATCATCCTAATTTATAGGACACAGTTTCCTCCTATAATCAATGACACACTATATAAATAATATCATCTCCCAACTTACCGAGCCTATCGATTTAATCTATAAATCTCGCCCATTGGTAAATTAAAGAGATGACTACTAAGTATATATGCCTGTTATTATATCGGGATTAAGAGTATGTACAAAATAATATCTGAGGTCCGATTCGATTACGTAGTCAGCAATAAATCGAATCACCTCTATGTCAGTCCTGCTCAATACACACAAAGTGCACTAGTGTGATTCTATGGTCAAGACAAACAGATACCAAATCACAATACAACCATTCCGATGGTTTATCCAAAGTCATCTCGGTTGTGAGCCTTTACTTATACTTTACAAGGAGCCGATTGTTGGGATCTTTGTAATGGCTAGAGGCGGGGTGAATAGCGTGTGCTCAATTGTTGATGGAATTTGATCATGATCGTCTCTACAATTTCGTTAGTACAGAGCGGAAATAGAAATAATACAATAATGAAATAAACAATCACACACGAACAAAATTGTTTAACGTGGTTCGGAACCGCACGGTTCCTACTCCACGGATCAGGTTCGTACGAACCCTAGCGATGCCAATCACACACCACTATAAAACACTCCTTCTCGGAACAATCTGGAGGCAGAGAAACCTCGTACAAGATGATTACAACAATAATCAAAAGCTACAAGTAAATACAATGAAATACAAAGCAAGACTAGTAAAGAAAAACACTTTACAAATGCTCTTGAATGCTTGATCGCAAGGTTGATCCGTGACAACTGCCCCAAATTGCCTCAAAGAACCATGCCAAATTCCTCCATCACAAGCTCCATATAAAGCTTCAACCTATGCTGGAAAAAGTCGACCAGTCGACTGCATGGGACCATCAGTCGACTGATGCCACTGTTGTCGTGAGAAAATGGCTAGATCCACGCTGGATAAGTCCAACATATCTACCATCAATCGACTGATGGTGTCCTCACTGGTCCTAGCGTGAGACTACACTGTGGTCGGCAGATCGATCATGCTAATCGGCGATCGCTGAATCCATCACGATCGCCATCCTCCGCCAATGATCGCTAGGCCACTTTTCACAAAACCCTAGTTGATTTCGGTCCGCCGATCGCCACATGACACCGATCGGCACACCTCAAACATGAGATTTTAGCCCAAGTATGGTGCCCCCATAATTGATAGACCACCCTTAGCCTATACCTAAGCCTTCTAGCCACCATCAGCCTCACACCTCTCGGATCTCTCCAAGTCATCCATGACTTGTTCATCCAACGCGCTAGCCTTCAGGTGCTTCCATCAGCTATGTCATGCTAATTGTGTCTACACCGCCAAGGCACATTGGACTTACGCCGCCAAGACTCCGCTTGGACTTTACGCCGCCAACCATTGCACTTATGCTGCCAAGACTCCCGCTTGGACTTTACGCAGCCAATATCAAACCCCTTGGACTTCTCATGCCAAGACTCAAGCTTGGACTTTCCCTTGCCAACCCATGTTGGACTTCTCAAATGCCAAGACCATGCTTGGACTTTCCCTTGCCAACCAATGTTGGACTTTTACATTGCCCAGACCCATGCTTGGACTTTTCATGTGCCAAGTGTCCCACTTGGACATTCAATGCCAAGTACTCAAGACTTGGACTTTACCAAATGCCAAGTGTCCCACTTGGACTTTCCATGACAAGTACCCAAGACTTGGACTTTCTCATAACAATTACATTGTCATATGTTTTTGTCGAACATTAAAACATCACTCAAGTCAAACTCGACTTAGAACACTAACTCAAATCCCTTTTTGCACCAACCGCATGATGAGTTGTCATATGACCTGGGCCGATTGCACCAACAATCTCCCCCTTTTTGATGTTTGACAAAAACCAAACAAATCATTGAGTTAGAACACTAACTCAAATCCCTTACCCATTATCCCAAATTGGTAATCTTAAACATTCTCCAAATGTTCTCCCCCAAACATTCTCCCCCTTTTTGACTAATATCAAAAAAGGTCTTCTCTCCAAGGAGGTCAATGTCTCATGTTCCAATGAGATCTTACAATCTCCCCCTTGGTCTAAAAATATCTAGGATGCCTTCCATCTTCCTAGTGATAAGTCCCATATCACTCAAGAGAGGCAATCCTATTCACTCTCCCAATTTCCAAATTGGGTATAAAAAAAAACCATCAATTTTCTCAAATTGATGATACTCTTCCAATAACTTCTCCTCTTCAAGGAGAAAAACACATCCATCATCCCAAGATGGATACCTCCCCCTAAAGGCTTGCTCCCCCTTGACTATTGCACCAATAATGTCCTTGGGAAGTCCCTAAGCCAATAGGAACTCTAAGCCATCAAAATTAAGGTTAGAAATTCAACATTAAACTCTCCAACACCTTAAAATTGATACAAACCCAAAACACCTCTCCTAATCCATATCCAATGGATTTTCACCCTTCATCATGCTTCCCAAAGCATATCCTAGAGTTAGGAGTGGTTAGGGACCTTAACCGCAGCTGAAATCGGGTTAAACAACCTTGGTTACCCCGAAATTAGGCTATCAGTCGAGTGATTCAAAAATCGATCGATGACATACCCATCGATCATTGCTCGATGACATTATTGAAAATCTCGATTTTCAGTTATCAGAAATGAGTTTTGGAAAATCAATACTAATTATACGTATATCAAAAAATCACGAAATTTGTTACGTATAATACTTATGGCCAATACAATGGGTGAAAAATGTTTGAAAAATATTTTACCCTTAAAATAGCGAAATTGATACAAAATCCAAAAGTGACTAAAAACTTTGAAGTTTAAGCTCACTTTGTATCAATCTCATCAATAGTGATTGCTATCAAGAGATAGACTTTACCAAGGTTTTTCAAAATGATTTAAAAATGTTTTCAAAACCTTATTTTGGATCATATTTCTTGGGCTCTATGCACATGACTTGTACACAAGCTTTCCCAATGATCCATATGTTGAGTTAAGATGAGTTTGAGTTCAACTAGATGCAAAAACTATGCACTTTGAACTAAACTCATATCCTATCATCTCACATGTATCTAGGGTGTATAAATACACATACATGTCAATTGGATGTGAGATTTGGGTTTTGGTTCATTTAATCTAGGGGTTCATGCATTTCCTAGGCAACCCTACTTGATTCCCTTATAAATGAGACTTCAAGTCATGCCATTGTCCTTAGTTTAATTTTAATCAATTAAATGCATGAAATGATCATGGCATAAAGATAGCAAAAATTAAGCATAGCCAATGATCATGATGTCATGGCATATGAGAAAATCTAAAAACACATGACATTTAAAACCTTAATCCTAAAACATGAACATGACATATACAATGAATAAACATAAGCATGATGTCATGACATGTTATATGCCAAACAAAGCATGACATATAAAATATATAGGTATAATAATACCTAAATCTTAATATTAATTTCCATTTGATATAATTCATCATATTTTGCCATATTTCTACTTTTCTCCCAAGTGTGCCAAAAACCCAAAATGGCACACCAACCTCTAAACCTAAATTGTGTCAATTTGATCATTTTATCAAACTTCTCAAATAATATTGGCATATCCTAAAATCTTTTAGAATTAAGACTCAAATGTATTTCCAAGGTGACCCTAACCTTGAAAATAACCTAAAGTGTCATCTTTATCAAGGTTGAGTTAACTACCCATCCAATCAAGGTTGGCACACCCTAACCCCATCTAGCGTGAATCAATCACGCTCTTAGGAACCCAAAACCTATTTGATCTCCTAGGGTTAATTAGGTATTCCTTAGGGATAACCTCCCTAGATACCTTCCTAATGACCCTCCTAGACTTATTAGCCTTGGGCATTTGGTCTTACCTAGGTTGACTCTAGGGGTAACTCCCCTTGCAACCTTCTTAGTGGCCACCCTAGGTTTCCTAGAAACCTTAGCCACTAGGCACAACCCTTGGTCAACTCTGGGGATGACTTCCCTATTGACCTTGGTCTTCCTAGACCTAGTTTGTGTTCCATAATCAAATGGAACACTGTGATAGGTTTTCTTGGGCTTAGGTTTGCCCTTGAATGAATCTAGTTTCCTAGGTCTTGATTTTTGACCATTAGACCCTAGGCTTTGACTTCTCGACCCTAAATGTTGACCTCTTGACCCTTGAAATTGATTTTGTATTTTTACAAGGGTCTTCTCCATCTTTTCAAGCCTTGACCTCAAGACTTGATTTTCCTTTTCTAACTGCCCAATTTTCAAATTTTTAGTTAATCCTTGGGCATGGGTCTTCCTAGGCATATGCCTAGTCCATTTGGGATTAAGACCTAGGTGTTCTCCTATTTTCCTAATTGATTCCCTAGGTAAGATATTTTTAGGGACATTAGTCCCAAATTTTTCCTTATTCCTAAGGTTGACTTTCATAGCTCCTAGACAAAATTCCTTATTTATAGCATGCTCTTTGTGATAGATAGCAAGATTGCTAAAATTATTTCTAGTATGCTTTTTGACATTATTTGAATACAGAGCTTTATTTAAAAATACCTTAGGGTTAACTTTGAAAGCTCCCCCTACATGTGTAGCTCTCTCTTGGATCTTCTTCTTCCCCCTAGGACATTGATTCCTATAATGTCCTTTTGAATTGCACTTGAAGCATATAACATGCTCCTTGCTCTTTTGACTTGGGGAACCGGCATCCTTTGACTTTTGTTGACTTTTGGGCGCCGGAGGAGCTTTCTTAACCTTCTTTGGGCATTTGCACTTGTAATGCCCAAATTTCTGTTGGTGCAGTAGGCACCTAAGTCGAACCTGAGTTTTGATTATAGCAAACGATACAAAGTTAAGCTCATGTTGTTATCTCATGAGCTGAATCGAGTGTGCAGAAAATTGCTATAGCTGGAACTGAAGGCTAGCGACACCCGGAGGAAGCCGCGGTGGTCGGGCGACACTCAAGTGACTTCGGAGGGAGCCGAAGGAATTGAGTGGAAGGCCGGAAGCAAAAGCAACACGTAAGTATTGAGGTAAGCTCGTGTGTGCGAGTGTAAGTAAGGTCGTATCCTCGTTACGGGGAAAGTCTTAAGCGTAGATCCGACCCAAGACATCTCATAGGTGGTCTAGGTCGAGATCGGACGGTCGACGACCGTCGAAATAATGTTTTCTTTAAGCTAACATTGCCTTGCGACATCGATCGCCAACTGAAGGACTCGATCGTCCCATCGTCGGGTGACTTACGGCTAGCACTCGATCGATGCCAAGAATGATCCGGGTGATGGCCATCGATTGGTCAAAGGATCACCTCGAGGAGTCAAGGTTTATCACCAAGTTTCAAGGAGTTGTGCTCAAATTTGATTGGCTAGGTTCCTCTCTAAAAGGGGCTTCAAAGGCTATAAAGGAGGGCCAAACCTAGGGTTTCATCAACAATTCTAAGTGCTAAAAAGCCTCGCTATGCCGCAACTCTCCGACGACTCTACAACAACGAAGTGCTGCCAACAACCCTAGCTTAAAGTTTCTTTTGTTTAGTTGTTGGTATAATCTTAATTTGTTATTGCTTTCAATATTGCAATTCTTTTCAATCGAGGTTTTTCGTTGCATTTTACTTTAATAGAAGAGAGAGTTTGTCTCTCTATCTTTTTGCTTCGAAGGCTTTTGTAATCGTAAAACTCCTACCTCCAACGAGGAGGAGTGTTTTAGTGAATTGCCCTCCGTACACGGTCTAGGACCGTTAGGGCCTTGGAGTAGTAGCCGAAGGCTATGAACCAAGTAAAAAAACTATTTGTCTCATTTAGGTTTTATTTACATTTCCGCTGCGTTTAATTGTCCATCGAACGTTTTAAAAGAAATGTTTTTATCGCTATTCACCCCCCCCTCTAGCGATCCGCTTCGATCCAACAATTGGTATCAGGTCCGGGGGTTGCTAAGATTTGGTGAAACCAGACATTTTTACAGATTTATTGTTCTTTTAATTCTGTTTATTTCTATTTATTTCTCTTTGTTAAGTTTTCTCCCGCACTATTAATCCAAGACGCGAGTCTTGGTACTCTTCTTTGTGTTTTTGTCGTTGCTAGTTTCTTCGTCTTTGTCTCCTTGTGTCTTTTGTTCTAATGGCCCATCTCGAGGGTTTTAGCACCGTTCGACCTCTGTTTTACAACGGAGATGACTTCCGTTATTGGAAGGGTCGGATGGAATGCTTTCTCAAAACCCAATTCGAGATGTGGATCATAATCCAAACGGGTTTCACACTTCCGACTAATGAAGTGGGTGACTCCTTGGATTATGATCAATGGACCATTGCGACAAAACAACAAGTCGAAGCCGACGCCAAGGCAACACAAATCCTCCAATGCGGCCTATCCATGGAGGAGCTAAATCGCGTCGGCCCCTTCATAAGTGCAAAGGATCTTTGGACAAAACTAATCGAGTTACACGAAGGATCGGATCAAGCTAAGGTTTGCAAACGCGATTTGTTGTTCAATAAATTGTACACACTAAAAATGCAGGAACACGAGTCCGCGACGCAAATCCACGCCCATGTCCAAGACATAGTCAACAACCTACATGCAATCGGACAAAAGGTCGAAAACCACGACCTTATAAGGTATGTTCTAAACTCGTTTCCGAGGACTACCTTGTGGGCATCCATGGTCGATGCCTACAAGGTCTCCAAGGATCTTTTTAAAATTAGGTTAGATGAACTCTTTTCCGATTTTGAATTACATGAGCAGTCCAACTCGGAACCCGAGAGGGGTATAGCCTTGTTTGCAGGTTCAAAGAAGAAAATTGCAAGCAAGCCACCACCAACCGAGGAGGAAGACGAGTCCGAAGAAGAAGTTGACCCGGAATTGACTGTCGAACTAATGAACCTAGCTCGAATGATAGCCAAGGGACGAAAGTGAACCACGACTCGACCCAACCAAGGTAAGCCTAAAAGTTCTAATATTAGGTGTTATGAGTGTAACATGTTTGTACATATCAAGTCCGAGTGCCCCAAGCTCAACCACCGAGCACCTAAGCACAAGAAGGCCCTCAACGCGACATGGGAAGAAGCGTCATCCAAAAAAGACGAAGACCACGTCTTCATGGCGAAATCGATTGAGTCAAACATGGAGACCGAACCTGAACTTGAGTCAGAACCTGAGGATGACTCGGACTACGAAGCTATCTTCAAGTCAAGCCATGGGTACACATCCGGTTCAAAAGATACCCTTAAAGTAAGTCGAACTTTATTTAATACTTTACAAAATACGGTTAGGTTTTTGTCTAGGAAATTAGTTAAATCCGAGTCCAAGGTCGAGACCCTGGTTGAGGAGGTCAAACTCCTTAAACACAAGGTCTCCCTAACCTCTTCGACTAGTCGAGTTCAAGAGAAGGACTCAACTCGGGTTGAAAAACTCGAAGTTGAGAACTCACTCTTGAAAAGTCAAGTCGAAGATCTTAGGAGCACGTTGGAAAGGTTCACTTCGGGATCCAAAGGACTTGACCTCCTACTTGGATCTCAAAGGGCCGTGTACAACAAGGCTGGACTAGGGTTTAACTCAAACACGACTAATAGGTCGTATATGTCGATTGTAAGTCGACATAGGAAACATGTCCAAGCATGGGTCCCTAAGAACCTTTTGATTTCAACTCTAGGATCCAACCCATACTGGTTTCCCAAGGACCAAATCCACTATGTGGATAAACCGAACCGATTCAACCGTCTAGGGGGAGCCAGTACAAAACATGTTTGTGCTTTAACTTAGAAATTGCATGTTTTAACTTAGAAAGTTTGTGCTGTAATTTAGAAATTGCATGCTTTAACTTAGAAAGTTTGTGCTTTAAAACTTGTGAACTCACTTAGAACATGAACATAACTAACTAAAATTCTTGAAAAGATTGAGCCTCGGGGAGCCTCTTTTCAAAAACATAACCAACTAAAATTCTTCGAAAAGATTGAGCCTCGGGGAGCCTCTTTTCAAAAATAACCAGTTAGACTAGGAAATAATCTTAGGTGAGTCAAGTCATCATTTTCTTGAACATGGCTTTGTCTAAGGAAGTGGTCGATGATCCGATAAAAGAAGGCCCCTGTGCCTCGCCACGACCTGGAAGCCATGATCTTGAAAAGGTAAACTTGACAAGCCTAGGGTCAAATCCAAATCTAACATAAAATTACTTGAACCTAAATCCACTTAATCAACTTAATTGGAAGTCATCTCACAAAAACCACATAAGTATAACATGCTTGATCATATAGACACAAGTGAGATGACCTAGGTTTAACAACTTACAACCAATTCTTTTAAAAAAAAAAATTATCTAACATCCAATCCAACCACCTTGTGTGTAGGATCAATGGATGTTGGATAGCGGTTGCTCCCGACACATGACCGGGGATCAACTCAAATTCACGAAGCTTCGATTCAAACGACAAGGATCGGTAGCCTTTGGGAATAACGGCAAGCTCAAAATCATCGGATCAGGTGATATCGAGCTTAACTCGAATTTTATTATTAAAAATGTATTACTTGTAGAGAATTTTGAATATAACCTGCTTAGCGTAAGCCAATTATGTGACAATAACTATAAGGTCGTATTTTTAGAAAATGAATGTGTAATTAAAACAAATAAAACAGCTAAAACAATACTCAAAGAAACTAGGACAAATAACATTTATACAATTAACTTAATCAATTCCTCAGCCAAATGTCTTATGACACAGGAAGAGGAATCATGGTTGTGGCACCGACGACTCGGTCACTCGCACCCAAGACTCATCCACAAGATGAGTCAGAGTGGCTTAGTCAGAGGCTTACCCAACCTCAACAACTTGGTTAATAAAATCTGTAATGCTTGTCAACAAGGAAAACAACCTAGGACACAACACAAGTTAACTAACCAAGAACGAACCTCAAGTGTACTTGAGCTCCTGCATATGGATCTATTCGATTCACATGGAGCCAAGTCACTCAATAGAAGTCAATATTGCTTAGTCATAATTGATGACTACTCCAGGTTTACCTGGGTTAGGTTCATCAAACATAAAAATGATACCCTAGATCAATTAATCAATCTATTCAAATTAATCGAGAATCAAAAAGACCTTAAGGTTAAAAGACTTAGAAGAGATCATGGTGGTGAATTCGAAAATCAAAGGTTCACCGACTTCTGTAACCTAAACGGATACCTCCATGAATTCTCTTGCCCTAGGACCCCTCAGCAAAATGGACTAGTGGAGCAGAAAAAATGAACTCTACAAGAAGCCGCTAGGACCATGTTGAACGAATACGACCTACCCGATAGGTTTTGGGCAGAAGCCGTGAGTACGACATGCTATGTCCAAAATAGGATCCTTATGGTAAAAGGGCACCTTAAGACCTCATACGAGATCTATCATGATAAAATACCTAACATCAAGTACTTTAGGGTATTTGGGTGTAAGGTACATATCCTAAACACTAAATATTACCTAGGGAAATTTACATCCAAAACCACGACCGGAATCTTTCTAGAGTATATAACCATGACACCCTTAGAGTCGAGGAGACTATCAATGTAATATTTGATGAAGTACCCGAACTTACAAAACCCTTAATGACCCCAAGTGTTGAGCCCACTGATACCAAACTGCCTCCACCCACGAGATCGAGTCTAATCCACATCAACCAACTCCTCTTGTCGACCAAGTGACAAGTGATCCGAGTCAAACTAGTGTTCAACCAAGTCACCCCATTGATCTAACATTAGGTGACACAAACCCAACCCAATCTAGGATTCAAACTAACCACCCTATCGATCAAGTGATAGGAGATCCTAATCTAGGAGTTCGAACTAGAGCATCCTATAGGAACCTTAGTCAAATTTCCTTAATTTCAAAGATAGAACCCAAATCAATTGAACAAGCTCTTCTTGATCCCGATTGGATTATTGCAATGCAAGAAGAGCTAGCTCAATTTACTAGGAATGAAGTGTGGGAATTAGTACCACCACCTAAAGACAAAACGATAATTGGAACAAGGTGGGTGTTTCGAAATAAGCTTGATGATAAAGGTGAAGTAGTTAGAAACAAGGCTAGGTTAGTCGCCAAAGGGTTTAGTTAAGTCGAAGGCTTAGATTACGACGAAACCTATGCCCCAGTAGCTAGACTCGAATCCATTCGAATGTTGCTAGCTTATGCCGCACATCGAGGATTTAAGCTGTTTCAAATGGATGTTAAGTCGGCATTCCTAAATGGATACATTAAAGAAGAAGTTTATGTTAGCCAACCCCCCGGATTTGAAAATCTAGATAAACCCGACCATGTTCTAAAACTTAAGAAAGCTCTCTATGGACTTAAACAAGCTCCTCGAGCTTGGTACGAGAGACTTTCAATCCATCTTAAGTCAAAAGGGTTTAACCAAGGCTTAGTTGACCCAACTCTCTTCGTAAAAACCTTAGGTAAAGAAATATTCTTAGCTCAAATTTACGTAGACGATATAATTTTTGGGACCTCTAACTCAGCCTTACTAAATGAGTTCATTTCACTCATGGAAAGTGAGTTCGAAATGAACTTGGTAGGCGAGTTAAGTTTCTTTTTAGGTCTACAAATTAAACAAACTAAGGATGGTATATACCTATATCAACAAAAATACACTAAGGAGTTAATTAAAAGATTTGGAATGCAAGACGCTAAGATAATAAACACCCCAATGGCGATTAATGTTAACATAGGAGAAGACCTAGAAAGTAAGTCCATTGACTTAAAGTACCATAGGAGCGCGATAGGAACTCTCCTATACTTAACTACAAGCCGACCCGACATCCTATTCGCAGTAAGTATGTGCACCAGGTTTCAAACCTGTGCTAAGGAGTCTCACCTAACCCTAGTTAAGCGTATCCTTAGATATCTTAAGGGTACACTTAACGTTGGTATTTGGTACCCTAGATCTACGGAGTTCGAACTAATTGGCTACTCCGATTCGGATTATGCCGGTAGTAAACTCGATAGAAAGAGCACGAGTGGTTGTTGTCAACTACTCGGCTCGAGTCTAGTAAGTTGGTGCAGTAGGAAGCAACATTGTGTTGCCTTATCTACCACCGAAGCCGAATACGTTGCGATGGGTGAGTGTGTAACTCAGCTTCTTTGGATGAAGCACACTCTCCGAGACTTTAGGTTGGACTTCACAAAAACTGAAATTTTTGTAGACAACATAAGTTCGATAAATCTAACTAAGAACCCTATATGCCATTCAAGGACAAAGCATATAGAGATAAAACACCATTTCATTCGAGAACATGTAGCCAACGACTCCATACACCTCGAATATGTTGACTCGAAGTCTAACCTAGCAGACCTGTTTACTAAACCACTACCCGAAGCCGAATTTAGTCTCTTGAGACGAAAATTGGGCATGTGCGTAGTAGAATAGGAACTTGCAAATTATATTTTCTTACTACTATTTCTTAATTTTCATGGAACTAGCATAGGACATACCTTAGATATCATGCACCTATAGATTTAAGGAGCCAGTACATCTCACAACACATAGGACTAATGTGTTTGTGTACTTAGCCACGTAGATGGGCGTGAGATGTTAGGACCCTACTCCTGGTTCCAGATGTAGAGCTAGTGCATCGCTATGAACCACGGAGTATAATCATACATACTAACCGACTCTGACCAGGACTGGTTGATCTTTCATATCAATCAAGCCAAATATGAGTCGAACATTTTATAGATGAACTTATTTTCAGTATATTATTTTCAAAATAATGTGGAACATGCTTGGACTTTAAAAGTAAAACTTTTTTTTCACACACACTCTCACTCTTTTCGATGTATGGCAAAAGGGGGAGAAAAAGGCCAAAGTTAAGGGATCAATATTTTTTGCCATGACTTACAAACTTTAGTTAACTTGTTAACAGAAAGTAATTTACTTAAACTTTAAGTTAACTTGATAACAAAATGGAAGTAAAGGCCAAGGTTAAGAAATCAATTTTTTGATTTCTTAACTTAAAACTAATTTTAAATACTATGGCCGATATTAAGTAATTTCGGTTACTTAATTCTTTTTTTAGTAGCAAACGTCAAGGGGGAGAGTTAAAACTCTTTCTCAAGTACTCACCCTCGGTCAAGGGGGAGGATTCCTCAAGGGGGAGCACTTGAAAAAGAGTTTTTATACTCCTGTTCATTCATGCTCTTAACACTCCTGCTCATTTATGCATATCTTTTCTTAATGCACTTAACTTTGTATGTGGGTTTGCCATAAACCAAAAAGGGGGAGATTGTTGGTGCAGTAGGCACCTAAGTCGAACCTGAGTTTTGATTATAATAAACGATACAAAGTTAAGCTCATGTTGTTATCTCACGAGTTGAATCGAGTGTGCAGAAAATTGCTATAGCTGGAGCTGAAGGCTAGCGACACCCGGAGGAAGCCGCGGTGGTCGGGCGACACTCAAGTGACTTCAGAGGGAGCCGAAGGAATTGAGTGGAAGGCCAGAAGCAAAAGCAACACGTAAGTATCGAGGTAAGCTCGTGTGTGCGAGTGTAAGTAAGGTCGTATCCTCGTTACGGGGAAAGAATTAAGCGTAGATCCGACCCAAGACATCTCATAGGTGGTCTAGGTCGAGATCGGACGGTCGACGACCGTCGAAATAATGTTTTCTTTAAGCTAACATTGCCTTGCCCAAGATCACGACCGCTAACTCAAGGACTCGACTACCGCCATCACGGGTGACTATGGCTAGCACTCGATCGATCCGCCAGAATGACCGGTGATGGCCATCACCGATCACTGACAAAGGATCAGCCTCGAGGAGTCAAGGTTTATCACCAAGTTTCAAGGGGAGTTGTGCTCAAATTTGATTGGCTAGGGTTCCTCTCGAAAAGGGGCTCAAAGGCTATAAAAGGAGGGCCAAACCTAGGGTTTCATCAACAATTCTAAGTGCTAAAAAGCCTCCATTACGCTGCAACTCTCCGACGACTCTACAACAACGAAGTGCTTTCAACAACCCTAGCTTAAAGTTTCTTTTGTTTAGTTGTTGGTATAATCTTAATTTGTTATTGCTTTCAATATTGCAATTCTTTTCAATCGAGGTTTTTCGTTGAATTTTACTTTAATAGAATAGAGGGTTTGTCTCTCTATCTTTTTGCTTTGAAGGCTTTTGTAATCGTAAAACTCCTACCTCCAACGAGGAGGAGTGTTTTAGTGAATTGCCCTCCGTACATGGTCTTGGACCGTTAGGGCCTTGGAGTAGTAGCCGAAGGCTACGAACCAAGTAAAAAAACTATTTGTCTCATTTAGGTTTTATTTAAATTTCCGCTGCGTTTAATTGTCCATCGAACGTTTTAAAAGAAAAGTTTTTATCGCTATTCATCCCCCCCCCTCTAGCGATCCGCTTCGATCCAACAATTCCCTACACTCAAAACACATGATATGATTTTTATTAGAAATTGATGTGTTTGAGTTACCTAGGGTCGTGGCGGAAACTCAAGCTTGCTCTTCCTCTTGACCGGATGTAGAGGCTTCTTCTTGACTTGACTCTTGCTCCGAAGTGGATGGTCTAACTTCCTCCCCCTCAATCCTAGAGGTGGAGGTCTCCTCCAATTCTCTCAAGTCTTCTTGGACCGATTCAGGATTGTCGTAGAACTTGACCAACTTGTTCCACAACTCCTTGGCATCCTTATAGCTTCCTAATCTAGACAAAATGTCGTTAGGTATCAAATTAATCAACATTTTTGTTACCTTAATGGTTGTCTTGAATTTTTGACGTTGCTCCTCGGTCCATCGCTTCATTTTGAGGATTTCGTCGTTCTCTCCTCTCGGAGCATCAAAACCTATAATCAAAGCAAACCAATTTTCTATATTCGTCATTAGAAAATATTCCAATTTACCTTTCCAATACGCGAAATGTTCACGGTCGAAGCAAGGCGGAATGTTGATGTCGTCACCCAATCTCTCCTTGAATTCCATCTTGTTCCTCAAGCGTGCTCCCTTGGTTGTTAATCCGTAGAAGAGCCCCGGGCTCTGATACCACTTGTTGGGATCTTTGTAATTGCTAGAGGGGGGGGTGAATAGTGCGTGTTCATTCGTTGATGGAATTTGATCGTGATCATCTCTACAATTTCGTTAGTACATAGCGGAAATAGAAATAATACAATAACGAAATAAACAATAACACACGAACACAATTGTTTAACGTGGTTCGGAACCGCACAGTTCCTACTCCACGGATGGGGTTCGTATGAACCCTAGCGATGCCAATCAAACACCACTATAAAACACTCCTTCTCGGAACAATCTGGAGGCGGAGAAACCTCGTACAAGATGATTACAACAATAATCAAAAGCTACAAGCAAATACAATGAAATACAAAGCAAGACTAGTAAAGAAAAATACTTTACAAATGCTCTTGAATGCTTGATCGCTAGGTTGATCGAGTAGCACTTGGAGACCCTGAATTGCAGCAGCAACTCGCCCCAAATCGCCTCAAAGAACCATGCCAAATTCCTCCATCATGAGCTCCTTATAAAGCTTCAACCTATGCTGGAAAAAGTCGATCAGTCGACTGATGCCACTGTTGTCGTGAGACAACGGCTAGATCCACGCAGGATAAGTCCAACGGATCTACCATCACCGATCGGATCAAACCCATCGATCGACTCGATGGTGTTTGTCCTCAGGATCGCTGGTCCCAGGTCGACAGTGAGACTACTCTCGTGGTCGAATTCGAGCACCGGTCCGTGATCATGCAATCGATCATTGCCATAAGTCGTCGTCATTGCCATCCTCCGCAATGACTGCTAGGCCACTTCCCACAGTCAAACCCTAGTTGACTCGGTCCAGTCGACTGCCACATGGCACCAGTCGACTGACACACCTCAAACATGAGGTTTTAGCCCAAGTATGGTGCCCCCATACTTGCTAGACCACCCTTAGCCTAGACCTAAGCCTTCTAGCCACCACCATCAGCCTCACGCCTCTCGGATCCCTCCAAGTTATCCATGACTTGTTCATACATCGCGCTAACCTTCAGGTGTTTCCATCGTCTATGTCATGCTAACGGTGTCTACACCGCCAAGGCACATTGGACTTACGCCGCCAAGACTCCACTTGGACTTTACGCCGCCAACCATTGGACTTATGCTGCCAAGACTCCCGCTTGGACTTTACGCAGCCAATATCAAACCCCTTGGACTTCTCATGCCAAGACTCAAGCTTTGACTTTCCCTTGCCAACCCATGTTGGACTTCTCAAATGCCAAGACCATGCTTGGACTTTCCCTTGCTAACCAATGTTGGACTTTTACATTGCCAAGACCCATGCTTGGACTTTTCTTGTGCCAAGTGTCCCACTTGGACTTTCGATGCCAAGTACTCAAGACTTGGACTTTACCAAATGCCAAGTGTCCCACTTGGACTTTCCATGCCAAGTACCCAAGATTTGGACTTTCCCATAATAATTACATTGTCATATGTTTTTGTCGAACATCAAAACATCACTCGAATCAAACTCGAGTCCTGGTCAATCGTGACCTGAGCCGATTGCACCAACACCGATAACATGATCTCCCGTGTGACACCACACACCATGTTATCTACAATGTAATGTATTAGATAATATTGCATAACCATAAAAATATGCAAACAATGATCATGTGATTCTTATTTCAAAGCAAAGATGTTCATACAAAAGATAGACTTTTCAGTATACATCCCTACAATCTCCCACTTATACTAAAAGACTATGTTGTCCTTAAACTGCCATACATCTGATCCCCATTTCCTCCACATGCCTATCAAAAGCTCTCGCCGGAAGCGCCTTAGTGAAAGGATCTGCCAGGTTATCCTCCGATGCAATCTTGGCCACAACAATTCCTCCACACTTTACTATTTCTCGTATTAGGTGGTACTTGCGCTCTATGTGCTTACTCACCTTATGGAGTCATGGTTCCTTCGAGTTTGCAACTTCACCACTATTATCACAATAAATTGTGATAGTTCTCGGCAAACTAGGAATCACATCCAAGTCCATCAGGAAGTTCCTGAGCCATACATCTTCTTTGGCCGCCTCAGAGGTCGCCACATACTCAGCTTCCATGGTAGAGTCTGCCACGCATTTCTGCTTGACACTCCTCCATACAATGGCTCCACCTCCCAAAGTAAACACAAAACTTAAGGTAGACTTACTCTTATCCCTATCAGATTGGAAGTCGGAATTCATGTAACCCACAAGGAGTAATTGGTCTACCCGGTAAACCAGCGTATAATCCCTAGTCCTTCTCAAGTACTTCAATATATGTTTTACCGCAGTCCAATGTCCCTGCCCTGGATTACTCTGATATCTGCTGACCATGCCCACGGCAAAGAAGATATCTGGTCTCATACATAGCATCGCATACATGAGGCTTCCTACTGACAAAGCATAAGGAACCGCCTTCATCTCCTCTATCTCCTTAGATGATCTAGGACACATTTCCTTAGATAAAGGAACTCCATGCCTGAAATGTAGAAAACCTTTCTTGGAGTTCTACATGCTAAAACGATCCATAATCGTGTATATGTATGAAGCTTGGGATAAGCATAACATTTTTTTCCTGCGATCCCTTATAACCTTGATCCCAAGGATGTGTCCCACCCCTCCCAAGTCCTTCATATCAAACTGTTTGGACAACCATTCTCTTATATCCGATAACACCTTGATATTGTTGCCAATCAATAAAATGTCATCTACGTAAAGTACAAGAAATACCACTACGTTTCTGTCACATCTCTTGTATACATAAGATTCATCCGGACTTTGAATAAATCTATAAGACTGGATTACCTCATCAAAGCGGATGTTTCAAGACCTCGAAGCTTGCTTCAATCCATAAATGGACCGATTAAGCTTACATACAAGATGTTCTTTACCCTTAGCAATGAATCCCTCTAGTTGCCTCATATAGATGTTTTCATCAAGACTGCCATTAAGGAAAGTTGTCTTGACATCCATCTGCCACACCTCATAATCCTTATGAGTTGTTATGCATAAGAGAATCCGGATAGACTTAAGCATGGCTACCGGTGAAAAGGTCTCCTCATAATTGATACCCTCTTTCTGAGTATACCCCTTCGCAACAAGCCTCGCTTTGAAGGTCTCAACCTTCCCATCTATTCCTCTCTTTCTCTTGTAGATCCACTTGCATCCAATGGTTTTTACACCATCGGGTGCCTCTTCTAACTCCCAAACCTGATTTGAATCCATAGATTCAATCTCGGCATTCATTGCACTTTGCCAAGATGCTGCATCTTTATCTTGAATTGCCTCGTCATATGTCCGGGGATCAAGTTCATGTTCGCCAAGGTCCAAATCAGAAGATTCTCCCAAGAACATGAATCTATTAAGCTGTCTCACAACCCTCCCTCTACGACGAGGTATCACCTGTGTATCCTCTGTGACTCACGGTGCAGTGACAAGTGGTGTATCCTCTTGTACCGGTGGTACTAAAAAAGTGACTTTCCCTTTTAATTCCTCCAGAACAATTTTACTCTTGGGCTTGTGGCTCATCACATAGTCTTCCTCTAGAAATCTGGCGTTCGTGCTAACGATCACCCTCTGATCTCTAGGACTATAAAACAAACCACCCTTCGTTCATCTAGGATAGCCAACGAACAAGCGTACTTCTGTACGAGGTTCCAACTTACTAGCATCTGCCTTCAGCACATGTGCTGGACCCCCCATATCCGAATGTGTCTTAGACTAGGATTTCGCCCAGTCCACAATTCTGTGGGAGTAGAAGGCACTGTTTTAGATGGAACCAAATTTAGAATGTACACTGCCGTATCTAGAGCATATCCCCAGAACGAATCTGGCAAGTCAGAATAACTCATCATCGATCTAACCATCTTCATAAGAGTCCTATTCCTTCGCTCTGCTACACCATTCTGTTAAGGTGTGCCAGATGCAGTCAATTGGGATTGAATGCCAGCCTCTGATAGGTAATCCCTAAACTCTCTCAAGTGGTACTCACCACCACGATCAGATCGTAGTGTCTTGGTACTTTTACCTTGACGTTTCTCTACATCAGCCATGAATTCTTTGAACTTGTCAAAGCATTCAGACTTGCGGCGCATCAGGTAAATGTATCCATATCTTGAGTAATCATCTATAAAAGAAACGAAATACTCAAAACCACCTCTAGCCTGGATAGACATAGGACCACACAAATCAGTATGAACCAATTCTAACACATCTTTGGCTCTATACCCCTTGGCCTTAAAAGGCCTCTTGGTCATCTTACCCTCCAAGCTAGATTCACAGGTTGGGAGATCCTCCACCACTAATGAACTCAAAGGTCCATCAGCTATCAACCTTTGAATTCTGCTTAGGTTAATGTGACCAAGCCTAAGATGCCAAAGATATGTTTGGTTCATCTTCGAAGGTTCTTTTCTCTTATTGGAATTAGAAGATGAGTTATTAACTTCAATTTGCATCGTGGGAGGTTTTGGTTCAAGTGTGTACAAATTTATTATCAATGCACCCGTACAGATAATGTCCCTATTCCTTCTTATAACAACTCTGTCATTAAAATAAATAGAATATCCATCCATAAACAATTTAGAAACCGAAATTAAATTCTTTCTAAATAAGGGTACTTAAAGGTAATTCTTAAGAACCAAAAGTTTATTTTTCTCAAAAGATAAATGAACATCTCCCACTGCAACAGCCGCCACCTTCGTGGCATCGCCCAAGTACACGGTAATCTCCCCCTCAGCCAGTCGTCTGGTTTCCTGGAACCGCTGCAAAGTATTACAGACATGATCAGTGGCTCCCGTATCTACACACCAGGTGTCGGTAGATAACACCACTAAATAAGTTTCAACGACTAGACCAAAAGATATACATTTGTTCTTGCGGTTGGGGCAGTCCTTCTTCAAGTGTCTAGTCTGCTTACAAGGAAGCACTTGCCTTTCGGCTTCTTCACTCCTCCCTGAGTACCTCCTGCCACCTTCGCCCCAGTTTTTTTCTTCTTCTTCTTGCCTTTCGGCTTAGAAGTAGAAACCTTTTGGGTCACCACGGCATGTGCCTGAGCACTTTGACGAAATAGCCCCTCTATCGCTTGGAGTTCTGTCAGAAGATCCGCCAATGAATACAACCTCTTGTTCATGCTGTAGTTTAGGCGAAACTGCTCAAAACTCCTTGGTAGAGACTGGAGTATGATATCGACTTGGGTTTCTCCATCGATCTCAGCTCCAAGGACCTCCATCTCATTCAAATGAGCCATCATCTTGAGAACATGATCCCTTACGGGTGTTCCCTCGATCATGGAGGTCGTCATCAAGTTTCTCATGGCTTCTTGCCTCGCAGCCCGATTCTGGTGTCCGAAAACTTCCTTGAGATTGAGCATCATATCATAAGCAGTGGGCATGGCTTGATGCTGATGTTGCAGTACATTTGACATAGATGCCAAAATGTAACACCGCACCATTTCATCGGGCTTGATCCACTTCTTATAGCTCTCTCTCTCCTTTTCCCCAGAATCATCTGCAGGCTTGGGAGGGCACTCTTCGAGGAGTACATATTTGTATTCCTCAGTAGTCAAGACAATGTCTAGATTCCTCTTCCAATCAACATAGTTGGGTCCAATAAGTTTGTTCTCTTTCAGTATCACAGCAAGTGGGTTGAAAGTCATTTTGAAAGAAAACCTATGAATCACATAAATCAAAACATTAGATTTCAAAAAATTATTGATTCCTCAAACAATAAAATTTTAAAATCAACCAACACCTCAAAACACTGAGAATATCGTATGCCATGATAGTGTGGACGTATACGAATTCTACATTTGTAAGAGGAGGTTTTACCCATTAATTTTACTATCTTGTCAACCTAACTTTTTGACAAGTAAAATTAATAGTTAGTTCCTCTTTGGCCCTACAAATAAAAGAAGTGACTCCGATGTGGAGGGTACTTATATTTGTATCTAAGTGTTCACCATTACTCGGTACCAAGGTAATTATCTCGGGTTATGTGCCTTCCGATGGGGAAGTGCACACGCTCCTTAATAATTTCCTATAACCATATTGGACCTTGTGATCCGCAAACAAACTCATCCGATGGGGAGGAAGGCACTCAGAGCCGACGCGCAAGTTTGTTTGCATCACTTGTCAAATCTTAATGGAGGTCGTGGGAATTTTTAAAAAAATTCCCTCTCCCACTTAGTAATTTGAAATTGAGGAATTTTCCTAGCCTTCGACATGTATATCAAACAAAAAGCAATAAATATGAAAAATAAAAATTATTTTCCAACTATTATGGCTTTTGTCTTCAATATATCTTCTGTCGCATCGCCATCTCGTCTGCTCCTCCTATGCCATGTACAAGCCATCCGGAGATCCGAGCCGAGACTAAAACCTATTTTAATTTACATACATCGATCCTATACTCCACGAGGGAGTGTACATGAAATCTAGATCGAAAGTAAAATAAAATAAAGAGTTGCTAAATAATTCCGTATCTAATTTATAAAAAATCAAATACTAGCCTCGTCAACCCCGAGGATTCAACAAAATAAATATTTACACACATACACACATATGGCCATAATAATCGGATCTTATGCCTGCAACCAAAGAGTTAAACTACGCATATCCTACTATTATCCGGCACATATAATATTTGAAAAAGTACATATAAATTAATTGAATCCTAAACACACAAAATCGGAAACCTTGGCTCTGATACAATTGAAGGGTTTTGCTTATCGAAGTCCGTGAGGGAAACTTCGCTTCCCACTTCACCTTAGTCGTTTGATTATGGTGATCCCTTCGATGTCCCGGATTAAAAAAATTTAATCCTAGACAAAAGGGATTGCTCAAACAACCAAGTCATCATCGTGCTATTCGTTTAGAGAGGTCACTTGAACAAACTCGTTGTTCAAGCGACCATCCTCTATTCTACGAGTAGCCACGGAATAGACGATGTTCGGATTGCCAATTTTTGTGTTTATGCTCGGGATCCAAGTATTATTTAGCTATATACAGATTTATATCATGCTCATAATTGGAAAATAAATACAAACATGTAACATATAAAATTAGAGAATCGATATACCTCTTGATCTTCTAATGTATGACCTTCCTCCTTTCGGACGTCATGTGGCGACGATCTACCAAAAGTTGAAGCTCCTAGATCGCAAATCTTCCTTCCTTGCTCTTCCAAAGCAACAGAAGAATAGAAACAAGGTTTTTCTCCTCTAAAACCAACCAACAAGGAACAAAACAATCCTTTACCACCGCCAACAAAGAGAGGGAGGTGATGATGGAAACCAACCAAGACACTAAGGGAGACCCTTAGTCTTGTTTCCACCACTCAAGGAGAAGAGAAGAGAGCCTTTGGGTTCCAAGCCAAGGCTGGAAAGGGGCTGGAAAAGTGTTGGACGCCGGCCAATGAAGGAAGAAGAAGAAAGAAATCCTTCCTTATTTGGTGCCTCCAGCCTCCAAACCCTAACCCTAATCCTATCTCAACTAGGATTCCTCTCTTGCCGCCAAAACCCTAGCTCTCCTTGGATTTATTCCTCCACGCCAACCCCTTGCCCTCCTTTTATAGAGTTAGGGATAAGTCATTTTAATCTCCTCCATTGGTTCTAGGGATTTAATCTCAACCGTCGAATCTAGAGATTTAATCTCAACCATCAGATCTAGAGATTTAATCTCTACCTTTGGATCTAGAGTTTTGTTTTCATCCATTGGATCTAAGCTTCATGAGGTGTTAATAGGCTACATTAGGGACCATGGGGAGGAGTTGGATCTTGGCCACCCATGGATCAAGCCCACATAAAGTCCGATCCACTAATGATAATCCAATCCACTAAAGGATTATCATTGATCTACCTCACCAACCCCATATGATAATATGGCTCCATATATTATTTGTACATTTTCTCCCGTGTTTAAGATCTCGAATGTCCATAAATTAATTAATTTACTGACAATTAATTAATCAACATCTAACTCCTTAAGTAGTACCACTCAACCTTTTCATCATGTCGGACCATGTCCACCTGTAGGGTTTACATGATGAACCTTATGAGCTCCTCAAGGGGACATCATCATCCTAATATATAGGACACAATTTCCTCCTATAATCAATGACACACCATATAAATAATATCATCTCCCAACTTACCGAGCCTATCGATTTAATCTATAAATCTCGCCCATTGGTAAATCAAAGATATGACTACTAAGTATATGTGTCTGTTATTATATCGGGATTAATATCATGTACAAAATAATATCTGAGGTCCGATTCGATTATGTAGTGAATAAATCGAATCACTTATGTCGGTCTCGCAATACACACAAAGTGCACTAGTGTGATTCTATGGTCAAGACAAACCAATACAAAATCACACTACAACCATTCCGATGGTTTGTCCAAAGGCATCTTGGTTGTGAGCCTTTACTTATACTTTACAAGGAGTCGATAACATGATCTCCCATGTGACACCACACACCATGTTATCTACAATGTAATGTATTAGACAATATTGCATAACCATAAAAATATACAAACAATGATCATGTGATTCTTATTTCAAAGCAAAGATGTTCATACAAAAGATAGACTTTTCAGTATACATCCCTACACCTCTTCCACTTAGTTATTTAAAATTGAGGAATTTTCCTAGCCTACGACATGCATATCAAACAAGAATCAATAAATATGAACAAATATTTTACAACTATTATGGCTTTTGTCTCCAATATGCCTCCCATCGTATTGCCATCTCGTCCGCTCCTCCCTACACCATGTACAAGCCATCCAGAGATCCGAGCCGAGAAAAACTATTCTAATTTACATCCATCGATCCTATACTCCACAAAGAAGTGTACATGAAATCTAGATCAAAAGTAAACTAAAATAAAAAGAGTTTCTAAACAATGTCGTACTTAATTACAAAATTAAATAATAGCCTCACAACTCCGAGGATTCAAAAAATATACAATTACACATACAATCACATACACACATATGGCCATAATAGTTGGATCCTATGCCCGCAATAAAAAGTTAACCTATGCACATCCTACTATTATCCAAAGACATATAATATATAAAAGTGCATAAAAGTAACCAAATCCTAAACACGCAAAATCGGAAACCGTGGCTTTGATACCACTTGAAGGTAGGAAACTTTGCTTCCCACTTCAACTCGGTTGCTTGTTCATGGCGATCCCATCTTTGTCCCCGAATTAAAAAAATTAATCCATGACTAATAGGGAATACCCAAGCTACCGTTTCATCGTCGTGCTATTCGATTAGAGCGGTCACTTGAACAAACTTGTTGTTCAAGCAACCAACCTCTATTCTTCGATTAGCCACGGAATAGATGATGTACGGATCGCTGGTTTTTGTGTTCGTATTCGGGGTCCAAGTAAATTAGCCACATATAATTGAAAATAATTATAGACATAATACAAAAGAACATAAACAAGCATTATAGCTCTCGATCTTCTTTTGTATGTCCTTCCTCCTTTTGGACGTAGTGTGGGTGACGATCTTCCAAAAGTCGAAGCCTCCTAGATCTCGTTCTTTCTTTCTTTGCTTGCTTCGAACAAAAGGAAGAATAAAACAAAACTCTTCTCCTATGTAGAACCAACCACCAAGCCTTCTTGCTTGGTGATTGTCGCCGGCCATGGAGAGAACAAGGAGTAGATGAAGAGAATGGGGTGGGCGCCGACCAAAAGCTCCAAGGGAAGAACCCTAACCCCAGTCACCGCCGGCCAAGGATGGAGAGAACAAGAGGATGAGCACCGGCCAAGGTTGAGAAGAGCAAGATGGACGCTGACCAAGGAAAAGAGGAAGAAGCCTTGCCGCCCATGGATTCTCCAAACCCTAGCCGCCCAATGCCCACCAAGCCCTAGCCGCCCAAACCCTAATACTCCTTCTATATCCTTGCCGGCCACCCTAGGAGCCTTATTTATAGAGTTGGGTTCAAGTCTCCTTTTAATCTCCACCGTTGGTTCTAGAAATTTAATCTGAACCGTCGGATCTAGATATTTAATCTCAACCGTCGGATCTAGAGATTTAATATCCACTGTCAGATCTAAAGATTTAATCTCCACCGCTGATCTCGAGATTTAATCTCCACCGTCGGTTCTAGAGATCTATTTTTCATCATCATATTGTTGGAATATATACTGAAAGCCTAGCTCTTTTTGTATGAACATTTTATTTTGGAATAAGAATCACATGATCATTGTTTGCACTTTATATATTTATTATATGTGTGTGCATATTGTCTAATATTTTACATTGTAGATAACATGGTGCTTGGTGTGGCACAAAAGATCATGTTATCAGTCCCTTGTAAAATATAAGTAGAGGCTCACAACCAAGATGGTTTTAGATAAACCATTAGCATGGTTGTAGTGTAGCTTGGTATTGTTTTGTCTTGAACATAGAGTTACACTAGTACACTTAGGTGTATTGAGCAGGACCGACATAGAGGTGATTCAATTAATTGCTGACTACATAATTGAATCGGACCTCGGATATTATGTTGTACATGCTCTAAATCCCAATAAAATAACGGGCACATGTACTTAGTATTTATTTCTTTGATTTACCAGAGGGTGAGATTTAGATGGATTAAATCAATATGCCCGGTAAGTTGGGAAATGATATTATTTACATGGTGTGCCGTTGATTATAGGAGGAAACTGTGTCCTATATATTAGGTTGATCATGTCCCCTTGAGGAGCACATAAGGTTCATCATGTAAACCCAGCTGGTTGACTTAGTCAATATGATGATAAGGTTGAGTGGTACTACTCGAGGAATTAGATGTTAATTAATTGATGGTCAGTAAATCAATTATTTGACGGACATTCGATATCTTAAACACGGGGAGATGAATGTACAAATAAAATATGAAGCCCATATTAATTTATGGGGGTTGGTGAGGTAGTTCAATGATGATCCTCTAGTGGAATAGAACATCATTGATGGATCAAGTTTGTGTGGTTCCGATCCATCGGATGGCCAAGATCCAACTCCTCCTTATGGTCCCTATCGTAGCCTAATATAATCCTAAAGAAGTCTAGATCCAAGGATGTAAAACAAAACTCTAGAACCAACGGTTAGGAATAAATCCCTAGATCCGATGGTTGGGATGAAACCCTAGAACCAACGGTTGGGATTAAATCCCTAGATCCGATGGTTAGGATGAAACCCTAAAATCGACGGTTGGGATTAAATCCTAGATCCGACGGTTGGGATGAAACCCTAGATCTGACGGTTGGGATAAAACCCTAGATCCGACGGTGGAGATTAAATCCCTAGATCTGACGGTGGAGATTAAAGGAGGCTTAGGCCCAACTCTATATATAGATGGCTAAGGCTTGGGCGACAAGATAGGGATTGGAAATTAGGGTTTGGCTCATCTCAAAGTGGGCGGCAACAAACCCTAGAGGAGCTAGGGTTTTGGCTTGGCCAGAGTGGGCAAGCTTGTTTTCCCTAGGGTTTTGGCCGGCGCCCCTCATCCTATTCTCATCCATTGCCGGTGTTCATCTCTTCCTCCTCCTTTGCTCATTGGTGGCCGGCGGTTCTCCAACTCCTTGGTGGCCGGCACTTCTCCAACCTCTAGGTGGCCAACGGCAACACTTCAACAAGTTGGCCGGTGCTCATCCACTAGTTCCTTGGCCGGCGGTTGCATCAAACTCCCTTGCTTTGTGGTCGGTTCTAGAAAGGAAAGGTTTTGTTGGTTCTTCTCTTTGTTCGCAGTGGCAAGGAAGGGAAGAACGCGATCTAGAAGGCTTCTACTCGTGGAGGATCTTCGCCCACACGTCGTCCACGAGGAGGATAGGACATACGGTAGAAGATCGTGAGGTATAAAAGTTTTACAACTTGATATTCTGATCTAAGCATGTTATTTTATGTGTTGATTATACAAGTGTGCATTAGTATATATTTTGTATAATCATGGACCCCGAAGACAAACACAAAACCGGCGATCCGTCCATCGTCTCTTCCGTAGCAAACTAACTAGAAGAATTGGGTTGCTTCAACAACTAGTTTGTTCAAGCGATCACTCAAGTTGTTAGCACGACGACGAATTGGTTGTGCTAAGGAAACTCATCCCATCCGGATTAATTCTTTCATTAGTGAAAATTTTAATCCGGGGACATGGGAGGCAATGAGTCTCCGAAGCAACTCCCTACAAGTGATATCAGAGCCACGGTTTCCGGTTTTGTGTGTTTTGGATTCGGTTACTTTCATGCACATATCATATATTGAGTATACCAGATAATAATAGGATGTGCGTAGGCTAACTTTTTGGTTGTAGGCATAAGATCCGACTATTATGCCTATTTGGTTGTATGTGATTGTTTTGTGTGTGATTGTATGTATATTATTTGAATCCTCGGGGTTGACGAGGCTAGATTAGTATTTAATTTTTGTAATTAAATATGACATTGTTTAGCCGCTCATTTTAGTTTACTTTCGATCTAGATTATTTGTACACTCTTCGTGAAAAGGTGGAGCGGACGAGGTGGCGACACGACGGGATGCGTATTGGAGAACAATGCCATAATAGTTGTAAAAATTCTATTTTTTTTTCATATTTATTGCTTATTTGTTTTATATGCATGTTGTGTATGCTTTAAAATTCCTTGATTTCAATTTACTAAGTGGGAGAGGGATATTTTAATTAATTCCCCTGGCCTCCATTACAATTTGACGTGTGATGCAACAAACTTGCGCGTTGGCTCTGAGTGCCTTCCCACCATCGGATGGGTTTGTTTGCGGATCACTAGGTCAAATAATGGTTATAGGAAATTATTTAGGAGCGTGTGTACTTCCCCATCGGTAAGGCACATAATCCGAAATAATTCCCTTAGTATTGTGTAATGGTGCACACTTAGATGCAAATAAAAAGTATTCTCCCCATCGGAGTCACTGCTTTTATTTGTAGGGCTAAAGAGGAACCAACTATTAATTTTATTTGTCAAAAAGTAAGGTTGACAAGATAATAAAATTAATGGGTAAAACCTCCTCTTACAAATGCAGAATTCGTATACGTCCACACTATCGTGGCATGCGATATTCTCGGTGTTTTGAGGTGTTGGTTGATTTCGGGATTTTATTATTTTAAGGAATCAATAATATTTGAAATCTAATATTTTGATAATTGTGATTTTTAGGATTTTCAAATGGCTTTCAACACACTTGCTGTGATTTTAAAAGAAAATAAGCTTACTGGACAAAACTACATTGATTAAAAAAGAAATCTGGATATTGTCTTAACTGCGGAGGAGTAAAAATTTGTACTCTTCGAGGTCTGTCCTCCTAAGCCCTCCGATGACTCTGATGAAAAGGAGAAAGAACGTTATAAGAAATGGGTCAAGGCAGATGAGATGGTGCGGTGTTACATTTTGGCATCTATGTCAAATGTGCTGCAACATCAGCATCAGGCCATAGCCACAGCTTATGACATGATGTTCAATCTCAAGGAACTTTTTGGACATCAGAGTAGGGCGGCTAGACAAGAGGCAATGAGAAACTTGATGACGACCACCATGATCGAGGGAACACCCGTTAGGGATCATGTTCTCAAGATGATGGCTCATCTTAATGAGATGGAAGTCCTCAGAGCTGAGATCGATGGGGAAACCCAGGTCGATATCATTCTCCAGTCTCTGCCTAGGAGTTTTGAGCAGTTCCGCCTCAATTACAACATGAACAAAGAGGTTGTATTCGTTGGCGGTGCTTCTGACAGAACTCCAGGTGGCAGAAGGGCTTTTTCATCAAAGTGCTCAAGCCATGGTCGCTCAAAAGGTTTCTTCTTCTAAACCGAAAGGTAAGAAGAAGAAGAAGAAGAAGAAGCAAGGTGGAGCGAAGAAAGTGGCAGTGGGACCTCAGGCAGGAGTGAAGAAGCCGAAAGGCAAGTGCTTCACTTGCAAGCAGACTGGACAATGGAAGGCGGACTGTCCTCGCCGAAAGAACAAAGGTATATCTTCTTGTTTAGTTGTTGAAACATGTTTAGCGGTGTTATCTACCAGTGCGTGGTGTGTAGATACAGGAGCCACTGATCATGTCTACAATACTTTGCAGGGGTTCCAAGAAACCCGATGACTAGCTGAGGGAGAGATTACCATCTTCATGGGCAATACTTCAAAGGTGGCGACTATTGTAGTGGGAGACGTTTATTTATCTTTTGATAGGAATAAAGTTTTGGTTTTGAGAAATTGTCTTTATGTACCTACTTTTAGAAAGAATTTAATTTCAGTTTCTAAATTGTTTATGGATGGATATTCTGTTTCTTTTAATGACAAAGTGGTTATAAAAAGGAATAGGGAGATTATCTGTTCTGGTACATTGGTTGGCAATTTATATACTCTTGAAACAAAAACTTCCACGATGCATATAGAAATCAATAACTCATCTTCTAAGTCTAATAAGAGAAAAGAACCTTCGCAAATGAACCAAACATATCTTTGGCATCTAAGGCTTGGTCATATTAACCTAAGCAGAATTCAAAGGTTGATAGCTGATGGACCTTTAGGTTCATTAGTGGTGGAGGATCTCCCAACCTGCGAATCTTGCTTGGAAGGTAAAATGACCAAGAGGCCTTTCAAGGCCAAGGGGTATAGAGCCAAAGATGTGTTAGAATTGGTTCATTCTGATTTGTGCGGTCCTATGTCTATCCGAGAGGTGGTTTTGAATATTTCATCTCTTTTATAGACGATTATTCAAGATATGGATACATTTACTTGATGCGCCGCAAGTCTGAATGCTTTGACAGGTTCAAAGAATTCAAGGCTGATGTGGAGAACCGTCAAGGTAAAAGTATCAAGACATTACGATCTGATCGTGGTGGCGAGTACCTCTTGGGAGAGTTTAGGAGTTACTTATCAGAGGCTGGGATTCAATCCCAATTTTACTTTGGCACACCCAGTGAGAATGGTGTGCGGGCGAAGGAATAGGACTCTTATGGAGATGGTCGGATCTATGATGAGTTATTGAGTTACGATTAGTTACGGGGTTTGCTCTTGGACACACGGTTCCATCTAAGTCAGTGCCCTCTACTCACGCAGTTATGGACTGGGTGAAAGCCTAGTCTAAGACATATTTGGATTTGGGGTAGTCCAGCACATGTGCTGAAGGGAGATGCTGGTAAGTTGGAATCTTGTACAGAAGTACGCTTGTTTGTTGGCTACCCTAAGGGAACGAAGGGTGGTTTATTCTATAGTCCTAGAGATCAGAAGGTAATCGTGAGTACGAATGCCAGATTTCTAGAGGAGGACTATGTAATGAACCACAGGCCCACGAGTAGGATTGTTCTTGAGGAGTTGTGAAGTCCGACTTGATACCACACCGGTACAAGAGGAGATACCACAAGTCAGCTGCACGTGTCTGAGCATACATAGGCACCTCGTCTTAGTGGGAGGGTTGTTAGACAAACAGTGATTCATGTTTTTGGGAGAGTCTTGGACTTAGTCCTTGGTGAACATGACGGATCCTGGACATATGACGAGGCACTCCAAGATAGAGATGCGGTATCTTGGCAAAGTGCGATGAATTCAGAGATAGAATCTATGGATTCTAATCAAGTCTGGGAGCTAGTAGAGCCACCCGAAGGTGTAAAAGCCATTGGATGCAAGTTGATCTACAAGAGAAAGAGAGGAGTGGACGGGAAGGTTGAGACCTTCAAAGCTAGGCTTGTCGCGAAAGGGTATTCTCAGAAAGAGGGTATCGATTATGAGGAGACCTTTTCGCCGGTAGCTATGCTTAAGTCTATCTGGATTCTCTTATCTATAGCTGCTCATATGGATTATGAGATTTGGCAGATGGATGTCAAGACAGTTTTCCTTAACGGAAGTCTTGAGGAGAACATCTATATGCGGCAACCAGAGGGATTCATTGCTAAAGGCAAAGAGCATCTTGTATGTAAGCTTAATCGGTCCATTTATGGATTGAAGCAAGCTTCTACATCTTGGAACATCTGCTTTGATGAGGTAATCCAATCATATGGATTTATTCAAAGTCCAGATGAGCCTTGTGTATACAAGAGAAGTGATGGAAACGTAGTGGTGTTTCTTGTACTATACGTAGATGACATTTTGTTAGTTGGCAACAATATCAAAGTGTTATCTAACGTAAGGGTATGGTTGTCCAAACAGTTTGACATGAAGGACTTGGGAGAAGTGGGACACATCCTTGGGATCAAAGTTATAAGGGATCGCAAGAAAAGGATGTTGTGCTTTTCTCAAGTTTCATACATTGACACTATCCTTGCTCGTTTTAGCATGCAGAACTCCAAGAAAGGTTTTCTACCTTTTAGGCATGGAGTTCCTTTATCTAAAGAGATGTGTCCCAAAACATCAAAGGAGATAGAGGACATGAAGGCGGTTCCTTATGCTTCGGCAGTAGGAAGCCTTATGTATGCTATGCTATGTACGAGATCGGATATCTGCTTTGCCATGGGCATGGTTAGCAAATATCAGAGTAATCCTGGACAGGGACATTGGACTACGGTAAAGAATATATTGAAGTACCTAAGAGGGACTAGGGATTTTATGCTGGTTTACCGGGCAGATCAATTAGTCCCTATGGGTTACACGGATTCGGATTTCCAATCAGATAGGGACAAGAGTAAGTCTACCTCGGGGTTTGTGTTTACTTTTGGAGGTGGAGCCATAGTATGGAGGAGTGTCAAGCAGAAATGCGTGGCGGACTCTACCATGGAAGCTGAGTATGTGTGTAGCGCCCGCCCTTATCTGCTCTCAGGGCGGCGCTACTTGGGTCTATATATTTTTTTTTATTAGCATACTACATATGGATCCGTTCAAAGTCTACATGCTTAAACAGGTTATCATAACTGAAACCTTCTTTGGCACATGCATCACCTATCTTATTCATCATTAGCATGACCACATATCTTATCTCATTTCATAACATGCATAACGAAAGGATTCGTTCATGAGTTCTAACATATCGAACCTCTTAAATAAAGGGATACTCATTAAACCCAAGTCTTATAAGCGGAAGCAATGTCTTAAATTGTTCTTAGAGCATATAAATATAAGCAGATAGTGAAGGGTCTTCTTCCACCATGCCACTATCACACACGCACATGGCCCCTCCTGCCACTTCCTCTAGTGCAGACTTCCTTTATCTGCAGTATATGGACAACATAAACTATAAGCATATAGCTTAGTAAGATCCTTGCCTACTCACAAAAGCCACGATTTCATCAAACTATTAGAACATGAGCATGCTGGCATAGAAAATGACCTAAGCATTTCATAGCAACACTAATCAACAACATATCCAGGTAATAGTACAAAAGAACTAAGCATGGCATATAATTGTTCATAAGCGGAGTTAAGCATAATTAATCTAAGCGGGGCATACTTTGAACATGAGCGTTATAAGCTGCATAAACTAAGCATGCGAAAGAGCGTAATCATAAGCATGGTTAACTTGAACATAAACATTTGTAATAACATAAACCCTAATCATGCGGAAGGAACATAGTCAAGTATTCTTAACCTTACCCTTAACCTTCACCACATCATAAATTCTAAACTAGCATAAAGTACATAGTCACCACATACTTAGACTTAACTCTAAACATCATAACTTCATAACATCTAGCATGCATAAAGAACCTAGTTGTAAGCATTGAGCATTTAACATAAGCATACACAATATCATAAAAGTCTTTTCTTTTCAAAACCTATACTTATAAATACTTCAATATCATCATAACTTCATAACATCTAGCATGCATAAAGAACCTAGTTAAGAAGCATTCATTTAACATAAGCATACACAATATCATAAAAGTCTTGTCTTTTCAAAACATATACTTATAAATACTTCAATATCATCATAACTTCATAACATCTAGCATGCATAAAGAACCTAGTTCGTAAGCATTCAGAGCATTTAACATAAGCATACACAATATCATAAAAGTCTTGTCTTTTCAAAACATATACTTATAAATACTTCAATATCATCATAACTTGTTTGGGGGGCCCCAGGTTAAGTACCACATAATGCGCGTTCCCTAATAGGCTGGGGTAGCGAGCCACCATCCTACTAGAGCAAGACCTCTTACGTCTTACAGAGGCAAGACCTCTTACGTCTTCTTGTGTCCCTATGGATTTGATTAACGACCACTGACTCGGGTACTTAACCTCTTGCAAAGTAAAATACTTAATTCTTTCCTTTTTATTGTCATAATATAAAGAATGCTCTTGATCCCCAACACAAAAAGGGAAGCATCTTGATTTTATCTTGTCATAAAGAGAGCTCTTGATCCCTACTTGAAAGGGAAGCATCTCCATCTTATCATAACATAAGGAGAGCTCTTGATCCCTACTTGAAAGGGAAGCATCTCCATCTTATCTTGTCATAAGGAGAGCTCTTGATCCCTACTTGAAAGGGAAGCATCTCCATCTTATCTTATCATAACGACACATGCATTCATAACATAAGAGTACCCTAAAGGGGTCCTAAAGCATAAACGTGTTCTTCACATAAGCATGTTTCATTGCATCGTAAACATGAAGCATATTTCCTAAGCATATTCATGACATATTAAATCACAAAACATGTTCTTCACCTAGGCAAATCACAATATTCATGGCACATTACATCATAAACATGTAGCACATTTCCTAGGCATATTCATGGCATATTGAATCATAAAACATGTTCATCACATGGCCTAATTTCATGGCATACTAATTCATAAACTTGAAGCATATTCCCTAAACATATACATGGCATATTAATTCACACAACATGTTCATCACCTAAGCATATTTCATGGCACATTATATCATAACATGAAGCTTATTTCCTAGGCCTATTCAAGGCATATTAAATCATCAAACATGTTCATCACATAGCCTAATTTCATGTTGCATTGAATCATAACATATTCATCACACAAGCATAGTTCATGTCATATTAAAAAAAACATACCCATAGCACAACTACATATAGGGTGTTTTCATGAAACCCTAACCCTAAAATCATTGGTTGGCGATCTTGTAAGGGGCTCAAACTTAGGTTTTGTCCCTAAAATTCATTCATAAAGCATTATAACCTAGCATAGCCTCATTAGGGATATTTTCATGCAACCCTAACCCTAGTTACCTAGGGTGGCCAAAACCTATAAGGGCTCAACTAGGGTTCTTGTCACCTAATATTCATTCATGAGCACTACACCCTAGCATAGCATCTTTAGGGATATTTTCATGCAACCCTAACCCTAGTTACCTAGGGTGGCCGAAACCTATAAGGGCTCCACTCGGGGTCGTGTCACCTAACCGTCATTCATGAGCAATATAACCTAGCATAGCACCCTTAGGGATATTTTCATGCAACCCTAACCCTAGTTACCTAGGGTGGCCGAAACCTATAAGGGCTCAACTAGGGTTCTTGTCACCTAACCTTCATTCATGAGCATTATAACCTAGCATAGCATCATTAGGATATTTTCATGCACCCTAACCCTAGTTACCTAGGGTGGCGAAACCTAGAAGGGCATCATCTTGGATGGTGGTTACTTAAAGGTCTTACTTGAAACATACCATCTAAGAACATAACTTTAGAATCAAGTTCATGCAACCCTAACCCTAAAATCTTGGGGTTGGCCGAACCATATAGGGTCATCCCCTTTGGACTTTGGACTCCTAAAGGTATCTACTTGAAACATACCACCCATACAAACCTCCCTTAGTAGCATTTTCATGAATCCTAGCCCACCAACTTAGTTGGCCGAAACTTATAAGGCTACAATTTCATATTTCTTTCAAGCAACCTAACCTATCAAACTAATACACTGCGGTGAGGAAAACTTACTTCCTTCGCTTTGCTTGAGGAGATGACCTAATGGAAGTCACCTAGCTCTCTCCTAGCTTGCAAGGGGTTCTCGGCCAAAGGAAGAAGAAGAGCTTAGGTTTCGGTGAGAATGAAGAGAAGAGGAAGAAGGAAAGAAGAAGTGGCCAAGTGGAACTTCTCTCTTCTTTATAAAGGGAGGAAGAGAAGTTTCTCTTCTCTTGTCAAGCCTCTTCATTTACCCTCCTCCCATTTATCTATAGGTTCCCCCTTTCCTCTAATGATATGATTCTATTGGGCTTATGGTTAGTGGGTGCATCTATAAGGCTTGGCTATCTCTAGAGGTGGGGGGTTCAATTCCTAGGCTTTGCATCTCTTTTTGGCTTATTTTCTTTTATTTCTCCAAAAGGCCTACATAAAGCCTATCATCATAAAGCCAAAATTCTCGTAAAATTGCTAAAATTTCACTACGTTACAATCCCTCATACCTTGTAAAAGTTTCGTCCTCGAAACTTAAAACAATTCCGGGTACTTCTGCCTCATGTCCTCCTCGCGTTCCCAAGTAGCCTCCTCATATTGCAGTGCACGGACCTTCACTAAGGGCACCTCTTTGTTCCTTAGTCTCTTGACATCTCGGTCTAGTATCTGGATAGGCCGACTTTCGATACTCAGGTCCTCTTGAACGTGTACAATTTGTGGCTCGATCACTTGGTCCGCTCTGGATATGCATTTCTTGAGCATAGAGACATGGAACACGTTGTGTATAGCCGACATCTCTTGGGCGATTCGGCTTATCGCCACCTTGCCCACTCTCTGTGATATCGGATAGGGTCCCACGTAACGTGGATTCAGTTTACCCTTCCTTCCGAATCTCATCACTCCCTTCATAGGGGTCACTCTGAGGAATACCAGGTTCCCCGACTTCGAATTCTAACGGTCTACGCCGCATATCCGCATAGCTCTTTTGTCGGCTCTGAGCAGTTTCGATTCTCTGACGGATATTCTGTATAGCGCGGGTGGTATTGTCAATAATATCGGCCTGAAGACCCATTTCCCTCCTTTCACCACCCTCGTACCAACAAATAGGAGACCTGCATCTTCTCCCGTATAGAGCTTCATAGGGTGCCATTCCAATGGTAGCACAGTAGCTATTATTGTAAGCAAATTACGCGAGCACAAATATTGACACCCTCCTTAAAGTCTAGAGCACAGCCCACGACATATCTTCGGCCTGGTTCACTCTTTCAATCGACCGGTGCGAGGATGAAAGCAGCGATCTTGAATCTCAACTTAGTGCCAAGAGCCTTGAACACATTCCCGAAATGGGAGGTAAAAGCAGCCATCTGTCGTAAATAATAGCCTTAGGCACTCCATGTAATTTGATAATTTCCTTGACATATAATTGAGCTAGATTTGCTCAGCGAATAGGTCATCTTGATTGCGAAATGGCGGACTTTGTCAACGGTCTATGATTACCCATATAGCATCGTAACCATTTGTTGTTCGGTAATCCGAGATGAAATCCATGGAAATTTCTTCCCATTTCCACTCTGGGAATCTGTATTGCAGTAATCCCCGAGTGTTTTCGGTGTTCCCTTCACCTTCCGCAGTCGGACAGTGTCCACATCCCTTTTCATGCGGACCACCAAAATTTATCCCTTAAGTCTGATACATTTTATTAGATCCAGGATGCATGGTATAAGGTGTTCCATGGGATTCCTCGAGTATCTTCTGCGTAACTCCGGATCGTTGAATGCATAAGCGATCCCGGAAGTATAATAATCCGTTGGTGATGCGGAATCCATTATCCCTTCCTTCGATTACTTCTTGTTTGAACTTACGGATGTCGAATCACCATCTTGCTTTCCCTTTATATCGTCGAACAGCGTCGGGGTTATAGTCATGGTGGAAAGTTGCCCAGAATTGATTTCTATTCCGTAATTCATTACTTCCCTTTTCAGGGGTTGATATAGCATCGATAAGGACATCAAAGCGGCACGGACTTTCGCTAAGCGCATCCGCCACCTTGTTGGCCTTTCTGGGTGATAGAATATCTCACAATCATAATCTTTGACTAGCTCAAGCCATCTGCGTTGTCTCATGTTTAGGTCTTTACAGGTAAAGAAATATCTCGGACTCGGTGGTCGATATAAATCACACGAGCTCCGTATAAGTAGTGTCTCCATATTTTAGAGCGAATACCACGCCGATTCTATGTCATGGGTAGGATAATTTATTTCGTGCTCTTTGAGTATCTAGAGGCGTAGCGATAACCGCGTTTTGCATAATCTGACTCGAGCCCGGTTTGGAAGCGTCACTATACATATCGGCTTCCATTATCTTGAGGAGAGTCGATGGGAGCCTGGTGATCTCCTTTTCGATTCCAGTAAAACTCCTCTCACGATCCTCGATCCATTTGTATTGCTTGTCCTTTACGGTGAGGGTCATATAGCTGCAATTCTAGAAGTCCTCTACAAACTTCTGTAATAGCACCGAGAAACTTCGATTTCACTCGCATTCCTTGGCCTATTCCAGTTCTCTGACCTCAATCTTCATTGGGTCCACCATGTTCAATTTACGTATTACTTTATCTGACAGAACTCACATTTGGGACCCGAATGACACTTGATGTATAGTTTGCTCTTTACAGAAGAATTTGTGTCTGATCTTGATTTTACGAAGAATGTAGTCTTGTCTTGGTGTTCGGCATGCTCTTCTCGGTCTCTCGCGTAGATAAGAATATCGTCTATGAAGACGATCACAAATTTGTCGAGGAAAGCCGAGAATACTCGAGTCATCAAGTCCATGAACATTGCAGGAGCATTGGTTACGCCAAAGGGCATAACTACAAACTCATAATGTCCGTATCGTGTTCGGAAGGCCGTCTTCGGAATATCGTCTGGCTTTACTTTTACTTGATGATAGCCAGATCTGAGATCGATCTTTGAAAAGACAGTAGCTCCCTTGATTGGTCGAGCAGTCATCGATCACGGGAAGGGTACCTATTCTTGATAGTTCGTTGTTCGATTGCCGGTAGTCTATACACATTCGCATAGACCCATCTCTTTTCTTTCTGAACAGCACTGGAGCTCCCCCGCGGGAGTGACAGGGACGGATACGTCCCGGGCCAAGTAACTCCGGTAGTTGTTTCCGAAGTTCTTTCAACTCAATTGGCGCCAGACGGAAAGGTGCCTTGGATATCGGATTAGTTCAGGAATTAATTCGATCTCGAACTCAATTTCTCTATCAGGTGGTAACCCAGGTAGGTCATCAGGAAACACCTCCGGATGGTCACGTACCACTCTGACATCTTCTATCTTACGGTTCTTGATATATGGTATCCACCACATGTGCGCTAGAAATCCGGTGCATCCATTTTCTAACATTTTTGGGCCTTTAGTGCGATAAGAACTTCTTTGTTCCTTTCTTGACTCCCAGATAAATTCAAATGAAACTTACGCCGGGTTGGAAGATTACCCTCCGTTTATGGCACTCAATTGCGCGCGTACTTGTGCGGCCCAATATAACATCATAGTCCCACATATCTAGGACTATCAGGTCACCATAGAGCTCCCTGTCTGCGAGCCTAATTGGTGCGGCGCGCAGAATATGGGTGGATGGCATCACCTCTCCCGAAGGTAACGTCGTTAAAAATTCATAGTCCAAAGCTTGGGGATGCCTATCTATCTTTCTTATGAAAGGCGTAGCGATGAATGAATGGGTTGCCCCGGTGTCAAACAAGGCATGGCGTATTGGTGAAATAAGTAGGTGACTGTGACAGCACCGTCGAGGCACTCGCTACATCTTCTCTGGTGAGGAGAACACCTGGCATTTGTCCCAGCGGGGCTTCAGTCTCCCTTGACTTATTTGAGGACCTTCTATCGTCGCCTGCATCTGGTGAAGCTGTGGAGGAGCTCCCGGGTACTGGACATACTGCTGTGGCGGTGCCTGAACTCGGGTAGGGCAGTTCCAGGCTATGTGCCCCTCCCGTCCACAGTTGTAACACTTCCTCGTGCCCTGACGACATTCCCCCGGATGCTTCTTCCCACATGTAGGACAGTCAGGATACCCAGTTTGGCGGTTTCCTGGGCCCCCTCTGGGGCCATTCCACTGTTACTTCTTGCCACTGCGGTCTCTCTTCGGCTAGTATTGAGATTTGGCTCTCCGGTTAGTGCCTTACTCTGTGGTGATGTTGTTCGGGTAGTGCTCGTGACGGGGCACTCTTGAATAACTCTTCAGCGATGCAGGGTCGATTGACTCCGCCGGCCACATTCAGGGCTATCTCCGGTCGCAACATTTTCAGCAGGAGTCTGATCCTCTCCCTCTCAGTACCGACTAACTCTGGGCAGAGGCGTGCCAGCCGGTTGAACCTTTTCATAGCTTCACTAACTGATAGATCGCCTTGTCGGAACTCGAGAAACTCATCGTAGTGCTTATTTGTGATCCGTCTCTGAAAGAACTCCTCGAAGAACTCCGATTCAAAGTCTATCCACCTCATTTGATTTACTTGTCTCTTGCTTTGACTCTCTCCCACCACATCCTTGCATCTCCGGAAAGGAACGAGGCACATTTTATCCTTCGTGCTCGGGCCAATCCGGTAGCTCCACGATGCTTTCAATTTTGAACCAGGCTTGGGCATCCCATGGTTCGCCGGCACCAGAGAAATTTTCTGGTTTCAGCCTCTGCCACTGAATCAGATAGGCTTCGGGCCGGACCCCGGTGGCAACATTGATTAGCGTTGCTTGCACCATAGTGGTCATGTTAGGAGTTACATTCTGCGTCCCTAGTGTGGTGCTGGGGTTCCCTTGTTGATTCATGAGAGCATTGATAACGGTTTTGCTCTCTGTGACTGTATTTCGGTAACCACATGCATCAAATCTGGTGGTGCGAGTCATTCCCTCTAGCACTACGTCTCCCGTTCATGTTATCTAAGTGATAAATGAATAATTAATTAAGGTGTTATTATAATTTCTACTCATATACGTGCATCTAATATCTCATATCATAAACAAGGTATGGTATCCTTAATATTTGAGTCTCAATAGGGTTTTATAAATATGTGTGATTCCAAGTGTGATTCCAATCTACTAAAACATGAGGAGGTATTATTTCTATCTAGATCACAAGTGTGATTCCAATCTACCAAAACATGATAAGGTATTATTTCTATCTAGATCACAAGTGTGATTCCAATCTACTAAAACATGATAAGGTGTTATTTCTATCTAGATAGGAGTCATTCTTCATTATAAAAGAAACTTAAGTATGCATAAAGTTACTTACTTGGAAATAGCAGGATGGAGGCTTGATGTGTGATAGTGGAAAGGTGAACCGCTCATGATACCACTGTAGCGCCCTTATATACTCTCGGTGGCGCTACTTTATCTATATATTTTTTATTAGCATACTACATATGGATCCGTTCAAGTCTACATGCTTAAAGCAGTTATCATAAGAAACCTTCTTTGGCACATGCATCACCTATCTTATTCATCATTAGCATGACCACATATCTTATCTCATTTCATAACATGCATAACGAAAGGATTCGTTCATGAGTTCTAACATATCGAACCTCTTAAATAAAGGGATACTCATTAAACCCAAGTCTTATAAGCGGAAGCAATGTCTTAAATTGTTCTTAGAGCATATAAATATAGAGATAGTGAAGGGTCTTCTTCCACCATGCCACTATCACACACACATGGCCCCTCCTGCCACTTCCTCTAGTGCATTTCCTTTATCTGCTATATGGACAACATAAACTATAAGCATATAGCTTAGTAAGATCCTTGCCTACTCACAAAAGCCACGATTTCATCAAACTATTAGAACATGAGCATGCTTTGGCATAGAAAATGACCTAAGCATTTCATAGCAACACTAATCAACAACATATCCGTAATAGTACAAAAGAACTAAGGCATAGAATTGTTCATAAGCAGGTTAAGCATAATTAATCTAAGCAGGGCATACTTTGAACATGAGCGTTATAACTGCATAAACTAAGCATGCATGAAAGAACGTAATCATAAGCATTTGGTTAACTTGAACATAAACATTTGTAATAACATAAACCCTAATCATGCAGAAGGAACATAGTCGCAAGTATTCTTAACCTTACCCTTAACCTTCACCACATCATAAATTCTAAACTAGCATAAAGTACATAGTCACCACATACTTAGACTTAACTCTAAACATCATAACTTCATAACATCTAGCATAAAGAACCTAGTTCAGAAGTATCTGAGCATTTAACATAAGCATACACAATATCATAAAAGTCTTTTCTTTTCAAAACCTATACTTATAAATACTTCAATATCATCATAACTTCATAACATCTAGCATGCATAAAGAACCTAGTTCGTAAGCATTCAGAGCATTTAACATAAGCATACACAATATCATAAAAGTCTTTTCTTTTCAAAACCTATACTTATAAATACTTCAATATCATCATAACTTCATAACATCTAGCATGCATAAAGAACCTAGTTCGTAAGCATTCAGAGCATTTAACATAAGCATACACAATATCATAAAAGTCTTGTCTTTTCAAAACATATACTTATAAATACTTCAATATCATCATAACTTCATAACATCTAGCATGCATAAAGAACCTAGTTCGTAAGCATTCAGAGCATTTAACATAAGCATACACAATATCATAAAAGTCTTGTCTTTTCAAAACATATACTTATAAATACTTCAATATCATCATAACTTGTTTGGGGGGCCCCAGGTTAAGTACCACATAATGCGCTGCTCCTAATAGGTCAGTAGCGAGCCACCACCCTATTACTAGAGCAAGGACCTCTTACGTCTTACCAGGGCAAGACCTCTTACGTCTTCTTGTGTCCCTATGGATTTGATTAACGACCACCTGACGGGTCGGGTACTTAACCTCTTGCAAAGTAAAATACTTAATTCTTTCCTTTTTATTGTCATAATATAAAGAATGCTCTTGATCCCCAACACAAAAAGGGAAGCATCTTGATTTTATCTTGTCATAAAGAGAGCTCTTGATCCCTACTTGAAAGGGAAGCATCTCCATCTTATCATAACATAAGGAGAGCTCTTGATCCCTACTTGAAAGGGAAGCATCTCCATCTTATCTTGTCATAAGGAGAGCTCTTGATCCCTACTTGAAAGGGAAGCATCTCCATCTTATCTTATCATAACACATGCATTCATAACATAAGAGTACCCTAACGGGGTCCTTAAGCATATTCGTGTTCATCACATAAGCATGTTTGATTGCATCGTAAAGATGAAGCATATTTCATAAGCATATTCATGACATATTAAATCACAAAACATGTTCTTCACCTAGGCAAATCACAATATTCATGGCACATTACATCATAAACATGTAGCACATTTCCTAGGCATATTCATGGCATATTGAATCATAAAACATGTTCATCACATGGCCTAATTTCATGGCATACTAATTCATAAACATGAAGCATATTCCATAAACATATACATGGCATATTAATTCACACAACATGTTCATCACCTAAGCATATTTCATGGCACATTATATCATAACATGAAGCTTATTTCCTAGGCCTATTCAAGGCATATTAAATCATCAAACATGTTCATCACATAGCCTAATTTCATGTTGCATTGAATCATAACATATTCATCACACAAGCATAGTTCATGTCATAAAAAAAACATACCCATAGCACAACTACATATACGGGTGTTTTCATGAAACCCTAACCCTAAAATCATTGGTTGGCCGAATATTGTAAGGCTCAAACTTAGGTTTTGTCCCCAAAATTCATTCATAAAGCATTATAACCTAGCATAGCCTCATTAGGGATATTTTCATGCAACCCTAACCCTAGTTACCTAGGGTTAAACCTATAAGGGCTCAACTAGGTTCTTATCACCTAATATTCATTCATGAGCACTACACCTAGCATAGCATCTTTAGGATATTTTCATGCAACCCTAACCCTAGTTACCTAGGGTGGCAAAACCTATAAGGGCTCAACTAGGTTCTTGTCACCTAACCTTCATTCATGAGCATTATAACCTAGCATAGCACCATTAGGGATATTTTCATGCAACCCTAACACTAGTTACCTATGGTGGCCGAAACCTATAAGGGCTCAACTAGGGTTCTTGTCACCTAACCTTCATTCATGAGCATTATAACCTAGCATAGCATCATTAGGGATATTTTCATGCAGCCCTAACCCTAGTTACCTAGGGTGGCCGAAACCTAGAAGGGCATCATCTTGGATGGTGGTTATGTTGGATCGAAAGTGTCGCTAGAGGGGGGGGGGTGAATAGCGATACGGTGTCGTTAAAAACTTTTGCAATAAGTAAAAAGCAAGTAGAGAATGCACAGCGGAAATATAAAGTAGACAAGATATTTTTACGTGGTTCACAATCTTTCGATTGCTAATCCACGGCCCTAGTGATCCTTGATCACGTACGGAGGGCAATTCACTAAAACCACTCCTCCTCGTTGGAGGTAGGAGCAACGATTACAAAAAGAAATCAAGGCAAAGGGACACTCCCCCTTTCCTTGTTACTATTAAAGCACAAAGACAATTTAAAGAAGTAGAACTTAAATAAATATACCGACAACTCTTATAAGTAGAAGATGTAGCTTTCTTGTCGTGACGCCGTCGTAGCAAATGTGAGTAGTAGTAGAGCGGCGTTACGACGTGTTGAGAGCTCTTGAATTCTTGTTATTTGCTTGGCTTGAACATGTCTATTTATGGATATTGATCTATGAATTTAGACATAGGTAGTGTCCAAGGTGAGGTTCTTATCCCAACTCAAGGATGAGGTGTTTCATCCAACCACCTTGTGCCACCTCCAACCTTCTTGTGCGCCAACTCAAGGATGAGGTGTTTCATCCAACCACCTTGTGCCACCTCCAACCTCCTTGGGCGCCAACTTGAGGATGAGGTGTTTCATCCAACCACCTTGTGCCACCTCCAACCTTCTTGTGCGCCAACTCAAGGATGAGGTGTTTCATCCAACCACCTTGTGCCACCTCCAACCTCCTTGGGCGCCAACTTGAGGATGAGGTGTTTCATCCAACCACCTTGTGCCACCTCCAACCTCCTTGGGCGCCAACTTGTTGGAGCCATTCAACTTGTGCCACATCATGGGAGCCAACCATCTTGTGCCAACTCACCTTATTTTGGGCGCCCACCACAAGGAAGCTTGGTGATGGTTTGATGTCCACCTTGATGCCACATCACCCTTTGTACCAAAACACGAGTCAAGTCCAAATTCACCCCTTGAAATTCGAGCTCTTCTCGAGGGTGGAACTTGACTAGCGATTGACTGTAGTCAAAGGGTTTTGACCGCAGATACAAGTTAGCTTAAAATATAAAGTACGATGGTTCTAACCATCCGATCTCGACCTAGACCTTCCATTGGAGGTATTGGGTCAGATCTACGCTTAACGACCTTGCTTCGCTTTCACACGAAGCTTACCTTGTAGCCTCGCTTCGGTCTTCACCCGAGTACCTCGGCTTCCTCCGTCCCTCGGCGTTCGACCACCTCGGTTCCCACCGGGTGTCGCAGACCTTCCGCTCAACTTTAGCATTTCTGCACACTTAATTGAGCTCGTAAGATAACAAATATACCCTTAACTATTGAGCCTTTTGCCATAATCAAAATACTGGTTCGACTTTGGTGCCCACTTGCACCAACAATCTCCCCTTTGATTCATGGCAAATCGACACAAAGTTAAGGAAAAATTACATAACAAAGAAGCTAGCATAATGATTAAGCATGAATGAGCTAGCATAAAGATTAAATATGAATGAGCTAGCATAATGATTAAGCATGAATGAGCTAGCATAAAGATTAAATATGAATGAGCTAGCATAAAGATTAAATATGAATGAGCTAGCATAATGATTAAGCATGAATGAGCTAGCATAAAGATTAAATATGAATGAGCTAGCATAAAGATTAAATATGAATGAGCTAGCATAATGATTAAATATGAATGAGTTAGCATAAAGATTAAATATGAATGAGCTAGCATAAAGATTAAATATGAGTGAGAAAAATTATTGTTTCAAGTTCTCCCCTTTGAGGTAACCTCCCCTTGTGAAGGTGAGTTCTTGAAAATAATTTTTACTCCCTTAATAGTTGCTTAAGTAAACGGAATTACTTAATATAAAAGGTAATAATTTTGTTTACTTTCTTCCTTACTTTTGTGACTTTCTCCCCCTTTTGCCTTAACTCAAAAAGTTTGTAAATATATTTTAGGGTTTGTAAGTCCAAGCAAGTTCCCAATATAAATATATATATATATTTTTTAAAATAATAATAAGCTTGAAAATATGTTCATCTAAAATGTACAACTCCGGTTGGACTTGATTGATATAGAATGATCAATAAGTCTTGAAGGAGTTGATTAATTTTAAATAATTATACTCCATGGTTCATGTCGATGCACTGAATCTACATCCGAACTGAGAGTAAGGTCCTAACATCTCACGCCTCACGCTAAGTACACAAACACATTAGTCCTATGTGTTGTGAGATGATGTTGGCTCCTTAAATCTATAGGTATATGATTTCTAAGGTAAGACTTAGGCTAATTTCATAAAAAGAAGCAAAAGTAGAGTACATATATAGAAAAATTTAAATCCTACTCTATTACGCACATACCTAACTTTCGTCTTAATAAACTAAATTGGGGTAGTGGTTTGGTGAAGATGTCCGCTAGGTTTGATTTGGACTCAACATACTCTAGTTGTATAGTTCCATTAGTTACATGTTCCCTAATGAAGTGGTGTTTAACTTCTATATGTTTTGTCCTAGAATGACATATTGGATTTTTAGTTAAGTTAATTGAACTAATGTTATCTATGTAGGTTTTAATGTTGTTAAAGATTAAGCTAAAGTCTTGGAGAGTGTGCTTCATCCACAGGAGCTGAGAGACACACTCACCCATCGCAACGTATTCGGCTTCGGTGGTAGATAAGGCAACGCAATGCTGCTTCCTACTGCACCAACTTACTAGACTCGAGCCGAGGATTTGACAACAACCACTCGTGCTCTTTCTATCGAGTTTACTACCGGCATAGTCGGAGTCGGAGTAGCCGATTAGATTAAACTCGGTAGATCTAGGGTACCAAATACCTACGTTTAGCGTGCCCTTTAGATATCTAAGGATACGCTTGACTAGGGTTAGGTGAGACTCCTTGGTACAGGTTTGTAACCTTGCGCACATACTTACCGCGAATAAAATGTCGGGTCGGCTCGCGGTTAAGTATAGGAGACTTCCTATTGCGCTCCTATAGTATTTTAGGTCAACAGGTTTTCCTTCTACATCTTCGTTTATATTAACATTAGTTGCCATAGGTGTATTGATTATTTTAGCATCTTGCATTCCAAATCGATTTATTAAGTCCTTAGTATATTTTTGTTGATGTAAATATATTCCATCTTTAGTTTGTTTAATTTGTAAACCTAAGAAGAAACTTAACTCTCCCACTAAATTCATTTCAAATTCACTTTCCATAAGTGAGATGAATTCGTTTAGCAGGATCGAGTTGGTAGTTCCAAAAATTATATCATCTACATAGATTTGGGCTATAAAGATTTCTTTTCCTACGGTTTTTACGAATAAGGTTGGGTCGACTAAACCTTGGTTGAATCCTTTGGACTTAAGATAGATCGAAAGCCTTTCGTACCAAGCTCTTGGGGCTTGTTTGAGTCCATATAGGGCTTTCTTAAGTCTAAGGACATGGTCGTTTATCTAGATTTTCGAATCCGGAGGTTGACGTAAACTTCTTCCTTAATGTATCCATTCAAAAATGCTGACTTGACATCCATTTGAAACAATTTAAAACCTCGATGTGCAAAGATATGCTAACAACATTCGGATGGACTCTAGTCTTGCTACGGGCGTAGGTCTCATCGTAATCTAAACCTTCGACTTGACTAAACCCTTTTGCGACTAACCTAGCTTTATTTCTAACTACTTCACCTTTATCATCAAGTTTATTTCGAAATACCCACCTTGTTCCAATAATTGATTTTTCTTTAGGTGGTGGTACTAATTCCCAGACTTCATTTCTAGTGAATTGAGCTAGCTCTTCTTGCATAGCAATAATCCAGTCGGGATCAAGAAGTGCTTGTTCAATAGTTTTGGGTTCGATTTTGGAAATTAACGAGATTTGACTAAGGTTTCGATATGAAGCTCTAGTTCGAACCCCTAAATTTGGATCACCTATAACTTGATTGATAGGATGATTTGTTTGAGTCTTAGTGTGACTCGGGTTAGAGTCATCTATCACTTGGTCGATAGGATGACTTGGGTTAGGACGAGATTCAAGTTCAAGATCAGAGTCGGGTTCGCTATAAGTTGATTTGCTAGTTGGTTTTGTTAAGGATTGAACGGGTTCGTGTCCTTCGTTGAAAACTATATTAATGGTTTCTTCGACTCTTATGTGTAGGATCAATGGAATTACTAAAGGGTTGTTTGTAAGTTTTTAAACCTAAATCATCTCACCAATATCTACATGATCAAAACATGTTATTCCTATGTGTTACTGTGAGATGACTTTCAATTTTACTTGATTAATTTTAATGAATTTAAATTAACCAACATTAGGTTAGATTCGGATTTAGTCTAAGCTCATCAAGTAATCTTTTCAAGAGATTAGCTTCCAGGTCGTGGCGAGGCACAGAGGCCTTCTTTGATCGGAACAACTGTGAGAGATCGGATGGCCGGCTAGAGGGGGGTGAATAGCCCTTTTCGTTTGGATGGCGGTATTTTGCTCGTCTACAAAACGTTAGCGCAAGCGGAATATACAAATATAAATAAAGACAAGCAAAATAGAAACAAGCAATACAAACACCAAGATCTAACGTGGTTCACGGCTACGCCGCTAATCCACGGTCCGATTCGTCCACGGTGAATCACTCCGCCAAAACCAATCACTATCGGTCTCTCCTTTGCACAAAGCTAGGTGGAGGTAACCTTTACAACCAAGATCACTCTTCTTACAAATAGAATGGAGTAAAAGCGAGTAAGAAGAGTTTAGAGCTTGTGGGGCACTAGGAAGATTGTTTGGAACTTAAGCATTAGCCTCTCAAAGGCTCACACCCTCTCTTTTGATAGAGAGGGCTAACTTCTTCCTCATCACCATCGATCACGCCACGGCAGCCGATTACTACAACGGCCTCGAACACGTCGGATGCACCGCTGTTGTCCAACGAACCAATGATCCGATGGACCTCACCGATCATTCGTAGTCGACCGCCTACCGGCTACGAGTGGTTCTGTGGCTAAAACCCTATTGACGGTCATTGCGCCGAATGATCGTTATCTTGGCAATGATCGCTAACGCGTCATCGCCGCCACAAACTGGGCCTAGATACCACCGAGCTACACTGAGAGCCGATCGCATGACATGGCGGATCGTGTCGAAAACCCAACCCACACTTTGCCAAATGGCCAACTTTCAACTAAGAGCTACCCTTCCCCGGTTACCATCGCCACTCATTTCTGAGTCCTCGCCAAGTTCTCTTCGTTCTCGCCACGTCCCCTGGAAGATCAGCGCACGGCCTGCAAAGCTATCCTTCACCGACTCAAGGCACGAGTCATGAGATGTGAAACTCGCCACGGCTCCATGTGCGAATTACTAAGTCCTGCATGACTTCAACGCACATATCAAATCAACATATCAAACTAACTTAAACCCTTTGTCACACCATCAAAACCATATCACGGCAAGAGATTGCCCTAACAATCTCCCCCTTTTTGATGTGTGGCAATCCGTTTAAGTTAGGTAAAAACATTTGATATAAATTCTAAGGTAAGAAAAGCATGTAAAGATAAACATGATATAACAACATGCAATTCCCCCTTAATCCATGAAATTCTCTATGCAATTTCTCCCCCTATCATATATTTCTCCCCCTACATATATTTCTCCCCCTAATGTGATTAACTTAAACATACTTATTTCTCCCCCTTTGACACCATCAAAAAGATTAACACTAAGTTAAAAGCTCATGGCATCAATTATAATGGAGGAAAAATATGTCAAGTTGATTTAAAACAGGAGGCATCAAGTATATTTCTACCACTTGTAGGAGGTTTTATAAACTGAATTCGGCCTTCAATATTCTGATTTATGGCCACCAATGATCGCTTTATGGCAATGATCGCTAAAGAATCCAAATTTCTGATTTTCTCGAAAATGTAAATGCATTAAAATTCCAGAAATTCTAAAAATCATGAAATTCGAGGAACATATTTCTCTTAAGTATATCTATCAAGGAAAATAGTTTTTCATGAAAATCATTATATTTTTACAAGATTTGCTAAAAATCCAAACACTTGAAAAACCACTAGTTTTTGAGCATGTTAGTATCAAGTTAGCTACCTAGTTTTGCATCCAATTGTTTCAAAACATGAATACATGTATTTTAAGGTAAGAAATTGTTTTGAAAACATTAGAAATATCCAACCATGATCTTTGGGCAATATGTCTATTAATTAAACATAAGCCTTCCCATGATTGGTCTATTATTGATATTTTGATACTTTAAATGACCATCTAAATGCCATAGGCATTAGTGGACATTTGTATCATCCTAACATCTCACCCATGCTAAGTTTGCAATCAAGTTAGCCTATAGTGAGTGTGAGATGCATCCTAGGGGTATTTGTATATACTTAACCAATATATTCATGCAATTCTATCATGGTTAAGTATCAATCTAACAACCTACATGATCATAATGATATATATCAATTAATTTCACATTATGATCATGAAATACATGTTTTCATCAAATTATAACCATGCATTAGGTATTATATGATGATAATAAATAAGTTATCACCTAAAGCATGATTTAAACCTATTTTCATTATAATGTGCCCAATATCAAAATCATAAATCATGATTACACATATACATAGCAATTGCATTAATCATCATGATTTAAGCATTATTACCTATTTATGGGCACGTTATCATCACCCAACACTATCTAAAAATGTTGTCCCGTCATCCTAAGTCAACCAAAATATGATATAGATTAGGTTCATATGGTTGACTACCCTAGGGGTTTTCTAACCCTTAAGGATGGATTTTGGAACCCAAAATAGATTTTTGCCTATGGGGTTCACTAGAAATTCTTTGGGGATCCATTTCTTAGCTATTACTTTGTTTTTGTCTTGTCCCTAGCTATTAGGCATCTATAGGCCTTCTCATTTTTCTTCTCTTTATATCCTAGGCCTTTCTTGTTAAAACTTGCCCTTTGGCTCCTATGATCATATTCAAAGTGTTGGAGCCAATTGTGAATTTTCCTAGGGCTTTGGTTAAATAATCTACCTTTTCCCTTAATGCCCTATTTTCTTCTATGCATGCATCACTAACATCTAAAGGCACATAATTATCATGTGAGCATGCATCATCATGGCAAGAAGAAGTATCATTATTATTTAAGCATGCATTTTCTAGCTTATTTTCTAATGCCTTAATTTGATCTAGCATGCATTTATTTTTCTTCTTTGCTCTAAACATATCCTAGTTAAACTAGAAATCATGGAAACTATTTTACTAGGAGAGGCTTTCGTTACCATAGTTTCCATGTCCTCTTCTTCTTCTTGGATGATGAGGAGGATGATGATGTGGAGGAGGCTCCCTTCACTTGAGCTCTCTCCTCTTGTGCTTGATCCTTCATTTTGGAGGAGGAGCAATCCAAATCGTCAAAGGCCATCAAGGCCAAATTGGCGACAAAGGCATTCTCCTCATCCGATGATGAGGAGGAGGATGAGGAAGGATCATCCCATGTCTTGGCCTTGAATGCTTTGGCCTTTTTTCTTTTGCCTTCTTCTCCTCTTCCTTCTTTTTCTTGCTCCCCTTTTTCTTCTTCTTTTCTTCTTTCTTTTTCCTCTCTTCCTTGCTTTTGTTTAGGAGAGGACAATTGTCCCTATGTGTCCCTCTCCTTGGCAATTGTAGCATATCACCTTCCCCCTCGGTCTTCTATTCCTATCATTTGATTTATCAAATCTAAAATTCTTAAATACACGCCTCACCTTCCTTACCATGTAGGCTTCCTCGGTGCTATCCATGGAGGAGGAGGAGGCTTCATCATCGGAGGAGGAGGGACTTCCATCTTCTTCTTCCTTGTTTGCCAACAATGCTACTCCTCTTGAGGTTGAATTCTTGGCTCTTCTTGAATTCCTTCAAGCCTCGCTTTCGTGGAGTTCCATCGTTGAGAAGAACTCCTCCAAAGTGCTCACTTCTAAATTCTTGGAGATGTAGAAGGAGTCCACCATGGAGCTCCACTTTGAGGACCGGGAAAGGCATCTATGGCCTTCATTACCATATCCGGTTGGAGAGCTTTTCACCTACACTTGTCAAACCGGTTAGAATTTCCTTAAATCTAGAGTGTAGAGATTTTACCTTCTCCCTTTTCTAATTTAATGTTGGATAGTTGGGAGCGGAGGAGATCTCTCCTAGCTAGCTTCGCCTCGGATGTGCCTTCATGGAGCTCAATTAGTTTCTCCCACATCTCCTTGGCGCTTAGGCATTCTCCTCTTCGGTTGATTTCTTGTTGAGGAAGCACATTGTAGAGATGGTGCTTGGCTTTGGAGTTTGCAAGGTGCTCCTCTTTGCTTCTTCGTCCACCCAGATTTCTATTGGCTTCCCCTCTTCATCCCTAGGCAAAACGAAACCGGATTCCATTGTAATCATTATATCAAAATCCGTTTCAAAAAATACCTCCATTCGCTTCTTCCACCAAGCGAATTCTCCTTCAAACTTCGGAGGATGGATGTTGGAGCCGCCATTTTTGATGTAGGGCTTGTTGCGGCGGTTAGTCCGGTGACAAGCAACCTCCTCGATACCACTTGTAGAGATCGGATGGTGGCTAGAGGGGGTGAATAGCCCTTTCGTTGATGGCGGTATTTTGCCTGCCTACAAAACGTTAGCGCGGAATATACAAATATAAATAAAGACAAGCAAAATAGAAACAAGCAATACAAACACCAAGATATAACGTGGTTCACGGCCACGCCGCTTAATCCACGGTCCGATTCCCACGGTGAATCACTCCGCCAAAACCAATCACTATCGGTCTCCTTTGCACAAAGCTAGGTGGAGGTAACCTTTACAACCAAGATCACTCTTCTTACAAATAGAATGGAGTAAAAGCAAGTAAGAAGAGTTTAGAGCTCAGGGGCACTAGGAAGATTGTTTGGAACTTAAGCATTAGCCTCTCAAAGGCTCACACCCTCTTTTTATAGAGAGGGCTAACTCGCCATCGGCCTCGAACACGCCGGATGCCGACCGTTGTTGTCCAATCGGAACTCTTGGCAGCCGACTGGACTCTCCGCCGATCATTCGGCCGACCAGTCGATCGCCTACGGCTACGCAGAGTGGTTCTGGCCAAAACCCTATTGACCCGATCGCCGCCAGCCGATCGCTATCTTGGCATCGACGCCAACGATGGCGATCATCGCCGCCACAAACCGATCGGCCAGATACCGGTCGAGCTACACTGACTCGGAAGCCGATCCGGCCATGACATGGCAATGACCGGGTGTCGAAAACCCATCCGACACTTGGCCAAATGGCCAAGTTTCACCTAAGAGCTACCCTTCCCGGGTTACAATCGCCACTCTCATTTCTGAGTCCTCGCCGGTTCTCTTCGTTCTCGGCCACGCCTGCGACATCAGCCACGGCTTGCAGCAGCTATCCTTCACCGACTCAAGGCACGAGTCATGAGATGTGAAACTCGCCACGGCTCCATGTGCGAATTACTAAGTCCTGCATGACTTCAACGCACATATCAAATCAACATATCAAACTAACTTAAACCCTTTGTCACACCATCAAAACCATATCACGGCAAGAGATTGCCCTAACAACAACGACCACTTCCTTAGACAAAGCTAATTTCAAGAAATTGATAACTCGACTTACTTGAGACTACATCTTGGTCTAACTAGTTATTTTTGAAAAGAGGCTCCCCGAGGCTCAATCTTTTCGTAGGATTTTAGTTGATTTATTTTTGAAAAGAGGCTCCCCGAGGCTCAATCTTTTCGCAGGATTTTAGTTGGTTATGAGTCCTATCTAACCATTCTAAAAATAAAGGAAAAACTAAGCATGCAATTTCTAAGACTTAACAAAAATACATTTTGTATTGGCTCCCCCTGGACCATTGAATCGAGTGGGTCTATTCACATAGTGAATTTGGTCCTTGGGAACCCAATACATGTTAGATCCTAAAGTTGAAATCAAAGTGGTCTTAGGGACCCATGCTTGGACATTTTTCTTATGTTGGTTTACTATAGACATATATGACTTATTGGTTGTATTTGAGTTAAACCGAGTCCTTGTTGTACACGGCCCTTTGTGATCCAAGTAAGAGGTCAAGTCCCTTGGATCCCAAAGTGAACCTTTCCAACGTGTTCCTAAGGTCTTCGACTTGTGTTTTCAAAAGCGAGTTCTCAACTTCAAGATTTTCAACTTGAGTTGAGTCCTCCTCTTGAATACGAGTAGTCGAAGAGGTTAGGGAGACCTCATGTTTGAGAAGGTTAACCTCCTCAATTAGGGTCTCGACCTTGGACTCGGACTTAGCTAGTTTCTTATTTAAAAATTTAATTGCACCATACAAAGTATTAAGTAACGACCGACTTACCCTTAATGATTCTTTTGAACCGGATACGGATCCGTGGCTTGTCTTGAATGGAAGCTCATCATCGGATTCGGACTCGGACTCTTCTTCGGTTTCGGAGTCGTGCTCGGTCGGCTTGGCCATTAGAGCTTGGATATCGTCTTCTTCCTCCGACAACTCCTCCCAAGTAGCGTTTAGCGCTTTCTTGGTCTTTGATGCGTTATTCTTTAGCTTTGGGCACTCGGACTTGATGTGACCGAACTGCATGCACTCATAGTATCTAAAATTAGAAGTATTTGAATTAGGTTTAGGCTTACCTTGAGTTGTTGGTCGTTTCGCCTCTTGATCATCTTCGAACTAGATTGACTAGTTCGGATTCTATTTCGAGTCTACTTCCGATTCGGACTCGCCTTCTTCCTTGGGGTGGCTTGCTTGGGCTTCTTCTTCTTGGAACTCGCAACTAACGCAATACTCTTCTCGGCATGGACCACGTTAGTTTGCTCATGTAATTCAAGTTCCGAAAACAATTCGTCTAACCTAATTTTAGAAAGGTCCTTGGAGACCTTGTAGGCATCGACCATGGATGCCCACAAGGTGGTCCTAGGAAACGAGTTAAGAGAATACCTGATAAGGTCGCGATTCTCGACCTTTGTCCGATGGCATGGAGTTGGTTGGCGATGTCTTGGATACGAGCATGTAGTTGAGTTGCGGTCTCGTTTTCCTGCATTTTCAAGTTATACAATTTATTTAAAAGTAAATCTCTTTTACATACCTTCGGTCGCTTGTGCCTTCGTGTAGTTCCACTAGCTTGGTCCATAAGTCCTTTGCACTAATGAAGGGCCGACGCGGTTGAGCTCTTCCTTGACAACCCACATTGCAAGATTTGAGTTGCCTTGGCATCGGCTTCTACTTGTTTTTCATGGAATTTGACCATTGATCGTAACCCAAAGATTCACCATCTTCATTAATAGGAAGTGTGAAACCGGTTTGATTACGATCCACATCTCGATTTGGGTTTTAAGAAAGCATTCCATCCGACCCCTTCCAATAACGAAAGTCATTACCGTTGTAAAACGGGGTCGGGCGGTGCTAAACCCTTCGAGATGGGCCATTTAAAAACAAGAAGGAGAACGAAAAAGAATCTTGCAAAACACACACGAAAGAATATTCCAAGACTTTCGTCTTGGATTAGTAGTAATCTTGAAGTAAAAAGATATATAAAATGTAACTTGCAAAAAGAAATAAACAATCAAATGCGAATGTCGCTGAAGTTCCGAGGACAACCTTACTCGGATCTAACCCGAAGGACAACCTTATCCGGATCCTAAAGCCTCTAATGCAATTCTATATGTAGGAGAAGATAAGCAAGTGAAATAATTATACGAAAAACAGAAATAAATAAATAAAAATCTGTAAAAAAGAAAACAAAGCTAGATTGGTGGTTTCACGAATCTTAGCGCCCGACTCGATACCAATTGTTGGATCGAAAGTGTCGCTAGAGGGGGTGAATAGCGATACTGTGTCGTTAAAAACTTTTGCAATAAGTAAAAAGCAAGTAGAGAATGCACATGAAATATAAAGTAGACAAGATATTTTTACGTGGTTCACAATCTTCGATTGCTAATCCACGGCCCTAGTGATCCTTGATCACGCACGGAGGGCAATTCACTAAAACCACTCCTCCTCGTTGGAGGTAGAGCAACGACATTAAAAAGAAATCAAGGCAAAGGACACTCTTTCCTTGTTACGATTAAAGCACAAAGACAATTTAAAGAAGTAGAACTTAAATAAATATACCGACAACTCTTATAAGTAGAAGATGTAGCTTTCGTTGTCGTGACTTCGTCGTAGCAAATGTGAGTAGTAGTAGCGGCGTTACGCGTGTTGAGAGCTCTTGAATTCTTGTTATTTGCTTGGCTTGAACATGTCTATTTATGGATATTGATCTATGAATTTAGACATAGGTAGTGTCCAAGGTGAGGTTCTTATCCCAACTCAAGGATGAGGTGTTTCATCCAACCACCTTGTGCCACCTCCAACCTTCTTGTGCGCCAACTCAAGGATGAGGTGTTTCATCCAACCACCTTGTGCCACCTCCAACCTCCTTGGGCGCCAACTTGAGGATGAGGTGTTTCATCCAACCACCTTGTGCCACCTCCAACCTTCTTGTGCGCCAACTCAAGGATGAGGTGTTTCATCCAACCACCTTGTGCCACCTCCAACCTCCTTGGGCGCCAACTTGAGGATGAGGTGTTTCATCCAACCACCTTGTGCCACCTCCAACCTCCTTGGGCGCCAACTTGTTGGAGCCATTCAACTTGTGCCACATCATGGGAGCCAACCATCTTGTGCCAACTCACCTTATTTTGGGCGTCCACCACAAGGAAGCTTGGTGATGGTTTGGATGTCCACCTTGATGCCACATCACCCTTTGTACCAAAACACGAGTCAAGTCCAAATTCACCCCTTGAAATTCGAAGCCTTCTCGAGGTCGAACTTGACTAGCAAAGCTGACTGAGTCAAAGGGTTTTGAATCGCAAAGATGTTAGCTTAAAATATAAAGTACGATGGTTCTAACCATCTGATCTCGACCTAGACCTTCCATTGGAGGTATTGGGTCGGATCTACGCTTAACGACCTTGCTTCGCTTTCACACGAGCTTACCTTGTAGCCTCGCTTCCGGTCTTCACCCGAGTACCTCGGCTTCCTCCGAAGTCCCTCTGGCGTTGCCCGACCACCTCGGTTCCCACTGGGTGTCGCAGACCTTCCGCTCAACTTTAGCATTTCTGCACACTTAATTGAGCTCGTAAGATAACAAATATACCCTTAACTATTGAGCCTTTTGCCATAATCAAAATACCGGTTCGACTTTGGTGCCCACTGCACCAACAGGTTACTTAAAGGTCTTACTTGAAACATACCATCTAAGAACATAACTTTAGAATCAAGTTCATGCAACCCTAACCCTAAAATCTTGGGGTTGGCCGAACCATATAGGGTCATCCCCTTTGGACTTTGGACTCCTAAAGGTATCTACTTGAAACATACCACTCATACAAACCTCCCTTAGTAGCATTTTCATGAATCCTAGCCCACCAACTTAGTTGGCCGAAACTTATAAGGCTACAATTTCATATTTCTTTCAAGCAACCTAACCTATCAAACTAATACACTGCAGGTGAGGGGAAAACTTACTTCCTTCGCTTTGCTTGAGGAGATGACCTAATGGAAGTCACCTAGCTCTCTCCTAGCTTGCAAGGGGCTCTCGGCCAAAGGAAGAAGAAGAAGAGCTTAGGTTTCGGTGAGAATGAAGAGAAGAGGAAGAAGGAAAGAAGAAGTGGCCAAGTGGAACTTCTCTCTTCTTTATAAAGGGGAGGAAGAGAAGTTTCTCTTCTCTTCGTCAAGCCTCTTCATTTACCCTCCTCCCATTTATCTATAGGTTCCCCTTTTCCTCTAATGATATGATTCTATTGGGCTCATGGTTAGTGGGTGCATCTATAAGGCTTGGCTATCTCTAGAGGTGGGGGGTTCAATTCCTAGGCTTTGCATCTCTTTTTGGCTTATTTTCTTTTATTTCTCCAAAAAGGCCTACATAAAGCCTATCATCATAAAGCCAAAAATTCTCGTAAAATTGCTAGAATTTCACGGGCGTTACAATGTGGGAGCCTCTGAGGCAACCAAGGAAGCTGTATGGCTCAGGAACTTCTCGATGGACTTGGATGTGATTCCTAGTTTGCTCAGAACTATCACAATTTATTGTGATAACAGTGGTGCAGTTGCAAACTCGAAGGAACCACGAGTCCATAAGGCGAGTAAACACATAGAGCGCAAGTACCACCTTATACGAGAGATCGTAAAACGAGGAGAAGTTGTTGTCGCCAAGATTGCATCAGAGGATAACCTGGCGGATCCATTCACTAAGGCCATTCCAGCGAAAGCATTTGATAGGCATGTGGAGGACATGGGGATCAGATGAATGGCAGTGTGATGACGGCATAGTCTTTTAGTATAAGTGGGAGATTGTTGGAATGTATACTGAAAGCCTAGCTCTTTTTGTATGAACATTTTATTTTGGAATAAGAATCACATGATCATGGTTTGCACTTTATATATTTATTATATGTGTGTGCATATTGTCTAATATTTTACATTGTAGATAACATGGTGCTTGGTGTGGCACAGAAGATCATGTTATCAGTCTCTTATAAAATATAAGTAGAGGCTCACAACCAAGATGGTTTTGGACAAACAATTGGCATGGTTGTAGTGTAGCTTGGTATTGTTTTGTCTTGAACATAGAGTTACACTAGTACACTTAGGTGTATTGAGCAGGACCGACATAGAGGTGATTCAATTAATTGCTGACTACATAATTGAATCGGACCTCGGATATTATGTTGTACATGCTCTTAATCCCGATATAATAACGGGCACATGTACTTAGTATTTATTTCTTTGAATTACCAGAGGGTGAGATTTAGATGGATTAAATCAATATGCCCAGTAAGTTGGGAAATGATATTATTTACATGGTGTGCCGTTGATTATAGGAGGAAACCGTGTATTATATATTAGGTTGATGATGTCCCCTTGAGGAGCTCATAATGTTCATCATGTAAACCCAGCTGGTTGACTTAGTCAACATGATGATAAGGTTGAGTGGTACTACTCGAGGAATTAGATGTTAATTAATTGATGGTCAGTAAATCAATTAATTGACGGACATTCGATATCTTAAACACGGGGAGATGAATGTACAAATAATATATGGAGCCCATATTAATTTATGGGGGTTGGTGAGGTAGTTCAATGATGATCCTCTAGTGGAATGGAACATCATTGATGGATCAAGTTTGTGTGGTTCCGATCCATCGGGTGGCCAAGATCCAACTCCTCCTTATGGTACCTATCGTAGCCTAATATAATCCTAAAGAAGTCTAGATCCAAGGATGTAAAACAAAACTCTAGAACCAACGGTTGGGATTAAATCCCTAGATCCGATGGTTGGGATGAAACCCTAGAACCAACGGTTGGGATTAAATCCCTAGATCCGATGGTTAGGATGAAACCCTAAAATCGACAGTTGGGATGAAATCCTAGATCCGATGGTTGGGATGAAACCCTAGATCCGACGGTTGGGATAAAACCCTAGATCCGACGGTGGAGATTAAAGGAGGCTTAGGTCCAACTCTATATATAGATGGCTAAGGCTTGGGCGGCAAGATAGGGATTGGAAATTAGGGTTTGGCTCATCTCAATGTGGGAGGCAACAAACCCTAGAGGAGCTAGGGTTTTGGGCGGCTAGAAGTGGGTGGCAAGCTTGTTCTCCCTAGGGTTTTGGCCAGCGCCCCTCATCGTATTCTCATCCATTGCCGGTGTTCATCTCTTCCTCCTCCTTTGCTCATTGGTGGCCGGCGGTTCTCCAACTCCTTGGTGGCCGGCACTTCTCCAACCTCTAGGTGGCCGGCGGCAACACTTCAACAAGTTGGCCGGCGCTCATCCACTCGTTCCTTGGCCGGCGGTTGCATCAAACTCCCTTACTTGGTGGCCAGTTCTAGAAAGGAAAGGTTTTTTTGGTTCTTCTCTTTGTTCGCAGCGGACAAGGAAAGGAAGAACACGGTCTTGAAGGCTTCTACTCGTGGACGATCTTCGCCCACACGTCGTCCACGAGGAGGATAGGACATACGGTAGAAGATCGTGAGGTATAAAAGTTTTACAACTTGATATTCTGATCTAAGCATGTTCTTTTATGTGTTGATTATACAAGTGTGCATTAGTATATATTTTGTATAATCATGGACCCCGAAGACAAACACAAAAACCAGCGATCCGTCCGTCGTCTCTTCCGCGGCAAACCAACTAGAAGAGTTGGGTTGCTTGAACAACTAGTTTGTTCAAGCGATCACTCAAGTTGTTAGCACGACGACGAATTGGTTGTGCTAAGGAAACTCATCCCATCCAGATTAATTCTTTCATTAGTGAAAATTTTAATCCGGGGACATGGGAGCCAATGTGTCTCCGAAGCAACTCCCTACACGGATATAGGCTCCATGAAATTTTAATAGGCTACAATAGGGACCATGAGGAGAGTTGGATCTTGGCCACCCAATTGATCAAGCCCACATAAAGTCCGATCCATTAATGATAATCCATTCCACTAAAGGATTATCATTGATCTACCTAACCAACCCCCATACGTTAATATGAGTTCCATATATTATTTGTACATTTATCTCCCCGTGTTTATGATCTCGAATGTCAATCGATTAATTAATTTACTAACAATTAATTAATCAATATCTAACTCAATGAGTAGTACCACTCAACCATATCATCATGTCGGACCAAGTCCACCTGCAGAGTTTACATGATGAACCTTATGAGCTCCTCAAGGGGACATCATCATCCTAATATATTGGGATGTATAACCTATAAAGTCTATCTTTAGTATGAACATCTCTATTTTGAAATAAGAATCACATGATCATTGTTTGCATATTTTTATGGTGATGCATATTGTCTAATACATTACATTGTATATATCATGGTGTGTAGTGTCACATGGGAGATCATGTTATCGGCTCCTTGTAATGTATAAGTGTAGGCTCACAATCGAGATCGCTTTGGACAAACCATTGGTATGGTTGTAGTGTGACTTGGTATTGGTTTGTCTTGACCATAGACTCACTCTAGTACACTTTGTGTGTATTGAAGCGGACGGACTTAGATTCGATTTATTGCTGACTACATAATCGAATTGGACCTCAGATATTATATTGTACATGCTCTTAATCCCGATATAATAACGGGCACATATACTTAGTATTCATTTCTTTGATTTGCCAATGGGCGAGATTTATAGATTAAACCGATAGGCTCGGTAAGTTGGGAAATGATATTATTTATATGGTGTGTCGTTGATTATAGGAGGAAACCGTGTCCTATATATTAGGATGATGATGTCCCCTTGAGGAGCTCATAAGGTTCATCATGTAAACCCTACAGGTGGACTAGGTCTGGCATGATGAAAAGGTTGAGTGGTACTACTCATGGAGTTAGATGTTGATTAATTAATTGTCAATAAATTAATTAATCGACAAACATTCGAGATCTTAAACATGGGGAGAAATTATACATATAATATGGTGCCCATATTAACCTATGGGGTTGGTGAGGTAGATCAATGATAATCCTTTAGTGGATTGGATTATCATTAATGGATCGGACTTTATGTGGGCTTGATCCATTGGGTGGGCAATATCCAACTCCTCCTCATGGTCCCTATTGTAGCCTATTAATACCTCATGAAGCCTAGATCCAATGCATGAAAACAAAACTCTAGATCCAAAGGTAGAGAATAAATCTCTAGATCCGACGGTTGAGATTAAATCTCTAGAACCAATGGTGGAGATTAAAACAAGGCTTATCCTTAACTCTATAAAAAGGGGCTTAAGGGTTGGCATGGAGATTATTAGAAGCAAGGGAGGTTTGGAGTTGGCGGCAAGAGGCTTGGAGTTAGGGTTTGGAGTTGGCGGCACCATATAAGGAAACCTTTTCCTTATCTTCTTCTTCTTCCATTGTGGTCGGCGCCCATACAACCCCTCTTCTCTATTGGCCGACATCCAAAACCTAGCTCTTCTCCTCTCCTTGGTCGGTGGAAACAAGGCTTAGGGTCCTCCCTTAGAGCTCTTGGCTGGCATTCATCTTTCTCATCTTCTCCTTGTTGGCCGGCGGCAAGCAACTTGCTTGTTGTTTGTTGGTTGGCTAAAGAAAGGAGAAGGGTCTTGTTTCTATTCTTCCTCTTGCTCGGAACAAGCAAGGAAGGAAGATTGGTGATCTAGGAGCTTCAACTTTTGGTAGATCGTTGCCCACATGACGTCCGAAAGGAGGATGGTCATACAATAGAAGATCGAGTGGTATAACACTTATCTATCTTCATATGTAACATGTTTGTAATTGTTTTCAATTATATATGCATGATATATTCTATTTTGTGGCTAAATATACTTGCACCCGGAACATAAACACAAAAGTCGGCGATCCGTACATCGTCTATTCCACGGCAATTCGTAGAATAGAGGTTGGTCGCTTGAACAACAAGTTTGTTCAAGTGACTACTCTAATCGAATAGCACGACAATGACACGATTGCTTGGGCAATCCCTCTTGTCAAGGATAATTTTTTTTTATCCGGGGACGTCGAAGGGATTTCCATGAACAAGCGATCGAGTTGAAGTGGGAAGCGAAGTTTCCTACCTACAAGTGGTATCAGAGGCACGATTTTCGATTTTGTGTGTTTAGGATTCGATTACTTTTATGCACTTTTCATATATTATATGTGTCAGATAATAGTAGGATATATTTAGGTTAACTCTTTTGTTGCAGGCATAGGATCCAACTATTATGGCCATATGTGTGTAATTATATATTTTGTGGAATCCTCGGGGTTGACGAGGCTAGTATTTAATTTTTATAAATTAGATATGACATTGTTTAGCCACTCTTTCTATTTTAGTTTACTTTCGATCTAGATTTCATGTACACTCCCTCGTGGAGTATAGGATCGATGGATGTAAATTAAGATAGTTTTTTCTCGGTTCGGATCTCGGATGGCTCATTACATGGCGTAGGAGGAGCGGACGAGATGGCGATACGACGAGAGACATATTGAAGACAAAAGCCATAATAGTTGAAATTTTTTTATTTTTCATATTTATTGGTTATTGTTTGATATGCATATCATAGGCTAGAAAATTCCTCAATTTCAAATTACTAAGTGGGAGAGGGATATTTTTTTAAATTCCCATGACCTCCATTACAATTTGACATGTGATGCAAACAAACTTGCGAGTCGGCTCTGAGTGCCTTCCTCCCCATCAGATGGGTTTGTTTGCGGATCACAAGGTCGAATATGGGTATAGGAAATTATTAAGGAGTGTGTGTACTTCCCCATCGGAAGGCACATAACCCGAGATAATTACCTTGGTACTGAGTAATGGTGAACACTTAGAAGCAAATATAAGTATCCTCCCATCAGTCCTTTGCTTTTATTTGTAGTGCCGAAGAGGAACCAACTATTAATTTTACTTGTCAAAAGGTTAGGTTGACAAGATAGTAAAATTAATGGGTAAAACCTCCTCTTACAAATGTAGAATTCGTATATGTCCACACTATCATGGCATACGATATTCTCGGTGTTTTGAGGTGTTGGTTGATTTTAAAATATTATTGTTTGAGGAATCAATAATTTTTGAAATCTAATGTTTTGATCCATATGATTCTTAGGTTTTCTTTCAAAATGACTTTCAACCCGCTTGTTGTGATACTGAAAGAGAATAAACTTACTGGACCCAACTATGTTGATTGGAAGAGGAATCTTGACATTGTCTTCATTGCTGAGGAATACAAATATGTACTCCTCGAAGATTGTCCTCCTAAGCCTGCAGATGATTCTGGGGAAAAGGAGAAGGTGAGTTATAAGAAGTGGATCAAGGCCGATGAGATGGCGCGGTGTTACATTTTGGCATCTATGTCAAATGTACTGCAACATCAGCATCAAGCCATGCCCACTGCTTATGACATGATGATCAATCTCAAAGAGCTTTTCGGACAACAGAATCGGGCTACAAGGCAGGAAGCCATGAGGAACTTGATGACGACCACCATGATCGAGGGAACACCCGTGAGGGATGATGTTCTCAAGATGATGGCTAATTTAAATGAGTTAGAAGTCCTTGGAGCTGAGATCGATGGGGAAACCCAGGTCGATATCATTCTCCAATCTCTACCTAGGAGTTTTGAGCAGTTTCGCCTGAACTATAACATGAACAAAAGGTTGTATTCATTGGTAGAGCTTCTGACAGAACTCCAAGCGGCAGAGGGGCTATTTCGTCAGAGTGCTCAGGCGCATGCCATGGTGACCCAAAAGGTTTCTACTTTTAAGCCGAAAGGCAAGAAGAAGAAGAAACAAACTGGGGCAAAGGCGGTGGGAGGAACTCAGGGAGGAGTGAAGAAGCTGAAAGGCAAGTGCTTCACTTGTAAGCAGATTGGACACTAGAAGAAGGACTGCCCCAACCACAAGTAGAACAAAGTTATATCTTTTGGTCTAGTCGTTGAAACATGTTTAGCGGTGTTATGTTCCGGTGTAACGCCCGTAAAATTCTAAACTATGCCAAGTAATTATATAGGTTATAAGGCCATAAAAGGTTTAAAATAAAATAAAATAAAAGATGGTTATAGGTAGTATTTGAACCATGAACCTCCTAATAGGGAGGTAGCCTTGACACCACTAGACCCTAGGATAATTTATGCATAAGATATATAAAGAATGTACAAGACCATAGGATGATTCATGGATAAGATATATAAAGAATATACAAAGAATATAGATGGGAAGATGAGGAGTTGGTTCATCCCCTCCCATGAAAGGATGAAGAGTGTTCATTCCCTAGGTATTAAAGAGGAGAATTAAGAAAAGAGAGGAAGTAAAACCCCACTTTCCTTCTTCATTCTCCTTCTTCCTCATCCTTGGCCGAATTCCCCATTTCCCTTTCCTCCCTTTTTCATCCCAAGCTCTAGAAATTTTATAAGAATTTTTGTATGATTATAATGGGTTTTATGTGGGCTCTTTCAAAAATAAAAGAAAATGAGCAAAAAAAGATGCAAGACCTAGGAATTGAACCCCAAACCTCTAGAGATAGCCAAGCCCTAAGGGTGCATCCAATAACCAGAAGCCCAACAAGATTGTATTATTAGAGGAATGGGGAAAATTATAGTTAGGGGTAAGGGAGACTAAGGGACTCTTCAAATGAATAAATAGGGGGAATGAGGGGACATAAGGGATCAAATTGTTTTTCTCCTCCTCTTCTTCTTCCTCACCGAACCCTAGAGCTCCTCCTTTTCATCCTTGTCCAAAATTCATCCAAGCAAGAAGGGGGCTAGGTTTGCTTCCCATAGGTCATCTAGCAACCAAAAATCAAAGCGAAGGATGTATGTATCCCCTCACCTGCATACAAGTAGCTTTCCGATTGAAGTTTTGTATCAAACCCTCCATGAACCATTCGGCCAACCTTTGCTTTTGAGGCTTCAATGAAATTCTATACCATAATTTGTATGTATATGATGATGTTAGGGTGTTAGATGGATTTGGTTAAAAGTTTAACCATAAAAGCCTCCATGAACCATTTGGCCAACCTTTGCTTTTGATGTTTCAATGAAGTTCTATACCATATTTTGTATGCATATGATGATGTTAGGATGTTAGATGGATTAGGTTAAAAGTTTAACCCGAAAAGCCTCCATGAACCATTCGGCCAACCTTTTCTTTTGATGTTTCAATGAAGTTATATACCATATTTTGTATGCATATGATGATGTTAGGATGTTAAATGGATTAGGTTAAAATTTTAACCCTAAAAGCCTCCATGAACCATTCGGCCAACCTTTGCTTTTGATGTTTCAATGAAGTTCTATACCATATTTTGTATGCATATGATGATGTTAGGATGTTAAATGGATTAGGTTAAAAGGTTAACCCTAAAAGCCTCCATGAACCATTCGGCCAACCTTTGCTTTTGATGTTTCAATGATGTTCTATACCATATTTTGTATGCATATGATGATGTTAGGATGTTAGATGGATTAGGTTAAAAGTTTAACCCTAAAAGCCTATATGAACCATTCGGCCAACCCTTGCTTTTGATGTTTCAATGAAATTCTATACCATATTTTGTATGTATATGATGATGTTAAGATGCTAGATGAAGATAAAATGCTCTAGGTTAGGTTAACATGTGTTTTATGTTTAGGTGAATTCATGTTGACTTGTGATATTAAATGATGCTAGATGAAGATAACATGCTCTAGGTTAGGTTAACATGTGGTTTATCCTTAAGTGAATTCATGTTAACTTGTAATATTAAATGATGCTAGATGATGACAACATGCCCTAGGTTAGTGTTTACTTCCTCTTGATGTTTATGCCTTATGTCATGCCCTATATGTGTGTGATATCTGAGATATGTTATGTAATGAAATATGATATGGTTATGAAATGAAGTATGATATGTTCATGAAGTATAATATGATATGTTTATGAAGTCATTCATGATATGTTATGAAATGAAGTATGATATGTTTATGAAATGAAATATGATATGTTCATGAAGTGAAATATGATATGTTACCAAATGAAGTATGATATGTTTATTAAATGAAATATGATATGTTCATGAAGTGAAATATGATATGTTATGAAATGAAGTATGATATGTTTGTGAAATGAAATAAGATATGTTATGATAAAAAGCATATAATTATTTTACCTTCTGCATGGCTCTTACCAGGACCCTAACAAGGTCCAAAGGGATGGGCTCCTAAGATGCCCTAGGCCGACGGACTAAGATCGAGCCTAGGATGGGCTTCTATGTATGATTACTCCTAGGTCGACGGACTAAGATCGGGCCTACTACGGGAAGGGCTCTCAGATGCCCTAGATCGATGGACTAAGATCGGGCCTAAGATGGGCTTCTACGCTATGACGATGGCCCCTAGGTCGACAAACTAAGATCGGGCCTAGTAACCTAGTTGGTTCGAGACTTGCTACCTCGGGTCTATTTAGGAATGCGCGGTATGATGATGATGATGTGGTACAATGCCGGGCCCAATATATTGAGATTTATGTTTACGTACCTATAATATATGTTTTCGAAGAGCATCCTGCATATGTTTACATGTTATGATTACCATGTTAAATTTGTGTTTACATGTTATGTTGCTATGATATATATGTTGCATGTTATGTTTGCTTATTTTACTTATGCTACATGTTATGTTTTCTTATGTCACATATGTTACATGTTATGTTTTCTTATGTTATTTATGCTACATGTTATGTTTGCTTATGTCACATAGGTTACATGTTATGTTTGCTTATGTTATTTATGCTACATGTTATGTTTGCTTATGTCACATATGTTACATGTTATGTTTGCTTATGTTATTTATGCTACATGTTATGTTTGCTTATGTTATATATGTCACATGTTATGTTTGCTTATGTTGCTTATGCTACATGTTGTGTTTGCTTATGTTATTTATGCTACATGTTATGTTTGCTTATGTCACATATGTTACATGTTATGTTGCTTATATGTTATGAGTGTTGCATGCTATGCTTAATGTCGATGTATGGTTTTGTGAGTAGGACAAGATCTTACTAAGCCTATGTGCTTATAGTTTATTTTCCCTTGTATGAGATAAGGGTAAAGGGTGGATAAACAAAGGGAAGCGTGGGAGAGGGCAAGTGTGTGTGTGGCGTGGCATGTTGGAAGAGATCTGTTATGTCCCTTAAGCATGTTTTCCTTAAGATGTTTGGTTTATGGTTTTTAATTAAGCACTAAGTACTTATGAAATAATGATGCATGCTCTATGTTAAGAAGAAGTACCTATGAAATGACGATGCATGTTATGTTTAACAGAAAAAAAAATATGTCTAAAGTCTTCCGCTGTAAGAAGTACGATATGTATAGTCTTCCGCTATAAGTAGTACGATGTATGTATGTATGAGTAAATCACGCGCCCCTCGGACCCTAGGAAAGGCGGCGTGACATCCGGCAAGTGTGTAGATACAGAGCCACTAATTATATACTGCAATATTTTGCGAGGTTCGAAACAGACAGGTGAGGAGAGATTATCGTATACTTGGGCGATGCAATAAAGGTGGCGGCTGTTGCAGTGGGAGACGTTTATTTATCTTTTGAGAAAAATAAAGTTTTGGTTCTTAAGAATTGCCTTTATGTACCTTTATTTAGAAATAATTTAATTTTGGTTTCTAAATTATTTATGAATGGATATTCTATTTCTTTTAATGACAGAGTTGTTATAAAATGGAATAGGGGCATTATCTATTCGGGTTCATTGATAGGAAATCTATACACACTTGAACCAAAAGCTTCCACGATGCAAATAGAAGTTAATAACTCATCTTCTATTCTAATAAGAGAAAATAAGCTTCGAAGATGAACCAAACATATCTTTGGCATCTTAGGCTTGGTCATATTAACCTAAGCATAATTCAAAGGTTGATAGCGGATGGACCTCTGGGTTCATTAGTGGTGGAAGATTTCCTAACCTGTGAATCTTGCTTGGAGGGTAAAATGACCAAGAGGCCTTTTAAGGCCAAGGGGTATAGAGCCAAAGATGTGTTAGAATTGGTTCATTCTGCTTTGTGTGGCCCTATGTCTATCCAGGCTAGAGGTGGTTTTGAGTATTTCGTCTCTTTTATAGACGATTATTCGAGATATGGATACATTTACTTGATGCACCACAAGTCTGAATGCTTTGACAAGTTCAAAGAATTCAAGGCTGATGTGGAGAAATGTCAAGGTAAAAGTATCAAGACACTACGCTCTTATCGTGATGGTGAGTACCTCTTGGGAGAGTTTAGGAATTACTTATCAGAGGCTAGGATTCAAACCCAATTGTCTACACTTGGCACACCCCAGCAGAATGGTGTAGCAGAGCGAAGGAATAGGACTCTTATAGAGATGGTTAGATCGATGATGAGTTATTCTGAGTTGCCAGATTCATTCTGGGGATATGCTCTAGATATGGTGGTGTGCTTTCTGAACTTGGTTTCATCTAAATCAGTGCCTTCTACTCTGACATAATTGTGGACTAGGCGAAAGCCTAGTCTAAGACATATTCGGATATGGGGGAGTCCATCACATGTGCTCAAGGTAGATGCTGGTAAGTTAGAACCTCGTACAGAAGTACGCTTGTTCGTTGGATATCCTAGAGGAACGAAAGGTGGTTTGTTTTATAGTCCTAGAGATCAGAGGGTGATCGTCACCACGAATGTCAGATTTCTAGAGGAAGACTATGTGATGAACCAGAAGCCCATGTGTAAGATTGTTCTGGAGGAATTGAATGGGGAAGTCACTTCTTCAGTACCATCGGTACAAGAAGATATACCATAAATCACTGCACCGCGTGTCACAGAGGATACACAGGTGATACCTCGTCGTAGTGGGAGGGTTGTGAGATATCTTGATAGATTCATGTTCTTGGGAGAATCTTTTGATTTAGTCCCTAGAGAACATGAACCTGATCCTTGGACATATGACGAGGCAGTCCAAGATAAAGATGCAGTATCTTGGCAAAATGCAATGAATACTGAGATTAAATCTATGTATTCAAATCAGGTCTGGGAGCTAATAGAACCACCTGATGGTGTAAAAACCATTGGATGCAAGTGGATCTACAAAATAAAGAGAGGAATAGATGGGAAGGTTGAGACCTTCAAAGCGAGGCTTGTTGCGAAGGGGTATACTCAGAAAGAGGGTATCAATTATGAGGAGACCTTCTTGCCGGTAGCCATGCTTAAGTCTATCCGGATTCTCTTATGCATTGCAGCTCATATGGATTATGAGGTATGGCAGATGGATGTCAAGACAGCTTTCTTTAATGGAAGTCTTGAGGAAAATAACTATATGAAGCAACCAGAGGTATTCATTACGAAGGGCAAAGAGCATCTTCTATGCAAGCTTAATCGGTCCATTTATGGATTCAAGCAAGCTTCGAGGTCTTGGAACATCCTCTTTGATGAGGTAATCTAGTCTTATGGATTTATTCAAAGTCCGGATGAGTCTTGTGTATACAAGAGATGTGACAGAAACGTAGTGATATTTTTTATACTATACGTAGATGACATTTTATTAATTGGCAATAATGTCAAGGTGTTATCGAACGTAAGGGTATAGTTGTCCAAATAGTTTGATATGAAGGACTTGGGAGAAGTGGGACACATCATTGGGATCAAGGTTATAAGGGATCTCAGGAAAAGGATGTTGTGCATATCTCAAGCTTCATACATTGACACCATTATGGATCGTTTTAGCATACAGAACTCCATGAAGGGTTTTCTACCTTTTAGGCATGGCGTTCCTTTATCTAAGAAGATGTGTCCTAGAACATCTGAGGAGATAGAGGAGATGAAGGTGGTTCCTTATGTCTCGGCAGTAGGAAGCCTCATGTATGCGATGCTATGTACGAGACCAGATATCTTCTTTGACGTGGGCATAGTCAGCAGATATCAGAGTAATACAGGAAAGGGACATTGGACTTTGGTAAAGCATATATTGAAGTACCTGAGATGGACTAGGGATTATATGCTAGTTTACCAAGCAGACCAATTACTCACTATGGGTTACATGGATTTCGACTTCCAATCAGATAGGGATAATAGTAAGTCTAACTCAGGTTTTGTGTTTACTGTAACGCCCGTGAAATTCTAGCAATTTTACGAGAATTTTTGGCTTTATGAGGATGGGCTTTATGTAGGCCTTTTTGGAGAAATAAAAGAAAATAAGCCAAAAGAGATGCAAAGCCTAGGAATTGAACCCCCACCTCTAGGGATAGCCAAGCCTTATAGATGCACCCACTAACCATAAGCCCAATAGAATCATATCATTAGAGGAAAGGGGAACCTATAGATAAATGGGAGGAGGTTAAATGATGAGTCTTGACAAGGAGAAGAGACACTTCTCTTCCTCCCCTTTATAAAGAAGAGAGAAGTTCCACTTGGCCACTTCTTCCTTCCTTCTTCCTCTTCTCTTCATTCTCACCGAAACCCCAAGCTCTTCTTCCTCCTTTGGCGAGCTCCTTGCAAGCTAGGAGAGGCTAGGTGACCTCCATTAGGTCATCTCCCCAAGCAAAGCGAAGGATGTAAGTTTTCCTCACTGCAGTATATTAGTTTGATAGGGTTGGTTGCTTGAAAGAAATATGAAATTGTAGCCTTATAAGTTTGCCAACTAAGTTGGTGGGCTAGGATTCATGAAAATGCTACTAAGGGAGGTTTTATGGGTGATATGTTTCAAGTAGATACCTTTAGGAGACCAAAGTGCAAAGGTGATGACCCTATATGGTTCGCCACCCCAAGATTTTAGGGTTAGGGTTGCATGAACTTGATCCTAAAGTGATATTCTTGGTTGGTATGTTTCAAGTAAGACCCTTGGGTATCCACCATCCAAGATGAGGCCCTTGTAGGTTTGGCCACCCTAGGTAATTAGGGTTAGGGTTGCATGAAAATATCCTAATGATGCTATGCTAGATGATAATGCTCATGAATAAATATTAGGTGGCAAGAACCTAGTTGAGCCCTTGTAGGTTTCGCCACCCTAGGTAATTAGGGTTAGGGTTGTATGAAAATATCCTAATGATGCTATGCTAGATGATAATGCTCATGAATAAATATTAGGTGGCAAGAACCCTAGTTGAGCCCTTGTAGGTTTCGCCACCCTAGGTAATTAGGGTTAGGGTTGTATGAAAATATCCTAATGATGCTATGCTAGATGATAATGCTCATGAATGAATATTAGGTGGCAAGAACCCTAGTTGAGCCCTTGTAGGTTGCCACCCTTGGTAATTAGGGTTAGGGTTGCATGAAAATATCCTCATGATGCTAAGCTAGGTTATAATGCTTTATGAATGAATTTTTGGGGACCAAACCTAAGCTTGAGCCCTTACAAGTTTAACCCATGGTTTTAGGGTTAGGGTTTCATGAAAACACCCTATATGTAATTGTGCTATGTGTATAGTTTTAATATGACATGAACTTTGCTTGGGTGATGAATATGTTATGATTCAATGCAACATGAAATTAGGCTATGTGATGAGCATGTTTCACGATTTAATATGCCATGAATAAGCTTAGGAAATATACTTCTGTTATGATGTAATGTGCCATGTAATATGCCATGATGAACATGTTGTGTGAAGTAATATGCCATGTATATGCTTGAGAATGTGCTTCAAGTTCTGGAGTATTGTGCCATGAAATATACCTAGGTGAAGAATATGTTTTGTGATTTAATATGTCATGAATATGCTTACGAAATATGCTTGTATGATGAACATGTTTATACTTTAGGACCCTTTAGGGTACTCTTATGTTATGAATGCATGTGTCCTCATGATAAGATGGAGATGCTTCCCTTTCAAGTAGGGACCAAGAGCTCTCCTTATGACAAGATGGAGATGCTTCCCTTTCAAGTAGGGATCAAGAGCTCTCCTTAAGATAAGATAAAATGGAGATGCTTCCCTTTCAAGTAGGGATCAAGAGCTCTCCTTATGATAAGATAAGATTAAGATGCTTCCTTTTTATGTTGGGGATCAAGAGCATTCTTTATATTATGACAAGAAAGAAAAGAATTAAGTATTTTACTTTGCAAGAGGTTAAGTACCCGACGTCGGTGGTCGTTAATCAAATCCATAGGGACACAGAAGAGGCGTAAGAGGTCTTGCCACAGTAAGGCGTAAGAGGTCTTGCTCTAATAGGGGTGGCTCGCTACTGACCTATTAGGGAAGCGCGCATTATGTGGTACTTAACACAGGGCCCCCAAACAAGTTATGATGATATTGAAGTATTTATAAGTATATGTTTTGAAAAGACAAGACTTTTATGATATTGTGTGTGCTTATGTTAAATGCCCTGAGTGCTTACGAACTAGGTTCTTTATGCATGCTAAGCACCCGCCCTTATCTCTTATATTTTTTTTTATTAGCATACTACATATGGATCCGTTCAAAGTCTACATGCTTGAACAGGTTATCATAACTGAAATCTTCTTTGGCACATGCATCACCTATCTTATTCATCATTAGCATGACCACCTATCTTATCTTATTTCATAACATGCATAGCGAAAGGATTCGTTCATGAGTTCTAACATGTCGAACCTCTTAAATTAAGGGATACTCATTAAACACAAGTCTTATAAAGCAATGTCTTAAATTGTTCTTAGAGCATATAAATATAAGCGAGATAGTGTAGGGACTTCTTTCACCATGCCACTATCACACACGCACATGGCCCCTCTGCCACTCCCTCTAGTGCACTTCCTTTATCTGCGAGATATGGACAACATAAACTATAAGCATATAGCTTAGTAAGATCCTTGCCTACTCAAAAAAACCACGATTTCATCAAACTATTATAACATGAGCATGATGGCATAGAAAATGACCTAAGCATTTCATAGCAACACTAATCAACAACATATCCAGGTAATAGTACAAAAAGAACTAAGCATGGCATAGAATTGTTCATAAGCAGGTTAAGCATAATTAATCTAAGCAGGGCATACTTTGAACATGAGCGTTATAACTGCATAAACTAAGCGTGCATGAAAGAACGTAATCGTAAGCATTTGGTTAACTTGAACATAAACATTTGTAATAACATAAACCCTAATCAAGCAGAAGGAACATAGTCGCAAGTATTCTTAACCTTACCCTTAACCTTCACCACATCATAAATTCTAACTAGCATAAAGTACATAGTCACCACATACTTAGACTTAACTCTAAACATCATAACTTCATAACATCTAGCATGCATAAAGAACCTAGTTCGTAAGCATTCAGAGCATTTAACATAAGCATACACAATATCATAGAAGTCTTTTCTTTTCAAACATACACTTATAATTAATTCAATATCATCGTAACTTCATAACATCTAGCATGCATAAAGAACCTAGTTCGTAAGCATTCAGAGCATTTAACATAAGCATACACAATATCATAAAAGTCTTTTCTTTTCAAAACATATACTTATAAATACTTCAATATCATCATAACTTCATAACATCTAGCATGCATAAAGAACCTAGTTCGTAAGCATTCAGAGCATTTAACATAAGCATACACAATATCATAAAAGTCTTTTCTTTTCAAAACATATACTTATAAATACTTCAATATCATCGTAACTCCATAACATCTAGCATGCATAAAGAACCTAGTTCGTAAGCACTCAGGGCATTTAACATAAGCACACACAATATCATAAAAGTCTTGTCTTTTCAAAACATATACTTATAAATACTTCAATATCATCATAACTTGTTTGGGGGGCCCCAGGTTAAGTACCACATAATGCGCGTTCCCTAATAGGCTGGGGTAGCGAGCCACCAGTCCTATTAGAGCAAGACCTCTTACGTCTTACCAGGGCAAGACCTCTTACGTCTTCTTGTGTCCCTATGGATTTGATTAACGACCACCTGACGGGTCGGGTACTTAACCTCTTGCAAAGTAAAATACTTAATTCTTTTCTTTTCTTGTCATAATATAAAGAATGCTCTTGATCCCCAACATAAAAAGGGAAGCATCTTAATCTTATCTTATCATAAGGAGAGCTCTTGATCCCTACTTGAAAGGGAAGCATCTCCATTTTATCTTATCTTAAGGAGAGCTCTTGATCCCTACTTGAAAGGGAAGCATCTCCATCTTGTCATAAGGAGAGCTCTTGGTCCCTACTTGAAAGGGAAGCATCTCCATCTTATCATGAGGACACATGCATTCATAACATAAGAGTACCCTAAAGGGTCCTAAAGTATAAACATGTTCATCATACAAGCATATTTCGTAAGCATATTCATGACATATTAAATCACAAAACATATTCTTCACCTAGGTATATTTCATGGCACAATACTCCATAACTTGAAGCACATTCCCGAAGCATATACATGGCATATTACTTCACACAACATGTTCATCATGGCATATTACATGGCACATTACATCATAACAGGAAGTATATTTCCTAAGCTTATTCATGGCATATTAAATCGTAAAACATGCTCATCACATAGCCTAATTTCATGTTGCATTGAATCATAACATATTCATCACCCAAGCAAAGTTCATGTCATATTAAAAACTATACACATAGCACAATTACATATAGGGTGTTTTCATGAAACCCTAACCCTAAAACCATGGGTTGGCCGAAACTTGTAAGGGGGCTCAAGCTTAGGTTTTGTCCCCGAAAATTCATTCATAAAGCATTATAACCTAGCTTAGCATCATGAGGGATATTTTCATGCAACCCTAACCCTAATTACCTAGGGTGGCCGAAACCTACAAGGGGCTCAACTAGGGTTCTTGCCACCTAATATTCATTCATGAGCATTATCATCTAGCATAGCATCATTAGGGATATTTTCATACAACCCTAACCCTAATTACCTAGGGTGGCCGAAACCTACAAGGGCCTCAACTAGGGTTCTTGCCACCTAATATTTATTCATGAGCATTATCATGTAGCATAGCATCATTAGGGATATTTTCATGCAACCCTAACCCTAATTACCTAGGGTGGCCGAAACCTACAAGGGGCTCAACTAGGGTTCTTGCCACCTAATATTTATTCATGAGCATTATCATCTAGCATAGCATCATTAGGGATATTTTCATGTAACCCTAACCCTAATTACCTAGGGTGGCCGAAACCTACAAGGGCCTCATCTTGGATGGTGGATACCCAAGGGTCTTACTTGAAACATACCAACCAAGAATATCACTTTAGGATCAGGTTCATGCAACCCTAACCCTAAAATCTTGGGGGTGGCCGAACCATATAGGGTCATCACCTTTGCACTTTGGTCTCCTAAAGGTATCTACTTGAAACATATCACCCATAAAAACCTCCCTTAGTAGCATTTTCATGAATCCTAGCCCACCAACTTAGTTGGCCGAAACTTATAAGGCTACAATTTCATATTTCTTTCAAGCAACCAACCCTATCAAACTAATATCTGCGTGGTGAGGAAAACTTACATCCTTCGCTTTGCTTGGGAGATGACCTAATGGAGTCACCTAGCTCTCTCCTAGCTTGCAAGGAGCTCGGCCAAAGGAGGAAGAAGAGCTTGGGGTTTTGGTGAGAATGAAGAGAAGAGGAAGAAGGAAGGAAGAAGTGGCCAAGTGGAACTTCTCTCTTCTTTATAAAGGGGAGGAAGAGAAGTTTCTCTTCTCCTTGTCAAGCCTCTTCATTTACCCTCCTCCCATTTATCTATAGGTTCCCCCTTTCCTCTAATGATATGATTCTATTGGGCTTATGGTTAGTGGGTGCATCTATAAGGCTTGGCTATCTCTAGAGGTGGGGGGTTCAATTCCTAGGCTTTGCATCTCTTTTTGGCTTATTTTCTTTTATTTCTCCAAAAAGGCCTACATAAAGCCCATCCTCATAAATTTGGGAGGAGGAGCCATTGTATGGAGGAGTGTCAAGCAGAAATGCGTGGCAGACTCCACCATGGAAGCTGAGTATGTGGCAGCCTCTGAGGCGGCCAAAGAAGCTGTGTGGCTCAAGAACTTCTTGATTGACTTGGATGTGATTCTTGGTTTGCCCAGAACTATCACAATTTATTGTGATAATAGTGGTGCAGTTGCAGACTCAAAGAAACCATGAGCCCATAAGGCAAGTAAACAAATAGAGCGCAAGTACCACCTGATACGAGAAATCATAAAGAGAGGAGAAGTTGTTGTGGCCAAGATTGCATTAGAGGATAACCTGGAAGATCCTTTCACTAAGTCCCTTCCGGTGAGATCTTTTGATAGGCATGTGGAGGGAATGGGGATCGGATGTATGGGAGTTTGAGAACAACATAGTCTTTTACTATAATTCGAAGATTGTTGGGATGTATACTGAAAAGTTTATCTTTTGTATGAACATCTCTATTTTGAAATAAGAATCACATGATCATTGTTTGCATATTTTTATGGTGATGTATATTGTCTAATACATTACATTGTAGATAACATGGTGTGTGGTGTCACACGGGAGATCATGTTATCGGCTCCTTGTAAAGTATAAGTATAGGCTTACAACCGAGATGGCTTTGGACAAACCATTGGTATGGTTGTAGTGTAATTTGGTATTGGTTTGTCTTGACCATAGAATCACTCTAGTACACTTTGTGTGTATTGAGCATGACCGACTTAGAGGTGATTCGATTTATTGCTGACTACATAATCGAATCGGACCTCAGATATTATATTGTACATGCTCTTAATCACGATATAATAATGGGCACATATACTTTGTATTCATTTCTTTGATTTGCCAATGAGCGAGATTTATAGATTAAATCGATAGGCTCGGTAAGTTGGGAAATGATATTATTTATATGGTGTGTCATTGATTATAGGAGGAAACCGTGTCCTATATTAGGATTATGATGTCCCCTTGAAGAGCTCATAAGGTTCATCATGTAAACCCTACAGGTGGACTAGGTCCGGCATGATGAAAAGGTTAAGTGGTACTACTCATGGAGTTAGATGTGGATTAATTAATGGTCAGTAAATTAATTAATCGACGGACATTCGAGATCTTAAATACGGGGATAAAATGTACATATAATATATGGAGCCCATATTAACCTATGGGGTTGGTGAGGTAGATCAATGATAATCCTTTAGTAGATTGGATTATCATTAATGGATCGGACTTTATGTGGGCTTGATCCATTGGGTGGCCAAGATCCAACTCCTCCTCATGATCCCTATTGTAGCCTATTAACCTCATGAAGCCCAGATCCAATGGATGAAAACAAAGCTCTAGATCCAAAGGTAGAGATTAAATCTCTAGATCCGATGGTTGAGATTAAATCCCTAGAACCAATGGTGGAGATTAAAACAAGGCTTATCCTTAACTTTATAAAAATGGGCTTAAGGGTTGGCGTGGAGATTATTAGAAGCAAGGGAGGTTTGGAGTTGGCGGAAAGAGGCTTGGAGTTAGGATTTGTAGTTGGCGGCACCAAATAAGGAAACCTTTTCCTTATCTTCTTCTTCTTCCTTGGTGGCCGACGCCCATATAGCCCCACTCCTCCCTTTGCCGGTGTCCAAAACCAAGCTCTTCTCCTCTCCTTGGCCGGTGGAAACAAGGCTTAGGGTCCTCCCTTGGAGCTCTTGGCGAGCATTCATCTTTCTCATCTTCTCCTTGTTGGTATTGCAAGCAACTTGCTTGTTGTTTGTTGCTTAGCTAAAGAAAGGAGAAGGGTCTTTTTCTATTCTTCCTCTTACTCGGAACGAGCAAGGAAGGAAGATTGGTGATCTAGGAGCTTCAACTTTTGGTAGATCGTCGCCCACACGACGTCTGAAAAGAGGAAAGTCATACAATAGAAGATCGAGAGGTATAACACTTATCTATCTTCATATGTAACATGTTTGTAATTGTTTTCAATTATATATGCATGATATATTCTGTTTTGTGGCTAAATATACTTGGACCCCGAACATAAACACAAAAGTCGGTGATCCGTACATCGTCTATTATGTGGCTATTCGTAGAATAGAGGTTGGTTGCTTGAACAACAAGTTTGTTCAAGTGACTACTCTAATTGAATAGCACGACGATGACACGGTTGCTGGGGCAATCCCTCTTGTCAAGGATAAATTTATTTTATCCGGGGACGTAAAAGGGATTGCCATGAACAAGCGACCGAGTTGAAGTGGGAAGCGAAGTTTCCTACCTACACTAATATATAGGACACGGTTTCCTCCTATAATCAATGGCACACCATATAAATAATATCACTTCCCAACTTACCGAGTCTATCGATTTACTCGATAAATCTCGTCCATTGGTAAATCAAATAAATGAATACTAAGTATATGTACCCGTTATTATATCGGGATTAAGAGCATGTACAATATAATATCTAAGGTCATATTCGATTGTGTAGTCAGCAATAAATCGAATCACCTTTATGTCGGTCTTGCTCAATACACACAAAGTGTACTAGTGTAATTCTATGGTCAAGAATAACAAATACCAAATCACACTACAACCATTCCAATGGTTTGTCCATAATCATCTCGGTTGTGAGCCTTTACTTATACTTTATAAGGAACTGATAACATGATCTCCCGTGTGACACTACACATCATGTTATCTATAATGTAATGTATTTAGACAATATGCATAACCATAAATATGCAAACAATGATCATGTGATTCTTATTTCAAAAAATAAAAATGTTCATACAAAATATAGACTTTTCAGTATACATCCCAACAGATAGATCCTATAGCATATGCATAAGAAATCTTATCCATGCGGTCTCTCTTCTCTCTAGAAGAGGGACTTTGAGTCTTCGAAAGACTCACTACATGTGACATTGGCAGAAGTCCCTTCTTGGAATTCTGCATGGAAAACTGTAGTAATACTGTGTCAATATATGTACTCTGACTTAAGCCAAGAAATCTCTTAGATCTATCTTTATAGATCTTGATGCTTAAAATACAGGCTGCTTCACCTAAGTCCTTCATTGAGAAGCACGTCCCCAGCCATGTCTTCACAGACTGTAGCGAAGGGATGTCATTCCCAATTAGTAGTATGTCATCCACATACAATACAAGGAAGACAACTGTGTTTCCATTAACCCTCTTGTAGACACAGGGTTCATCTTCATTCTTGATGAAACCAAACTGTTTGATTGCATCATCGAATCGAAAAATCTAGCTCTGAGAAGCTTTCTTTAGCCCATAAATGGACCTTTGCAGCTTGCATACTTTCCCAGTATGCTGTGGATCCACAAAACCCTCAGGTTGTGTCATGTACACATCCTCGAGCAAGTTTTCATTTAGAAATGCGATTTTGACATCCATCTGCCAGATCTCATCATCTTGGTATACTGAATTAGCAAGCATGATTCGAATGGACTTAAACATCGCCACTGGAGAAAAGGTTTCATCATAGTCAATACCATGAATTTACTTGAAACCTTTAGCCACCAATCGACCCTTATAGGTATGCGTAAGTCCATCCATGCCAGTCTTTCTCTTAAAGACCCACTTACACCCAATGGGTTTGACGCCCTCAGGTGGATCAATCAAAGTCCATACTTGGTTGGTGTACATGGATTCCATCTCGGATCTCATGGCCTCTAGCTATTTCTCAGAATCTGGGCTCATCACAACTTCTTGATAGGAGGTAGGCTCATTCTCAATGAGCATAATGTCATCATGGTCAGACATGAGAAATGAGTATCTCTTTGGCTGACGACGTACCCTATCAGACATGCGAAGAGGTAGGTCTACTTGAACAAGTGGTTATTCCACAACTCTTTGTGCAACAATCTCATCACCCACAATACTTTGTGGTTCCTGTTCAACCTCCATCAAGGCATCAGTGCTATGGTCCTTATCTTGAATTTCTTCAAGATCAAACATACTCCCACTAGTTTTTCCAGAAACAAAATCCCTTTCTAGAAAAACCCCAGTCTTTGCCACAAACACTTTGTGCTGACTGGGAATGTAGAAGTAATATCCCTTAGTCTCCTTGTGATATCCAACAAAATAAAACTTATCGGATTTGGGTCCTAGTTGTTGGGAGTATGGGGAATACAATCAAAGTCCCACATTGGTAAGACATGGAAAAGATCATGTGCTTATAAGAAAAAAGATATCTCCATTGGTTTGAGGCCTTTTGGGTAAAGCCCAAAAATAAAACCATGAGGGCTTAGACCCAAAGTGGACAATATCATGCCATTGTGGAAATATGTGGAGCTTATAAGCACTAACAATTGGTATCAGAGCCGTGGTCCATGTCAAGCCATGAACCTCGAACGAAGGAAGTTGAGCTCCCACGTCCGGATCAAGAGAACCAGACATCAGGAAGGAAGTCTAGTTGGGTCGGGGGGACCGAACAACTGGCAGGAAGTCCTGGTGGGTTGAAGATCGGACATCAAGCAGAGAAAATCCTTCGAGGAGGGATAGGCTTGAGGGGGGGGCCCAATGTGGTCCTTCGTTTGAGGGGGGGATTGTTGGGAGTATGGGGAATACAATCAAAGTCCCACATTGGTAAGACATGGAAAAGATCATGTGCTTATAAGAAAAAAGATATCTCCATTGGTATGAGGCCTTTTGGGTAAAGCCCAAAAATAAAACCATGAGGGCTTAGACCCAAAGTGGACAATATCATGCCATTGTGGAAATATGTGGAGCTTATAAGCACTAACACTAGTTTGTTTGAGACATGACATCGAATGTAAGCCTCACAATCCCCAATCCTCATGAAAGACATCTTGGGATTTCTCCCTGTCCATATCGTATATGGTGTCTTTATCACAGCCTTGGATGGTACACGGTTAAGTGTGAAGGTTGCTGTGTCTAGAGCATATCCCCAAAAGGATATAGGAAGATCTGTGTGACTCATCATAGATCATACCATATCTAATAGGGTACGATTCCTCCTTTCGGATACACCATTCCATTGTGTTGTTCCAGGAGGAGTGAGTTGGGATAGAATCCCACACTCAGCTAGATAGTCACGAAACTCATGGATAAGGTATTCACCACCTCGATCTGATTGAAGTATCTTAATACTCTTGCCAAGTTGATTTTGTACTTCATTCTTGAATTCTTTGAACTTTTCAAAGGATTCTAATTTATGTGTCATAAGATACACATAACCATATCTACTGAAGTCATCAATAAATGTAATGAAGTACCTGTAACTACCTCTAGCAGCAACATTGAAAGGGCCACATAAATCACTATGTATAAGTCCTAACAAGTTTGTTGCTCTTTCACTGTGTCCACTAAAGGGAGTCTTGGTCATCTTTCCTAAAAGGCAAGACTCGCATGTCTCATATGATTCAAAATCAAATGAGTCCAACAGGCCATCCTTATGGAGCTGAGATAAGCGACTCTTATTTATGTGACCTAAGCGAAAATGCCAGAGATAGGTTTGGTTCAACTCATTTGACTTGAACCTTTTGGTACTTATGTTATAGATGGGGCTCTCTGTGTCTAGAAAGTAGAGTCCATTCATTAGAGGTGCACTTCAATAAAATATATCATTTAAATAAACTGAACAATATTTGTTCTTTATTATAAATGTAAATCCTTTCTTGTCTAAATAAGAAATCAAGATTATGTTCTTAGTTAAAGCAGGCACATAACAACATTCATCTAGTTCTAGTAAAGGCCAGTGGGTAGAGATAGATCATAAGTTCCTATAGCAATAGCAGCAACTCTTGCTCCATTGCCTTCTCGTAGGTCCTCCTTGCCCTTTGTCAATGCCCTGCTATTTCTCAGCGCCTGCACATTGGTACAAATGTGAGATGCACATCCAGTATCTAATACCTATGATGAAGAAATAGATAGATTGAATTCTATAATATTTATATCTGAAGTAGAAGTCTCACTTCTTTTCTTCTTAAGATCTTCCAAGGTATGCTTTGCAGTTACGCTTCCAGTGTCCAGCTTCCTTGCTGTGGAATCAAGTCCCTTCTTTGGCCACCCCTCCTTTGGGTTTCAGTTCTTTGCCTTTGCCCTTGGCTTGGGACTTTCCCTTACCTTTAGGCTTGCCCTTGCCTTTCTTCTTTTGCACCATCAAAATGAAGTCAGATTTTCCCTTCTTAAGGTTGAGCTCAGCAGTTCTCAACAAGATGAGAATCTCAGGCAGTGGCTTATCAATTTCATTCATGTTGTAATTCATGACAAATTTATTGTAGGATTGTGGCAAAGATTGCAAGATCAAGTCAGTGGCCAGCTCTTGGCCAAGTGGGAATCCCAATCTCTGTAGGTTTTCTATGTACCCAATCATCTTGAGTACATATGGACCTACGGGATTCCCATCTTGCATCTTGGACTGAAACAATGTCTTAGATATCTCATATCTCTCGTGCCTTGCTTGTCCTTGATATAGTTGATGAAGATGTTCGACCATATCATAAGCATTCATGAACTTGTGTTTCTTCTGAAGCTCACAGTTCATGGTTGCGAGCATGAGACATGACACATCTAATGCATCATCTTGATGCTTCTTGTAAGCATCTTTGTCAGTTCGCGAGGTAGTGGCAGGAGGTGCCTCCGGAATGGCCTGCTCCAGGACGTACAGTTTCCTTTCTTGGGTGAGAACAATTCTCAAGTTTCTATACCAGTCCAGAAAATTTGCTCCATTGAGCTTGTCCTTCACAAGGACAGAATGCAGGGAGAGAGTGTTCGTGTTTATCGACATGGTAATCTACAACATACACAATGCATAAAATTAATATCATATTCCATTTATCATTTAATTAGGCATTTAATCAAATGATGCTACCACTAAATTATAGGACTTTTGTAGAATCGAGTCATGGATGTGGTCAAACCACATTACTAGATTCATACAAACAAGCTATAATTCTTGCGGGACAAGATCCACATCATACTATGCCTTGAGTTAGCTTTGGCTAAATCACCCAAGACTTAGTTTGATCGGTAGGTAACACATTACCGATTACATCTCTGTGCAACTCTTGTTTATAGGATCAAGACCCACATTTACAAAAGACCTTGAGTTAGCTTTGGCTAAATTGCCCAAGATTTAGTGTAAATGCCATCTTATTCTATCTTTCCAACGGTTGGAATATACCTATAGTTCTACTCGATCCAATTGAGTTAACTTGTTTTACTCAATCTAATTGAGCTTACTCTCACCTTAGCCATGATAGGAGGGACCAAGATTGTCCCTCCGCACCCTACCAAGATAATATGCATTGCTCTTCTTTGGAAGATTCAACAATGACAAATGATCGAGGTTGTGATGGGTATCAAGGCTTGGTAGGCATTTTCGAGTTGATTCGATTAGGATCTAATCTAATAGTGAATTTTTATCATATATGCATCAATGCCTTTATTACCCTACACTAGCATGCATCACATATATACAAGAATTATACTAGCATACATTATATACGTACAAGAAAAATATCCTAGCATGCATCATATTCATACAAGCAAAATTTACTAGCATGGAAATATCCTAGCATTGATGTCGATGGTGATCCGATGATCGATCGGCAATGATCGGATGATGTCGGCAATGATCGGCCCGATGTCGGCAGCGATCGTATCGAGATGGTAGTCGACTGATGGGAGTGTCGCGAGCACAGAACGCTCCGTAGCCGACTGAGCAGTCGACTACTAGGTCACCAGTCGACTGATGGGCATCATCAGCCGACTGGCAGGTGATCCGTTGGAACTTGTCTGACGTGGATCTGGCCGTTGTGAGACAACGGCTACAGGGGCAGTCAACTGGTGCCTTTTTGCAGTCGACTGCTAGGCGCGAAAATAGCTCGATGTAGGTTATAAAAGGAGATCGAGATGGAGGTTTTTGCCATGGTTTTTGTGGAGCTATTGGAGGGGAATTACTGCTGCATTCTAGTCCTTCAAGAGCCAATCAAAGCAAGCAACAAACAAGTGATCGAAAGCAATCGGTGAAAAGTGTTTCTTTTGTATTGCATTTGTATTCTTGTTTGTATTTGTATATTACTATTGTAATTGCTTGTGAGAGGTTTCTCCACCTCCGACGTGCAGTCGAGAAGAAGTTTGAGTATTGTCGTGTGCATCTCTAGAGCTCGTTGAGCTCGCCCCGTGGAGTAGGAACCCTAAGGTTCCGAACCACGTATATGCTTGCGTATTTGGTGTGTTTGTATTGTTGTTAGTATTATTCTTGTTTTATTGTTTCCGCTGCGCTAACAACAATCGTAGACAAGCAACGCAACGAGAACGAGCGAATTTCGACATCCAACGATTGAGAGCTATTCACCCCCCTCTAGCCGGCCGTTTCGATCCCCAACAAGTGGTATCAGAGCCGAGGTCGCTCTTCAAGGACTAACCGCCGCGAGAGCACTACAAGATGGCTGGCTACAACCTCCAACCACCAAAATTCGAAGGAGATTTACTATGGTGGAGAAGAAAAATGGAGGTATACCTATAAACCGATTTTGATTTTATGATTATTATAGAAAACGGTTTTGAAATGCCTAGGGACAAGTACAACAAGCCAATTGAGAAGTCAAAATGGACCCAAGACCAAATCAAAGACTTCAAGACAAATCTCAAGGTAATCAAGTTGATTAGTGATTTGTTACCTAACACTATTTGGTCTCGATTGGGTGATTATAGGGATGCAAGTGAATTATGGAATAAGGTAATGAAATTCTAAGAAAATTCCCAACTGGCACAAGTAGACGAAAATGCCGTGGAAGAATTGACACCCACATTCGAAGATGTGGATGATTTGGTGGAGACCTCCACCTCTAGCGTTGAGGGGGAGGAAAGGATTTCAACTCCAGAGCAAAGCCAAAATGAAGCATCTACCTCCGGAAGAAATGACCAAGAGGCTTCCACCAACTCCCTAGGTGACTCATGTATTATAATTAATCGTAAAGATTATATTATTTGTTTTGAGTGTAGGGAGAAAGGGCATTACAAGAGCAAATGCCCAAAATTTGCTAAGGAAAAGGCATCGACACCAAAATTCAACATAAAGTCAAAGGATGCCGGTTTTCCCAAAACTAGAAGCAAAGAGCACATTGTGTGCTTTAAATGCAATCAAAAGGGGAACTACCGAAGCCAATGCCCTAGGGGGATGAAGAAAGGGCTAGAAGGTGTATATCATGTAGGGGGAGCTCCAAAAGCTAACCCTAAGGTACATTTAGTTAATGCACCTTCAATTCCTAAAGTCAAAAAGCATGCCAAAAATTATTTTAGTTCTCTTGCCATTATTAATGAAAAGCATTCTAGGAGAAACAATAAGGTTTATTGCTTAGGTGCTAAGCATGTTAGTTTCTCTAAGGACGAACCTAGGACTCAAAATTCTAGACCTATTTTACCTAAAGAGTCCATTAGGAGAGTTGAAAACCATCTAGGCATTAACCCTAAGAAGGGTAGGCACATGCCTAAGAAGAAGAACATTTCCCAAAGGATAAATGAAAATTCAAAATTGGGAAAATTAGAGTTAGAAAACCAAGTCTTGAGGTCAAGGCTAGAAAAATTGGTGAAGACCCTAGCAATAATATAAAATTCGGTTAAGGGGTCTAATGTACAAAAGTCAAGACCTAGAAAACAAGTAGTGTCTAAGGGCAAGAAGGGTTTGGGTCACAAACCTATGTCCTACCATAATGTTCTATTTAATTATGAAACCACATCTAGGTCTAGGAAAACCAAGGCTAATAGGGAAGTCATCCCTAAGTCTATCCATGGTATGTGTTTAGTGGCTAACACCTCAAAGAAATCAAATGTAGCCACTAAGAAGGTCAATGGAGGAGTCACCTCTAGAGTTGACCTAGGAAAGACCCAATTGACTAATGTGTCAAAACAAAAAAGGGTCATTAGAAAGGTATCTAGGGAAGTTATCCCTAGGGAATACCTTGTTAACTCAAGGAGCTCCAATAGGTATTAGGTTCCTAAAAGCATGATTGATTCACGCTAAATGGGTTAGGGTGTGTCAACCCTAAGTGGTGAAGGCGGTTGCTTCGGAGGCTCATTGGCTCCCATGTCCCCGGATTAAAATTTTCACTAATGAAAGAATTAATCCGGATGGGATGAGTTTCCTTAGCACAACCTATTCATCGTCGTGCTAACAACTTGAGTGGTCGCTTGAACAAACTAGTTGTTCAAGCAACACAACTCTTCTAGTTGATTAGCCGTGGAAGAGACGACGGACGGATCGCCGATTTTTGTGTTTGTCTTCGAGGTCCATGATTATACAATATATATACATACGCACACATGTATAATCAACACTAAAAGGAACATGCTCAGATCTGAAAATAAAGTTATAAAACTTTGTTAGGAATCGTTGGAACGGCTAGAGGGGGGGTGAATAGCGTTTCGCCCGTTCGTGGATGGAATTCGATCTCGTTCGTGTCTACAATTTCGTTAGAGCAGCGGAATACAGATAATGATAACAATAACGAAATAGACAACAAGCTAACACAATGATATAACGTGGTTCGGAACCGCACGGTTCCTACTCCACGGATCGAGCTCTAAAGAGCCCTAGTGATGCACACACACTCACTAATGATAAACACTCGTTTTCGACACAAGTCGGAGGCAGAGAAACCCCATACAAACGTTTACAACAATAAACGAAAGGAATACAAGAAATATACAATGTAAATACGAAATACAAGTAAAGAAAAGACTTTACAACACTTGTTTTGATTGCTTGAATGCTTGGTTGCTTGCTTGCACTTGGAGACCTGATTTGCACCAACAAATCGCCCCAATAGCCCTCAAGAACCGATGCCAAAATCCTCCATCACGAGCTCCTTATAAAGCTTCAACCTGTGCTGGAAAAGGTCGATCAGTCGACTGATCGGGACCATCAGTCGACTGATCACACTGTTGCTGTGAGACAACGGTGTAATCCATGCTGGAAAAATCCAACGGCTAGGACATCAGTCGACTGATCATGAACATCAGTCGACTGATGAGCCATCACTCGACTGCTCGTCTCAGCAGTCGAGTGAGACTCCATTCTGTGGCCGAAAATCCGAGCATCAGTCGACTGATCACATGATCAGTCGATCGCCCATCACCGACCGCTTAGGCGGTGATCGCTAGGCTACTTCAGCATGATCAAACCCTAGTTGACTTGGTCCAGTCGACTGCCACATGACATCAGTCGACTGACACACCTCAACCATGAGGTTTTAACCCAAGTATGGTTCCCCCATACTTGCTAGACCACCCTTAGCCTAGACCTAAGCCTTCTAGCCACCTCCATCAGCCTCACGCCTCTCGGATCCCTCCAAGTCATCCATGACTTGTTCATCCATCGCGCTAGCCTTCAGGTGCTTCCATCGGCTATGTCATGCTAACGGTGTCTACACCGCAAAGGCACATTGGACTTACGCCGCCAAGACTCCTCTTGGACTTTACGCCGCCAACCATTGAACTTTTGCTGCCAAGACTCCCGCTTGGACTTTACGCTGCCAATATCAAACCCTTGGACTTCTAATGCCAACCCATGTTTGACTTTCCATGCCAAGACCATGCATGGACTTTCCCAAATGCCAAGACCATGCTTGGACTTTCCCTTGCCAACCCATGTTGGACTTTTACATTGCCAAGACCATGCTTGGACTTTCCTTGACAATTACATTGTCATATGTTTTTGTCGAAACATCAAAACATCACTCGAGCCAAACTTGAGTCCTGGTCAATCGTGACCTGGGCCGATTGCACCAACAATCTCTCCCTTTTTAATGTTTTACAAAAACGGACAAATTATTGAGTTAGAACACTAACTCAAATCTCTTACCAATTATCCCAAATTGGTAAATACTCTCCAAATGTTCTCCCCCAAACATTCTCCCCCTTTTTGACTAACATCAAAAAGGTTTTCTCTCCAAGGAGGTCAACGTCTCATGTCCCAATGAGATCTTACAATCTCCCCTTTGGTCTTAAAAATACTTAGGATGCCTACCATCTTCCTAGTGATAAGTCTCATATCACTTAAGAGAGACAATCATATTCACTCTCCCAATTTCCAAATTGGGTCTCTCAAAAGTCCCATCAATTTCTCAATTGATGTCATATTCTCCCAATAACTTCTCCTCTTGAAGGAGAAAAACACATCCATCATCCCAAGATGGATATCTCCCCCTAAAGGCTTGCTCCCCCTTGACCATTGCACCAACAATGTCCTTGGGAGGTCCCTAAGCCAATAGGAACTCTAAGCCATCAAAATTAAGGTTAGAAATTCAACATAGAACTCTCCAACACCTTAAAATTGATACAAACCCTAAACACCTCTCCTAATCCATATCCAATGAATTTTCACCCTTCATCATGCTTCCCAAAGCATATCCTAGGGTTAGGAGTGATTAGGGATAATAACCGTAGCTGAAATCAGGTCAAACAACCTTGTTTACCCCGAAATCAGGCTACCAGTCGAGTGATTCAGAAATTAGTCTACTGGCACCTCCATCCCGACCGCAATGGTAGTCGATCGATAATCAAATTTCAATTTGATTATCAGAGTTGAATTTCAGAAAATCATAAATAATTATACGTATATCGAAAAATCATGAAATTTGATACGTATAATACCTATGACCAATACAATGGGTGAAAAATGTTTGAAACTTAGTTTACCCATAAAATACTGAAATTGGCACAAAGTTCAAAACCATTGAAATTTTCAATGTTTTGGTCCTACTTTGTATCAACTTCATCAATGGTGATTGCTATCAAAAGATAGACTTCACCAAGATTTTTCAAAATGATTTTAAAATGTTTTCAAAACCTTATCTTGGATCATATTCCTTGGGCTCTATGTACATGAATTGTACACATGCTCTCCCAATGATCCACATGTTGAGTTAAAATGAGTTTGGGTTCAACTAGATGCAACAACTATGCACCTTGAACTTAACTCATATCCTAGAATCTCACATGTATCTAGGGTGTATAAATACACATACATGTCAATGTGATGTGAGATGTGAGTTCTGTTCTCCCTAATCTAGGGTTTCATGCATTTTCCTAAAGCAACTCTACTTGATTCCCTTATAAATGGGACTCCAAGTCATGTCATAGTCCTTATATCAATTTTAATCAATTAAATGTATGAAATGATCATGGCATAATAATAACAATAATTAAGCATGGGCAATGATCATGATGTCATGGCATAATATGAAATCTAAAAACACATGACATTTATCCTTAATCCATAAGCATACTCATGACATATAAATGATAGAACATAAACATGATGTCATGTCATGGCATATGGCAAACAAATCATGGCAAGTAAAAAGTATAGGTATACGTATACCTAAATTTTAATATTAATTGCCATTTGATATAATTAATTATATTTTAGCATATTAACCTAATCTCCCTAGTGTGCTAAGAACCCAAAATGACACACTAACCTCTAAAACTAAATTGTGCCAATTTAATCATTTTATCAAACTTCTCAAATAATATTGGCACATCCTAAAATCTTTTAGGATTAAAGCTCAAATGTATTTTCAAGGTAACCATAACCTTGAAAATATCCTAAAGTGTCACCTTTACAATGGTTGAGTTAACTACCCATCCAATCAAGGTTGGCACACCCTAACCCATCTAGCGTGAATCAATCACGCTCTTAGGAACCCAAAACCGATTTGAGCTCCTAGGGTTAATTAGGTATTCCTTAGGGATAACCTCCCTAGATACCTTTTTAATGACCCTCCTAGGCTTGTTAGCCTTGGTCATTTGGGTCTTACCTAGGTTGACTCTAGGGGTAACTCCCCTTGCAACCTTCTTAGTGGCCATCCTAGGTTTCCTAGAAAACCTAGCCACTAGGCACACCCTTTGGTCAACTCTAGGGATGACTTCCCTATTGACCTTGGTCTTCCTAGACCTAGTTTGTGTTCCATAATAAAATCGAACACTATGGTAAGCCACCTTAGGCTTAGGTTTGTGACCCAAACCTTACTTGCCCTTGGTTGACTTTTGACTCTTAGGTCCTAGGTGTTGACTTTGACTTTTCGACCTAAAAGTTTGACTAATTGACCCTTGCATTTGATTTTGCATACCCTTAAGGGTCTTTTCAAGTTTTTCAAGCCTTGATCTCAAGGCTTGATTTTCCTTTTCTAATATCTCAATTTTTGATTTTTCATTTTCTCTTGAGATATTTTTATTTCTAGGCATATGTCTAGATTTCTTAGCATTAAAGCCTAGATGTTCTCCTATTTTCTTAATGCTTTCCTTAGGTAATATATTTTTAGGAACATTAGTCCCAAATTTCTTCTTATTTCCTAAGTGAACACTCTTAGCTCCTAGGCAAATATATCTATTATTTCTAGCATGCTTTTCATGCACAATAGCAAGACTATTAAAATTATTCCTAGCATGCTTCTTATCCCTAGAAATTGAAGGTGCATTAATAAATTTTACCTTACGGTTTGCCTTGGAGGCTCCCCCTACTTGTGTTGCTCCTTCTTGCCCTTTCTTCTTCCCCTTGGACAATGACTCCGATAATGTCCCTTTGAGTTGCACTTGAAGCATATAATATGCTCCTTGCTCTTTTGACTTGAGGGACTGGCATCCTTGGCCATTGGTGCAGTGGAGCTTTCCTAACCTTCTTTGGGCACTTGCTCTTGTAGTGCTCATACTCCCTACACTCAAAGCACATTATATGATTTTTATTTGAAAATAAAGTGTTTGAGTTACATATGGTGTTGGTAGGTGCCGGAGTTGAATTTTGAGCTTCCTCATCTTGATCGGATGTTGAAGGCTCTTCTTGAGGTTGCTCCGGTGTAGAGGATGGTCTCTCCTCCTCAATTCTAGAAGTAGATGCTTCTTCCATCTCTTCTACTTCTTGTTTCTCCGATCCGGAAGTTGACTCCATCTCAACTTCCGATTCCTCACTTTCACTTGAGGATGAGCTCTCCTCATGGAATCTTGCCAATTTTCTCCATAGCTCCTTGGCATACATGTAATCCCCTAGCTTGCACAAAACATCATTAGGGATTAAATCTTCCAAAAGTTTCGTTACCTTAACTTTGGTCTTGAGCTTTTGACGTTGCTCTTGGGTCCACTTTTTCAATTTTAGGACATTCCCCTTCTTATCCCAAGGGGGTTCAAGGCCTTCAATGAGGATGAACCAATCCTCTATGTTCATCATCAAGAATGTTTCCATTCTTGCTCTCCACGCCGGAAAATCTTCTGGATCATATGGAGGTGGAGCATTGATACCCCATCCAAGCTTGTCTTGGAATTCCATCTTCACCCTCTAGCCTTTTGTCTTAGCTCCGGGCGGTTAGTCCGTAGAAGAGCCCCGGGCTCTGATACCACTTTTTAGGAATCGTTGGAACGGCTAGAGGGGGGTGAATAGCGTTTCTCCCATTCGTTGATGGAATTCAATCTCGTTCGTGTCTACAATTTCGTTAGCGCAGCGGAATACAGATAATGATAATAATAACGAAATAGACAACAAGCTAACACAATGATATAACGTGGTTCGGAACCGCAAGGTTCCTACTCCACGGATCGAGCTCTACAGACCCCTAGTGATGCACACGCACTTACTAATGATAAACACTCTTTCTCGACACAAGTCGGAGGCGGAGAAACCCCGTACAAACGTTTACAACAATAAACGAAAGGAATACAAGCAATATACAATGTAAATACGAAATACAAGTAAAGAAAAGACTTTACAACACTTGTTTTGATTGCTTGAATGTTTGGTTGCTTGCTTGCACTTGGAGACCTGATTTGCACCAACAAATCGCCCCAATAGCCCTCAAGAACCGATACCAAAATCCTCCATCATGAGCTCCTGATAAAGCTTCAACCTGTGCTGGAAAAGGTCGATCAGTCGACTAATCGGGACCATCAGTCGACTGATCACACTGTTGCTGTGAGACAACGGTGTAATCCACGCTAGAAAAATCCAACGGCTAGGACATCAGTCGACTGATCATGAACATCAGTCGACAGATGAGCCATCACTCGACTGCTCATCTCGTGATGAGGTGAGACTCCATTCTATGGCGAAAATCGAGCATCGATCGGTGATCACATGATCGATCGCCGCCCATCCATCGATCGCCTAACAGTGGCAATCGACTGCTAGGCCACTTCCCGTAGTCAAACCCTAGTTGACTTGGTCCAGTTGACTGCCACATGACATCAGTCGACTGACACACCTCAACCATGAGGTTTTGACCCAAGTATGGTTCCCCCATACTTGCTAGACCACCCTTAGCCTAGACCTAAGCCTTCTAACAACCTCCATCAACCTCACGCCTCTCGGATCCCTCTAAGTCATCCATGACTTGTTCATCCATCGCACTAGCCTTTAGGTCCTTCCATCGGCTATGTCATGCTAACGGTGTCTACACCGCCAAGGCACATTGGACTTACGCCGCCAAGACTCCGCTTGGACTTTACGCCGCCAACCATTGGACTTATGCTGCCAAGACTACCGCTTGGACTTTACACCGCCAATATCAATCCCCTTGGACTTCTAATGCCAACCCATGTTGGACTTTCCATGCCAAGACCATGCTTGGACTTTCTATGCCAAGACCATGCTTGGACTTTCCCAAATGCCAAGACCATGCTTGGACTTTCCCTTGCCAACCCATATTGGACTTTTACATTGCCAAGACCATTCTTGGACTTTCCTTGACAATTACATTGTCATATGTTTTTGTCGAAACATCAAAACACATCAAAACATCACTCGAGCCAAACTCGAGTCCTGGTCAATCAAGACCTGGGCCGATTGCACCAACAAACTTTATACCTTACAATCTTCTACCGTATGTCCTATCCTTCTCGTGGACGATGTGTGGACGAAGATCCTCCACGAGTAGAAGCCTTCTAGATCGCGTTCTTCCCTTCCTTATCCGTTGCGAACAAAGAGAAGAACCAACAAATACCTATCCTTTCTAGAACCGGCCACCAAATTAGAGAATTTGATGCAACCACCGGCCAAGGAACGAGTAGATGAGGCGCCGGCCACCAATGGAAGGAGAACTGCCGGCCACTTTGGAGAGTATGGAGGAGTGAACGCCGGCCACCAATGGAAGGAGAACCGCCGGCCAAGGAATAAGAGAGAGGCTTAGAGGATGGGCGCCGGCCAAGTCTTGATAGAGGAAGATGGGCGCCGGCAACAAGGAGAAGGAATATGGTTGCCGCCCAAGCTTTTGCTCCAAATCCTAGCCGTCCACTTTAAGAAGAGCCAAACCCTAACTCCAATTCAATTATATATTCTTGCCGCCTAAGCTTAAGCCTTCTATTTATAGAATTGGGCTTAAGCCTCATTTAATCTCCACCGTCGGATCTAGGGATTTAATTTCCATCGTCGGATCTAGGGTTTTATCCCAACCGTCATATCTAGGGTTTCATCCCAACCATCGGATATAGGATTTCATCCCAACCGTCGGATCTAGGGTTTCATCCCATCCGTCGGATCTAGGGTTTTATCCCAACCATCGGATCTAGGGATTTCATCCCAACCGTCGATTCTAGGATTTCATCCTAACCATCGGATCTAGGGATTTAATCCCAACCGTTGGTTCTAGGGTTTCATCCTAACCATCGGATCTAGGGATTTAATCCCAACCGTTGGTTCTAGGTTTTGTTTTACATTCTTGGATCTAGACATCACAGCGATTATATTAGGCTACTATAGGGACCATAAGGAGGAGTTGGATATTGGCAACCCGATGGATCGGAACCACACAAACTTGATTCATCAATGATGTTCCATTCCACTAGAGGATCATCATTGAACTACCTCACCAACCCCCATAAATTAATATGGGCTCCATATATTATTTGTACATTCATCTCCCCGTGTTTAAGATATCGAATGTCTATCAATTAATTGATTTACTGACCATCAATTAATTAACATCTAATTCCTCGAGTAGTACCACTCAACCTTATCATCATGTTGACTAAGTCAACCAGCTGGGTTTACATGATGAACCTTATGAGCTCCTCAAGGGGACATCATCAACCTAATATATAAGACACAGTTTCCTCCTATAATCAACGGCACACCATGTAAATAATATCATTTCCCAACTTACCGGGCATATTGATTTAATCCATCTAAATCTCACCCTCTGGTAAATCAAAGAAATAAATACTAAGTACATGTGCCCGTTATTATATCGGGATTAAGAGCATGTACAACATAATATCCGAGGTCCGATTTAACTATGTAGTCAGCAATTAATTGAATCACCTCTATGTCGGTCCTATTCAATACACCTAAGTGTACTAGTGTAACTCTATGTTCAAGACAAAAAAATACCAAGCTACACTATAACCATGCCAATGGTTTGTCCAAAACCATCTTGGTTGTGAGCCTCTACTTATATTTTACAAGGGACTGATAACATGATCTTCTGTGCCACACCAAGCACCATGTTATCTACAATGTAAAATATTAGACAATATGCACACACATATAATAAATATATAAAGTGCAAACAATGATCATGTGATTCTTATTCCAAAATAAAATGTTCATACAAGAAGAGCTAGGCTTTCAGTATACATTCCAACAGTCTCCCACTTATACTAAAAGACTATGCCGTCATCACACTCCCATACATCTTATCCCCATGTCCTCCACATGCCTATCAAACGCTTTCGCTGGAAGGGCCTTAGTGAATGGATCCGCCAGGTTATCCTCTGATGCAATCTTGGCGACAACAACTTCTCCTCGTTTTACGATCTCTCGTATAAGGTGGTACTTGCGCTCTATGTATTTATTCGCCTTATGGACTCGTGGTTCCTACGAGTTTACAACTGTACCACTGTTATCACAATAAATTGTGATAGTTCTGAGCAAACCAGGAATCACATCCAAGTCCATCAAGAAGTTCCTGAGCCATACAGCTTCCTTGGCTGCCTCAGAGGATGCCACATACTCAGCTTCCATGGTAGAGTCCGCCACGCATTTCTGCTTGACACTCCTCCATACTACGGCTCCACCTCCAAAAGTAAACACAAACGCCGAGGTAGACTTACTCTTGTCCCTATCTGATTGGAAATCGAACTGTGTAACCCATGTGGACTAATTGATCCGCCTGAAACCAAAGATATAATCCCTAGTCCTTCTCAGGTACTTCAATATATGCTTTACCGTAGTCCAATGTCCCTGTCCAGGATTACTCTGATATCTGCTAACCATGCCCACGACAAAGAAGATATCCGGTCTCATACACAGCATAGCATACATGAGGCTTCCTACTGCCGAAGCATAAGGAACCGCCTTCATGTCCTCTATCTCCTTTGATGTTTTGGGACACATCTCTTTAGATAAAGGAACTCCATGCCTAAAAGGTAGAAAACCTTTCTTGGAGTTCTGCATGCTAAAATGAGCAAGGATAGTGTCAATGTATGAAGCTTGAGACAAGCACAACATCCTTTTCTTGCGATCCCTAATAACTTTGATCCCAAGGATGTGTCCCACTTCTCCCAAGTCCTTCATATCAAACTGTTTGGACAACCATACCCTTACGTCTGATAACACTTTGATATTGTTGCCAACTAACAAAATGTCATCTACATATAGTACAAGAAACACCACTACGTTTCCGTCACATCTCTTGTATACACAAGGCTCATCCGGACTTTGAATAAATCCATATGACTGAATTACCTCATCAAAGCGGATGTTCCAAGATCTAGAAGCTTGCTTCAATCCATAAATGGACCGATTAAGCTTACATACAAGATGCTCTTTGCCTTTAGCAATGAATCCCTCTGGTTGCTGCATATAGATGTTTTCCTCAAGACTTCAAGGAAAGTTGTCTTGACATCCATCCGCCAAATCTCATAATCCATATCAAGAAAGCTATAGATAAGAGAATCCGATAGACTTAAGATATTATCGCTAAAAGATCTCCTCATAATCGATACCCTCTTTCTGAGTATACCCTTTCGCAATAAGCCTAGCTTTGAAGGTCTCAACCTTCCCGTCTACTCCTCTCTTTCTCTTGTAGATCCACTTGCATCCAATGGTTTTTACACCATCGGGTGGTTCTACTAGCTCCCAGACCTGATTAGAATCCATAGATTCTATCTCTGAATTCATCGCTCTTTGCCAAGATACCGCATCTATCTTGGGTTGCCTCATCATATGTCCAGGATCAGTTCATGTTCACTGTGTGACTAAGTCCAAGACTCTCCCAAAAACATGAATCTCTTGTCTAACAACCCTCCCACTACGACGAGGTTCCTTCTGTGTATGCTCTGTGACACGCGGTGCAGTGACTTGTGGTGTCTCCTCTTGTACCGGTGGTACTGAAGTCGGGACTTCCCCTGTCAACTCCTCAAGAACAATCCTACTCTTGGGCTTGTGGTTCATTACATAATCCTCCTCTAGAAATCTGGCGTTCGTGCTAACGATCACCCTCTGATCTCTAGGATTATAAAACAAACCACCTTTCGTTCCCTTAGGGTAGCCAACAAACATACACACTTCTGTTCGAGGTTCCAACTTACCAGCATCAGCCTTCAGCACATGTGCTGGACTCCCCCATATCCGAATATGTCTCAGACTAGGCTTTCGCCCAGTCCACAATTCTACAGGGGTAGAAGGTACTGATTTAGATGGAACCAAGTTCAGAGTGTACATTGTCGTATCCAGTGCATACCCCCAGAACGAAACAGGTAACTCAGAATAACTCATCATCGATCTGACCATCTCCATAAGAGTCCTATTCCTTCGCTCCGCTACACCATTCTGCTGGGGTGTGCCAGGTGCAGACAATTGGGATTGAATCCCAGCCTCTGATAAGTAACTCCTAAACTCTCCCAAGAGGTACTCGCCACCACGATCAGATCGTAATGTCTTGATACTTTTACCTTGACGATTCTCCACATCAGCCTTGAATTCTTTGAACCTGTCAAAGCATTCAGACTTGCGGCGCATCAAGTAAATGTATCCATATCTTGAATAATCATCTATAAATGAGATGAAATATTCAAAACCACCTCTTGCCTGGATAGACATAGGACCGCACAAATCAGAATGAACCAATTCTAACACATCTTTGGCTCTATACCCCTTGGCCTTGAAAGGCCTCTTGGTCATTTTACCTTCCAAGCAAGATTCGCAGGTTGGGAGATCCTCCACCACTAATGAACCCAAAGGTCCATCAGCTATCAACCTTTGAATTCTGCTTAGGTTAATATGACCAAGCCTTAGATGCCAAAGATATGTCTGGTTCATTTGCGAAGGTTCTTTTCTCTTATTAGACTTAGAAGATGAGTTATTTACTTCTATATGCATCGTGGGAGTTTTCGGTTCAAGAGTATATAAATTGCCAACCAATGTACCAGAACAGATAATCTCCCTATTCCTTTTTATAACCACTTTGTCATTAAAAGAAACAGAATATCCATCCATAAACAATTTAGAAACTGAAATTAAATTCTTTCTAAAAGTAGGTACATAAAGACAATTTCTCAAAACCAAAACTTTATTCCTATCAAAAGATAAATAAACTTCTCCCACTGCAATTACCGCCACCTTTGAAGCATTGCCCATGAAGACGGTAATCTCTCCTCAACTAGTCGGGTTTCTGGAACCCCTACAATGTATTGCGTACATGATCGTGGGTCCTCGATCTACACACCAGAATCGTAGATAACACCGCTAAACATGTTTCAACAACTAAACAAGAAGATATACCTTTGTTCTTTCTGCGAGGACAGTCCTCCTTCCAATGTGCAGTCTGCTTGCAAGTGAAGCATTTGCCTTTCGTCTTATTAACTCCTACCTGAGGTCCCACTTCCACTTTCTTCGCTCCACCTTACTTCTTCTTCTTCTTACCTTTCGGTTTAGAAGAAGAAGCCTTCTGAGCGACCATGGCTTGAGCACTCTGACGAAAAAGCCCCTCTGCCGCCTGGAGTTCTGACAGAAGCTCCGCCAACGAATACAACCTCTTGTTTATGTTGTAATTGAGGCGAATCGCCAAAACTCCTAGGCAGAGATCGGAGAATGATATCGAGGGTTTCATCGATCTATGCTCCGAGGACTTCCATCTCATTAAGATGAGCCATCATCTTGAGAACATGATCCCTAACGGGTGTTCCCTCGATCATGGAGGTCGTCATCAAGTTTCTCATCGCCTCCTTCCTAGCCGCCCTACTCTGATGTTCAAAAAGTTCCTTGAGATTTACCATCATGTCATAAGTTGTGGCCATGGCCTGATGCTGATGTTGCAGCACATTTGACATAGATGCCAAAATGTAACACCGCGCCATCTCATCTTCCTTGATCCATTTCTTATAACTATCTCTCTCCTTTTCATCAGAGTCATCGGTGGGCTTAGGAGGACAGACCTCGACGAGTACAAATTTGTACTCCTCCGCAGTTAAGACAATATCCAAGTTTCTTTTCCAATCAATGTAGTTTGGTCCAGTAAGCTTATTTTCTTTTAAAATCACAGAAAGTGGGTTGAAAGCCATTTGAAAATCCTAAAAATCACAATGATCAAAATATTAGATTTCAAATATTATTTGTAACGCCCGTAAAATTCCTAGCAATTTTACAAGAATTTTTGGCTTGATGATAATGGGCTTTATGTAGGCCTTTTTCCAAAACAAAAGAAAATAAGCCAAAAAAAAAATGGATACAAGACCTAGGAATTGAACTCCAGACCTCTAGAGATAGCCAAGCCCTATAGATGTACCCACTAACCATAAGCCCAATAGGATTGTATGATTAAGGAAAGGGGGACTATAGATAAATGGAACTAAGGAGTAAATGAAGAGGCATAGAAAAAGAAAAGAGGAACTTCTCTTCCTCCCCCCTTTATAAAGAAGAGGGAAGATTGAAATTGTTTACTTCCTCTCTTTTTCTCTTCCTCTTCTCATCGAAATTCCAAGGCTTCCCTCTCCATTTCCCCTCTTTTGGCCGAGCATCATCCAAGCAAGAAAGCTAGGGCTAGGTTGGTTCTTTAGGTTGTCTTCCCACCAAAGCAACGCTAAGGATGTAAGTATCCTCACCTGCATACGAGTAGCTTCGGTTGACGTTTTATAAAAGAAATCTATAGAGTTATTTTCGGCCAAGATATGATCTAGGGTGTCCATGAAGTTGGATGCCATGCTTTTGTAATTAGATGATGATGTTAGGGCTTAAAATGGATTAGGTCAAAAGTTAAACCTAGGAAACCCTATGAACCATTCGGCCAACATGATTTTTGTTAGTGTTTTATTGAAGTTATATCTTGTTTTGCTTGCAAGTGATGATGTTAGCATGTTATAGGGATTAGGGTAAAGATCTAACCCTAGAGGCCCCCATGACCCATTCGGCCAAGTCATGAACTAGGGTCTCAAAGAAGCTCTATGCTATGTTTATGCTATGTTTATAACTAGATCATGGTGTTAGGGTTTAAAGTGGTTAGAACAAAAGCTAACCCTAATGAACACTTTAGTTCTATTCGGCCAAACCCTATTTTAGGGTTTCAATGAAGTTCCATGCCATATTATGGGAACTAGATGATGATTTTAGGGTTTAAAGTGGGTTAGAACAAAAGCTAACCCTAATGAACACTTTAGTTCTATTCGCCAAACCCTATTTTAGGGTTACAATGAAGTTCCATGCCATATTATGGGAACGAGATGCAGATTTTAGGGTTTAACGAGGGTTAGAACAAAAGCTAACCCTAATGAACACTTTAGTTCTATTCGGCCAAACCCTATTTTAGGGTTTCAATGAAGTTCCATGCCATATTATGGGAACTAGATGATGATTTTAGGGTTTAAAATGGATTAGAACAAAAGCTAACCCTAAGGAACAACAAGACCTATTCGCCAAACCCCACCATAGGGTTTCAATGAAGTTTCATACTATGTTTTGTAACTAGATGATGAGGTTAAGGTTTAAAAAAAAGGGGATTAGGTCAGTTAAACCTAAAGGCCCTACATGGACCATTCGCCACCTTGGGTCTTTAGGGTGCAATGAAGTCCATACCATGAATTGTATGCTATGTTATGTTAATGAAATAAGTTATGTTGTTAGGAAATGAAGTATGCCATGCTATGTTAATGAAATAGGATATGTTGTTATGAAATGAAGTATGCCATGCTATGAAAATGAAATAAGTTATGTTGTTATGAAATGAAGTATGCCATGCTATGTTAAAGAAATAAGTTAGGTTGTTATGAAATGAAGCATGCCATGCTATGTTAATGAGATAAGTTATGTTGTTATGAAATGAAGTATGCCATGCTATGTAAATGAAATGAAGCATGATGTGTATGAAATGAATTATGCCATGTCATGAAAATGAAATGAAGAATGATGTGTATGAATGAAGTATGCTATGCTATGTTAATGAAGTGAAGCATGAGGTGTATGAAATGAAGTATGCTATGCTATGTTAATGAAATGAAGCATGATGTGTTATGAAACGAAGTATGCTATGCTATGTTAATAAGACATGTAATGATAAGCATATAAGTATTTTACCTTCGCATGGCTTGTACCAAGACCTTAACAAGGTCCAAGAAGAAGGATGGGCTCCTAAGATGCCCTAGGTCGATGGAATAAGACTCGGGCCTAGGATGGGCTTCTATGTATGATTGCCCCTAGGTCGATGGAATAAGATTCGGGCCTAGTACGGGATGGGCTCCAAGATGCCTTAGGTCGATGGAGTAAGACTCGGGCCTAGGATGGGCTTCTACGCTATGACGATTGCCCCTAGGTCGATGGAATAAGACTCGGGCCTAGGAACCTATTAGGTTCGAGACTTGCTACCTCGGGCCTATTTAGGGATGCGCGCTATGATAATGAAGAAGTGGTACAATGCCGGGCCCAAATATGTTGAGATTTATATTTACGTACCTAGTATATATATTTTCAAAAGCATCTTGCATATGTATGTCATGATTGTTAAGTTACATGTTATGTTAAATGATATGTCATGATTGTTAAGTTACATGTTACGTTAAATGATATGCCATGATTGTTAAGTTACATGTTATGTTAAATGATATGTCATGATTGTTAAGTTACATGTTACGTTAAATGATATGCCATGATTGTTAAGTTACATGTTATGTTAAACGATATGCCATGATTGTTAAGTTACATGTTATGTTAAATGATATGTCATGATTGTTAAGTTACATGTTACGTTAAATGATATGCCATGATTGTTAAGTTACATGTTATGTTAAACGATATGCCATGATTGTTAAGTTATATGTCATGAAAGTTATGTTTTATGATATGTTATGAATGTTTACATGCTTACATTAGATACGTTATGAAAGTTATGCTTCATGATATGCTATGAATGTTTACATGTTTACGTAAGATACGTTATGAAAGTTATGTTTCATGATATGCTATGAATGTTTACATGTTTACGTTAGATACATTACAAGTTATGTTTGATGATACGATGATCCATGCTATATTTTACTTACGTTTCTTATGCTACATGTTAAGTTGATGACACCCAAGTATGTTACATGTTATATTGCTTCTATGTTGTGAATGCTGCATGCCATGATTTATGATAATGTATGGTTTTAGTGAGTAGGACAGGATCTTACTAAGCCTATGTGCTTATAGTTTATCTTTCCCTCGTACTGCAGATAAGGGTAAGGGATGGATAAACTAAAGGGAGCAGCAGGAGGGGCCAAGGTGTGTGGTAGTGGCATGGTGGAGAAGATCCGTTAGGGTCTAAACATGTTTACCTATGATAAAGATGTCTATTCATGTCCTCACTTATGTCTCCTTATGATGATGATGTTATAGCGCTAAGTATCTGCATATATGATGCATGCTCTATGTTAAGAAGAAGAAGTAAAGAAGAAGTAAGAAGAAGTATCTATCCACGCTATGAAGCATACTCTATGCTAAGAAGAAGAAGTATATATATATATATGTATATAATGCATATTTATGTTTAAAACAAAAAAAAAAAAGGCATTAAGAAGTATGTATAAAGTCTTCCGCTGTATGTAATGTATATATGCGGTCGCGTCGCGTACGCCTCTCCGGACATTTAGGGTCCGGAAGGGCGGCGTCAGTTGGTATCGAGCCGATCTGCCTTTCCACTACACACACATCAAGCTCCAATCCTGCCGCTCCAAGTAAGAATTCTATGTCTACTCTAACTTAGCTTATTTTATTCATGTATGATATAAAATGCCTTTACTTTATGCTTGTTCGTGAATAATAGGAAATGTTTCTAACTTAAATATGCATGAAAATAGGATACCCTTATGCTTGTTCTGGCATGATGTAAAATACCTTAAGTTTAACTTATGCATGGGAACATGAATGAAGCTTAAAACGACCTTATGCTAGCCTTAGTTTAATTACACGAATATATATATATATAAATAAATAAATAAAATACTTTCTTGTTACGAAAATTGATTTTCGTAATTATTTGTAAGGTCTATGCTCATCTGAATTGAATTAAGCCAGTTTCGTACGGGTTGGTCGGTTTTGGTACTGACTTCAATTATTTCAATTTCAGATGGCACGGACGATGACCACCATGACCCGTCGTGATGTGTCACGAAACCGATTAAGGGAAGCTATTGAAGAGATAGTTTATAAACCAGACGGTGGGGTCATCAGACACATGAAAAGGCTCGATTGTCTTTTTAGGAGACTCGAGCGGCAAGAGTTTCCGTTACTGGACAATTATAAGATATGGGCCTTGGTCCGTTCCCTGCCAAATGAGTTCATGGTAGTTGCACACCACGTGTGGGGCCGTTACGAAGGGCGGATAACCTATGCTGAGCTGTGCTGGGAACTACTGGAGCACAAGGTTCAAGAGAATCCTGTGGTAACTCGCCTCGAGAAGAATGTAGAGGGTTCTACAAACAGTCAACTTACTGGCCAGCCTGAGACTACTCTAATAAGGCCAAGGAAGATAGGACTAAAAATGATTACAACTGCACTAGGGTTTGTCCTAGTGGGAGTCGTAATAAACTATCTTCTCAAGTAGCTTTGTTTCGATTAGAAATAAGGAATGTTATATGTTAACATTTTTCCTTTCAGAAAGTATGAATAAGAAATGATGAGCTCATTCCTTGAATTAGTGATTAGTCCATTGCATGGGATGTATGTGGTATAGTTGATCAATGTCGGTTAGAAAGGACAAGAAATATGAGTGGACGGACACCTGCGAGAGGAGTTTCACAGAGTTGAAAAGGAGACCCACGGTAGCTCCAATTCTTGCTCTTAGGACAAAGAAGGCTTCGACATGTGCAGTGACGCTTCCAAGATGGGACTCGGAGCTGTACTTATGCAGAACGGCAAGGTCATTGCCTACGCCTCTAGGCAACTCAAGGAACACGAAAGGAATTACCCCACCCACGATTTAGAGCTAGCAGCCGTGGTCTTTGCTCTCAAAACATGGAGGCATTATCTCTATGGAGCTCAGTGTAGGATTTATACAGACCACCAGAGTCTGAAATATTTCTTCACAGAAGACTGAACATGAGGCATAGCGATTGGCTCGAGCTCGTCAAGGATTATGACTGCGAGATTCTTTACCATCCGGGAAAGCTAACAAGGTGGCTGATGCACTCAGCAGGAAGTCCTGCGCCACCTTGATGTCCCTCTCAGTGCTATCTCGACCCTTAGAACAAGAGATTACGCGTTACTGGGTGGAAATCATTTCCGGACAGCTCTCAACCTGGCGATAGCACCGACTGCTCGATGATATATCGGAAAAGCAAGCCGCGTGACCCAAGCCTTCAGAGGATCAAGCAAGAGGTCCTAGAGGGAAAGGACGACGGGTTTGGATCTCGATAGTGGAGTACTCTACCTCGAGGATCGCTTGTATTCCCGACGATCCAGAATTACGGAAGGAGATACTTGAGGAAGCTCACGGGACTCCTTATGCGATGCATCCTGGAACCACCAAGATGTACCAAGACCTGAAACGAAAGTTTTGGTGGTTTGGAATGAAAAGAGATGTGGCTCAGTATGTCAGTACTTGCCTGACCTGCCAAAGGGTTAAGGCAGAGCACCAAAGACACGGAGGAACAACTGCGGTAGATCCAGATTCGAATGGAAATGGGAGGACATTTCTATGGATTTCATCTCAGGATTGCCCAAGACGACAAACGGTTATGATGCTATATGGGTGATTGTAGACAGATTGATGAAGTCCGCTCATTTCTTAGCAATCAAGATGACCTATTCGACGGAGCAACTGGCTCAGTTATATGCTAGGGAAATCATCCGACTCCATGGAATCCTAAGACCATCATTTCTGATAGAGATGGTCGCTTTATTTCCCATTTCTGGGAGTGCGTTCAGAAGGCCTTAGGCACAAAGCTATTGTTCAAGATCGCTTTCCATCCCGATGGGACACCAGAAAAGGGTAAAATCAATCTTGGAAGATATGTTAAGAGCCCGCGCATACTGGATTTCAAAGGTAGTAGTGTCGATACTTATGTTTGGCAGTAACTCGCACAATAATAGCTACCAAGCTACTATTGGAATGGCACCTACGAGGCTCTATACGGGAGGAAATGTAGATCTCCCATATATGCACGAGGTGGTGAAAAGAAGAGGATGGGACTCGCACGGATTTCATCGATGACACCACGAGCTATACGGAACATCCGCCAGAGAATTGAAAGCGCCAAAGCCGACAAAAGAGCTATGCGGATAAGAGGCGAGACCATTAGAATTCGAGGTTGGGGACCTAGTATTCTCAAAGTGGCTCCATGAAGGGAGTAATGAGGTTCGGAAAGAAGGGTAAACGAGTCCACGCTACGTGGGACCGTATCCGATATCGCAGAGGATCGCAATGTAGCTTACAAGCTAGAGTCAGCCTCAAGAGATGTCGGCTATTCACAACGTGTTCCATGTCTCTGTGCTCAAGAAATGCATTTCCAAGATGCGGACCAAGTGATCGAGCCACAAACAAGATACAAGTTCAAGAGGACCTAAGTATTGAAAGTCGGCCTATCCAAATACTAGACCAGAAATCAAGAGGCTAAGGAACAAAGAGGTACCCTTAGTAAAGGTCCCGTGGCGAGAATCAGCAGTGCGAGGAGGCTACCGGGAACGCGAGGAGGACATGAAGAAGAAGTACCCACAATTGTTCTAAGTTTCGAGGACTAAACTTTTAAAGGTATGAAGGATTAGAACGCCTGTAAAATTCCTAGCATTTTTACAAGAATTTTTTGCTTGATGATAATGGGCTTTATGTAGGCCTTTTTCCAAAACAAAAGAAAATAAGCCAAAAAAATGGATACAAGACCTAGGAATTGAACTCCAGACCTCTAGAGATAGCCAAGCCCTATAGATGTACCCACTAACCATAAGCCCAATAGGATTGTATGATTAAGGAAAGGGGGGGGACTATAGATAAATGGAACTAAGGGTAAATGAAGAGGCATAGAAAAGAAAAGAGGAACTTCTTCCTCCCCTTTATAAAGAAGAGGGAAGATTGAAATTGTTTACTTCCTCTCTTCTTCTCTTCCTCTTCTCACCGAAATTCCAAGGCTTCCTCTCCATTTCCTCTTTGGCCGAGCATCATCCAAGCAAGAAAGCTAGGGCTAGGTTGGTTCTTTAGGTTGTCTTCTCCACCAAAAGCAACGCGAAGGATGTAAGTATCCCTCACTGCATACGAGCTTGACGTTTTATAAAAGAAATCTATATAGTTATTTTCGGCCAAGATATGATCTAGGGTTTCCATGAAGTTGGATGCCATGCTTTTGTAATTTGATGATGATGTTAGGGCTTAAAATGGATTAGGTCAAAAGTTAAACCTAGGAAACCCTATGAACCATTCGGCCAACATTAGTTTTGTTAGTGTTTTATTGAAGTTATATCTTGTTTTGCTTGCAAGTGATGATGTTAGCATGTTATAGGGATTAGGGTAAAGATCTAACCCTAGAGGCCTCCATGACCCATTCGGCCAAGTCATGAACTAGGGTCTCAAAGAAGCTCTATGCTATGTTTATGCTATGTTTATAACTAGATCATGATGTTAGGGTTTAAAGTGGGTTAGAACAAAAGCTAACCCTAATGAACACTTTAGTTCTATTCGGCCAAACCCTATTTTAGGGTTTCAATGAAGTTCCATGCCATATTATGGGAACTAGATGATGATTTTAGGGTTTAAAGTGGGTTAGAACAAAAGCTAACCCTAATGAACACTTTAGTTCTATTCGGCCAAACCCTATTTTAGGGTTTCAATGAAGTTCCATGCCATATTATGGGAACTAGATGATGATTTTAGGGTTTAAAGTGGGTTAGAACAAAAGCTAACCCTAATGAACACTTTAGTTCTATTCGGCCAAACCCTATTTTAGGGTTTCAATGAAGTTCCATGCCATATTATGGGAACTAGATGATGATTTTAGGGTTTAAAATGGATTAGAACAAAAGCTAACCCTAAGGAACAACAAGACCTATTCGGCCAAACCCCACCATAGGGTTTCAATGAAGTTTCATACTATGTTTTGTAACTAGATGATGAGGTTAAGGTTTAAAAAAAAAAGGGGGATTAGGTCAAAGTTAAACCTAAAGGCCCTACATGGACCATTCGGCCACCTTGGGTCTTTAGGGTGCAATGAAGTCCATACCATGAATTGTATGCTATGTTATGTTAATGAAATAAGTTATGTTGTTAGGAAATGAAGTATGCCATGCTATGTTAATGAAATAGGATATGTTGTTATGAAATGAAGTATGCCATGCTATGAAAATGAAATAAGTTATGTTGTTATGAAATGAAGTATGCCATGCTATGTTAAAGAAATAAGTTAGGTTGTTATGAAATGAAGCATGCCATGCTATGTTAATGAGATAAGTTATGTTGTTATGAAATGAAGTATGCCATGCTATGTAAATGAAATGAAGCATGATGTGTATGAAATGAATTATGCCATGTCATGAAAATGAAATGAAGAATGATGTGTATGAATGAAGTATGCTATGCTATGTTAATGAAGTGAAGCATGAGGTGTATGAAATGAAGTATGCTATGCTATGTTAATGAAATGAAGCATGATGTGTTATGAAACGAAGTATGCTATGCTATGTTAATAAGACATGTAGTACAGTAAGCATATAAGTATTTTACCTTCTGCATGGCTTGTACCAAGACCTTAACAAGGTCCAAAGAAGGGATGGGCTCCAAGATGCCCTAGGTCGATGGAGTAAGACTCGGGCCTAGGATGGGCTTCTACGCTATGATGATTGCCCCTAGGTCGATGGAATAAGACTCGGGCCTAGTACGGGATGGGCTCCAAGATGCCTTAGGTCGAGGGAGTAAGACTCGGGCCTAGGATGGGCTTCTACGCTATGACGATTGCCCCTAGGTCGATGGAATAAGACTCGGGCCTAGAAACCTATTAGGTTCGAGACTTGCTACCTCGGGCCTATTTAGGGCTGCGCGCTATGATAATGAAGAAGTGGTACAATGCCGGGCCCAAATATGTTGAGATTTATATTTACGTACCTAGTATATATATTTTCAAAAGCATCTTGCATATGTATGTCATGATTGTTAAGTTACATGTTATGTTAAATGATATGTCATGATTGTTAAGTTACATGTTATGTTAAATGATATGCCATGATTGTTAAGTTACATGTTATGTTAAATGATATGTCATGATTGTTAAGTTACATGTTATGTTAAATGATATGCCATGATTGTTAAGTTACATGTTATGTTAAACGATATGCCATGATTGTTAAGTTACATGTTATGTTAAATGATATGTCATGATTGTTAAGTTACATGTTACGTTAAATGATATGCCATGATTGTTAAGTTACATGTTATGTTAAACGATATGCCATGATTGTTAAGTTATATGTCATGAAAGTTATGTTTTATGATATGTTATGAATGTTTACATGTTTACGTTAGATACGTTATGAAAGTTATGCTTCATGATATGCTATGAATGTTTACATGTTTACGTTAGATACATTATGAAAGTTATGCTTCATGATATGCTATGAATGTTTACATGTTTACGTTAGATACATTACAAGTTATGTTTGATGATACGATGATCCATGCTATATTTTACTTACGTTACTTATGCTACATGTTAAGTTGATGACACCCAAGTATGTTACATGTTATATTGCTTCTATGTTGTGAATGCTGCATGCCATGATTTATGATAATGTATGGTTTTAGTGAGTAGGACAGGATCTTACTAAGCCTATGTGCTTATAGTTTATCTTTCCCTCGTACTGCAGATAAGGGTAAGGGATGGATAAACTAAAGGGAGCAGCAGGAGGGGCCAAGGTGTGTGGTAGTGGCATGGTGGAGAAGATCCGTTAGGTCTAAACATGTTTACCTATGATAAAGATGTCTATTCATGTCCTCACTTATGTCTCCTTATGATGATGATGTTATGAATTTACTAAGCGCTAAGTATCTGCATATATGATGCATGCTCTATGTTAAGAAGAAGAAGTAAAGAAGAAGTAAGAAGAAGTATCTATCCACGCTATGAAGCATACTCTATGCTAAGAAGAAGAAGTATATATATATATATATATGTATATATGTGTTAATGCATGTTTATGTTTAAAAGAAAAACAAAAAAAAAAAAAGGTATTAAGAAGTATGTATAAAGTCTTCCGCTGTATGTAATGTATGTACGGTCGCGTCACGCGCCGCCTCTCCGGACATTTAGGGTCCCGGAAGGGCGGGCGTGACATTATTGATTCCTCAAAACAATAAAATCCCGAAATCAACCAACACCTCAAATCACCGAGAATATCGCATGCCATGCTGTGTGGACGTATATGAATTCTACATTTGTAAGAGGAGGTTTTACCCATTAATTTTATTATCTTGTCAACCTTACTTTTTGACAAATAAAATTAATAGTTGGTTCCTCTTTGGCCCTACAAATAAAAGCAGTGACTCCGATGGGGAGGATACTTCTATTTGCATCTAAGTGTGAACCATTACACGATTCTAAGGGAATTATTTCGGATTATGTGCCTTACCGCTGTGGAAGTACACATGCTCCTAGATAATTTCCTATAACCATTATTTGACCTAGTGATCCACAAACAAACCCGTCCGCAGGGAGGAAGGCACTCAGAGCCAACACACAAGTTTGTTGCATCACACGTCAAATTGTAATGGATGTTGCGGGAATTAATTAAATTTTCCCTCTCCCACTTAGTAAATTGAAATTGAGGAATTTTAAAGCATACACAACATGCATATAAAAACAAATCAACAATAAATATGGAAAAAACAGAATTTTTCCAACTATTATGGCATTGTCCTCCAATATGCATCCCGTCATGACGCCAACTCGTCCGCTCCACCTTTTCCCATGCGCAAGTCACCAAAGATATCCGAGCCGAGATAAATCATTTTAATTTACATCCATCGATCCTATACTCCACGAAGGAGTGTACAAATAATCTAGATCGAAAGTAAACTAAAATGAGCGGCTAAACAATGTCGTATTTAATAATAAAAATTAAATACTAATCTAGCCTCGTCAACCCCGAGGATTCAAATAATATACATACAATAACACACAAAACCATCACATACAACCAAATAGCCATAAAAGTCGGATCTTATGGCTGCAACCAAAAAGTTAACCTACGCACATCCTACTATTATCCGGCATACTCAATATATGAAATGTGCATGAAAGTAACCGAATCCAAAACACACAAAACCGGAAACCGTGGCTCTGATTCCACTTGAAGGTGGTTGCTTCGGAGGCTCATTGGCTCCCATGTCTCCGGATTAAAATTTTCACTAATGAAAGAATTAATCTGGATGGGATGAGTTTCCTTAGCACAACCTATTCGTCGTGGTGCTAACAACTTGAGTGGTCGCTTGAACAAACTAGTTGTTCAAGCAACACAACTCTTCTTGTTGATTAGCCGCGAAAGAGACGACGGACGGATCGCCGGTTTTTGTGTTTGTCTTCCGGATCCATGATTATACAATATATATACATACGCACACATGTATAATCAACACTAAAAGGAACATGCTCAGATCTGAAAATAAAGTTATAAAACTTTATACCTTACGATCTTCTACCGTATGTCCTATCCTTCTCGTGGAAGACGTGTGGACGAAGATCCTCCACGAGTAGAAGCCTTCTAGATCGCGTTCTTCCCTTCCTTGTCCACTACGAACAAAGAGAAGAACCAACAAATACCTATCCTTTCTAGAATCGGCCACCAAATTAGAGAATTTGATGCAACCGCCGGCCAAGGAACAAGTGGATGAGGCGCTGGCCACCAATGGACGGAGAACCGTCGGCCACTTTGGAGAGTATGGAGGAGTGAACGCCGGCCACCAATGGAAGGAGAACCGCCGGCCAAGGAATAAGAGAGAGGCTTAGAGGATGGGCGCCGGCAAGTCTTGATGGAGGAAGATGGGCGCCGGCAACAAGGAGAAGGAAGATGGTTGCCGCCCAAGTTTTTGCTCCAAACCCTAGCCGCCCACTTTGAGAAGAGCCAAACCCTAAGTCCAATTCAATTATATATTCTTGCCGCCCAAGCTTAAGCCTTCTATTTATAGAATTGGGCTTAAGCCTCCTTTAATCTCCACCGTCGGATCTAGGGATTTAATCTCCACCGTCGGATCTAGGGTTTTAGCCCAACCGTCGGATCTAGAGTTTCATCCCAACCGTCGGATCTAGGATTTCATCCCAACCGTCGGATCTAGGGTTTCATCCCATCCATCGGATCTAGGGTTTTATCCCAACCGTCGGATCTAGGATTTCATCCCAACCGTCGATTTTAGGGTTTCATCCTAACCATAGGATCTAGGGATTTAATCCCAACCGTTGGTTCTAGGGTTTCATCCCAACCATCGGATCTAGGGATTTAATCCCATCCGTTGGTTCTAGAGTTTTGTTTTACATCCTTGGATCTAGACTTCTTTAGGATTATATTAGGCTACGATAGGGACCATAAGGAGGAGTTGGATCTTGGCCACCCGATGGATCGGAACCACACAAACTTGATCCATCAATGATGTTCCATTCCACTAGAGGATCATCATTGAACTACCTCACCAACCCCCATAAATTAATATGGGCTCCATATATTATTTGTACATTCAACTCCCCATGTTTAAGATATCGAATGTCCATCAATTAATTGATTTACTGACCATCAATTAATTAACATCTAATTCCTCGAGTAGTACCACTCAACCTTATCATCATGTTGACTAAGTCAACCAGCTAGGTTTACATGATGAACCTTATGAGCTCCTCAAAGGGACATCATCAACCTAATATATAGGGCACGGTTTCCTCCTATAATCAACGGCACCCCATGTAAATAATATCATTTCCCAACTTACCGGGCATATTGATTTAATCCACCTAAATCTCACCCTCTGGTAAATCAAAGAAATAAATACTAAGTACATGTGCCCGTTATTATATCAGGATTAAGAGCATGTACAACATAATATCCGAGGTCCGATTCAATTATGTAGTCAGCAAATAATTGAATCACATCTATGTCGGTCCAGCTCAATACACCTAAGTGTACTAGTGTAACTCTATGTTCAAGACAAAACAATACCAAGCTACACTACAACCATGCCAATGGTTTGTCCGAAACCATCTTGGTTGTGAGCCTCTACTTATATTTTACAAGGGACTAATAACATGATCTTCTGTGCCACACCAAGAACCATGTTATCTACAATGTAAAATATTAGACAATATGCACACATATAAATATATAAAGTGCAAACAATGATCATGTGATTCTTATTCCAAAATAAAATGTTCATACAAAAAGAGCTAGGCTTTCAGTATACATTCCAACAAGTGGATGGGTGGTTAACCTAGCCATTGTGAGTTGACACATTAGGGTGTGCCAATATGGTTTGAGAAGTTAAAAAATGATTTAAATTGGCACAATTAGGTCATAGAGGTCGTGGTGTGCTATTTTGGGGGTTTGGACCACTAGGGAAATGAATGGTTTAAGGAAAAGTGAATTTAATTCCTAAAAATGGAAAATTGATTTTCACACTTAGGTATTCTATACCTTAGTATATTTTACTTGCCATGATTTGTTTGCCTTACCATGTCATGACATCATTTTCATTTTTATCTATAAAATGTCATGATCATGTTTAGAATTATCTTTAGATGTCATGTATGCTTAGTTCTCATTCACATGCCATGACATTATGATATTGGCATATGCTTTTACTTAAATCATATTTATGCCATAATCATCATGCATAAATTAAAAAGAAATTAAGGACTATGGCATGATTTGATGGGAATCAAATAATATTGCCTAGAAATATGCATGAGACCATTTAAAGAACAAAAACCCACATCTCACTAGATTAAATTCCTTGAATGTGTTTTTACACATCTAGATATTGGTGAGATGTTTAGGAAAAAGAAAATAAAGGTTTGAAAAACATTTTGAAAACATTTTGAAAAACCTTGGTGAAGCCTATCTTTTGATAGCTATCACCATTGAATGAGATGATACAAAGAGGGCTCTTTATTGAAGCTTTTCTAAACTTTTGAACTTTGTATTAATCTCCTAATTTAGTGGGTAAAATAATTTTCTAATATTTTTCACCCATAGTGTTTAGGATAAGTATTATACGTATGCATTTTCAAGATTTTTAAAATTACGTATATTTACTTATGGATTTTGGAAATCCATTTACGAATGCAAAATCGATTATCGATCGGCCGATTGCCATGGTGCGGTCGGCAATGATGAAATGAAGCCGATTTACGATTTCGGGATCCAAGTTGATTTCGGGTAAATCTTGTTGGTTAGGCCCATGTTCTGCTAGGTTAAGGTCCCCTAACCACTCCTAACCCTAGGATATGCATAGAAGAGCATTTGAGAGGGTGGAAATCCATTGGACATGGATTAGGAGAAGGGTTTTAGGGAGAGTATCAACTTTAAGGTGGAAGAGAGTTCATTGTTGAACTTTGCCTTAATTTTGATTTGGTTAATGTTCCTATTGGCTTAGGGACTCTCCAAGGACATTGTTGGTGCAATGGTCAAGGGGGAGCGAGCCTCTAGGGGGAGGTATCCATCATGGGGAGATGGATGTGTATTTCCTCATGGGAGAAAAATTGGGTTGCCTCTCTTTAAGTGATATGAGATCATTAGAAAGATTATAGGCATGTGTTCCTCCAAGTGAGAGATTGTAAATCTCATTGGGATATGAGACATTCATACCCTTGGAGAGGACCTTTTTGATGTAATGTCAAAAAGGGGGAGAAGTTACCAAGTTACCAATTAGGGTTCGTTGAAATTCTCATTGGGATATGAGAATTGCCAATATGGGAGAATTGGTAGACTTGAGATGGTAGTTTTGTCAATCATCAAAAAGGGGGAGATTGTTGGTGCAATCAGCCCAGGTTGACTCGAGTTTGACTCGAGCAGTACCTTGATAGTATTTTGATGATAGACAAAACTCATGACATGGATTGTCATGGGAAAGTCCAACATGGGGTTGGCATGGAAAATCCAAGCATGGAGCTTGGTGTGGAAGTCCAAGGGGGAAGCCTTGGCATGGGAAAGTCCAAAGCATTGCGAAGCTGTGCGCTTGGTGCTTGGCATGGGAAATCCAAAGCAATGCGAAGTCGTGCGCTTGGTGCTTGGTGAGAAATGCATTGCGAAGCCGTGCGCTTGGTGCATTTTGGAAGTCTTGAGAACTTGGTAAGTTAACTAGGCTCGGGTCCTTGAGTCGGTGAAGGATGGCATTGCGAAGTCGTGCGCTTGGTGCATCCGAGGGACCGCCGGACGGGGAGTGAATGGAGTGAGCCCAAAGGGAAGCATACTTCTAGGGTATGAGACGCGAAGGATGGCGTTGCGAAGTCGTGCGCTTGGCACATTCGAGGGACGTAGGCCGAGGGAAGAGAGCTTCGGTGGGGAACTCCATGAGGGATAAGGTGGACTTGGCCAAGTGGCTAAGACTGAGTGTCGGAGGATCAAACTTAATGTTTGAGGGTTTACCCGACGGTCGGATGCTCAAACAACTTGGTATTTGAGGTTTTGCCCGACATCAGTCGACTGGCATAGGTGTCGGTTCGACTGATCCAAGTCGACTAGGGTTCGACTGGTGTAAGGATAGGATTTTGTGCTTAGCGATCGCCATGGACTAGATTGGCCCGATGTCGGCGATCGGCCGATGTCGGCAGCTCGATCTATTGAGGGATGGCAGTCGATTGATGGGAGTATCACGAGCACAGAACGCTCCGTAGCCGACTGGGCAGTCGACTACTAGGTCACCAGTCGACTGATGGGCATCATCAGTCGACTGGCAGGTGATCCATTGGAACTTGTCTAACGTGGATCTGGCCGTTTTGAGACAACGCTGGCCGATCGGTGTGCCTTTTGGCGATTGGCTAGGCGCGATGATCACGGTTATAAAGGAGCTCGAGATGGAGCTTTTTGCCTTTGTTTTTGTGGAGCTATTGGAGGGGAATTGTTGCTGCATTCCAGTCCTTCAAGAGCCAATCAAAGCAAGCAACAAACAAGTGATCAAAAGCAATCGGTGAAAAGTGTTTCTTTTGTATTGTATTTGTATTCTTGTTTGTATTTGTATATTAGTGTTGTAATTTCTTGTGAGAGGTTTCTCCACCTCCGACGTGCAGTCGAGAAGGAGTTTGAGTATTGCCGTGTGCATCTCTAGAGCTCGTTGAGCTCGCCCCGTGGAGTAGGAACCCTAAGTTTCCGAACCACGTATATGCTTGCGTATTTGTTGTGCTTGTATTGTTGTTAGTATTATTCTTGTTTTATTATTTCCGCTGCGCTAACAACAATCGTAGACAAGCAACGCAACCAGAACGAGCGAATTCCGACATCCAACGATTGAGGGCTATTCACCCCCCTCTAGCCGGCCATTTTGATCCCCAACAAGCGCGAGTGTGAGTAATGGTGACGTCGAGTCCTCTGTACGGGGTCAACTTTAAGCGGTGGTCTGACTAAATCTTCCAGTGGAAGGTCTAGGTCGAGATCGGATGGTAAGTACCCGTTAAGTTTACTATTACTTGTGTTTTTGTCCTAACTCTTTGTTGCAATTGAAAAACCTAGCTAGACGTCGACTGCTGCCTTGTGGCAGTCGATTGCTTCTAGTATCAGTTGACTGAAGAAGGACATCAGTCGACTGCAATTCAAATTATCCAGCTCGAAGATTGTCAAGATAAGCTTTACTTATCTTGGGGAGATGAGGCTCTTTGACTCAGATCTAGATCTCTACGAATTAGGGCTTGGAGGGCTATAAAAGAAGGGAGGTTTCACTCCTTTGGGAACATCAATATTGATCTCCAAGTGCTTCCACAACACCGCGCCAACAACGACTACTTTACACCATCGAAATGCTACCGTAACACCAATGACACGCCACAATCTCAAATCTTTGCTTTCGTCGGTACATTTCAAGTTGTAGTTTCAATCTTTATACTTTGTATTCGAGCATTTATCTTCGGGCTTTTTTGTTGTAAAGAGGGTAGGTGGTATTGTGCCTCTACCTCGAGATTTCTTCTTGTTGTACTCATTGTCTCCTACCTCCAACGAGGAGGAGATAGTTAGTGGAATGCCCATTCGTACGCTGTCAAGGATCGCAGGGCCTTGGAGTAGCAACCTTTTGGTTGCGAACCAAAGAAAAACAAAGTGTCTTCTTTTATCTATTGTCTTTACTTCTGCTACATTAATTACTCATGTTTTAGTCGAACAAAAGAAAAGTTTTTCTATAGCTATTCACCCCCCTCTAGCGATTCACCACGATCCAACAAACTCATCGTCAAACATCAAAACACTACTCATGTCAAACTCGAGTCTGGTCAATCGTGATTTGGGATGATTGTACCAATAATCTCCCCCTTTTTTATCTTTAACAAAAACAAAATACCTTTGAGTTAGAACACTTACTCAATTCAATCCTCCCAATTTTCCAAATTGAGAATTCCAATTTCGCTTAATTCTCTCCCTTTTTGACATACATCAAAAAGTCTCTACCTAAGGGTGTCTGAAGGGAGGAAACTTCGCTTTCCACTTCAACTCCCTTGTTCATAGTTATCCTGTCGTCGTCCCCGGATTAAAAATTTAATCAATGACAATTAGCGATTACTCAAGCTACCGTTTCATCATCGTGCTATTCGATTAGAGTAGTCACTTGAACAAACTTGTTGTTCAAGAAACCAACCTCTATTCTACGATTAGCCGTGGAATAGACGATGTACGGATTGCCGGGTTTTGTGTTTGTATTCGGGGTCCAAGTAAATTAGCCACATATAAAAACATACAACATGCATATAATTGAAAAACAATTATTGACATAATACAAAAGAATATAAACAAATATTATACTTCTTGATCTTCTATTGTATGTCCTTCCTCCTTTTGGATGTCGTGTGGGCGACGATCTTCCAAAAGTTGAAGCCTCCTAGATCACCAATCTTCCTTTCCTTGTTCACTCTGAATAAAGGAAGATGATAAAACAAAACTCTTCTCCTTGGCTTGGTGCTTGTTGCAGGCCAAGGAGAAGAACAGGGAGATGTTGTCGGCCAAGGGAAAAGGATCACCCCAACCCTTGATGTCGCCGGCCCTTGGAAAAGAAGAGAGTGTGTCGGCCAAGAGAAAAGGATGAGAAGATGAAGCTTGGATGCCGGCCAAGGAGAGAAGAAGAGAGGATGGGCGCCGACCACCGAAGGAAGAAGAAGGATAAAATTTCAAAATTTGTGGCCGCTCAACCCTCCAAGCCCCTTCCCGCCAAAACCCTAATCCCTAAGCTATATCGTTTCCGCCCACCTTAAGCCCTTATTTATAGAGTTAGGATTAATCCTCATTTTAATCTCCACCGTTGGTTCTAGGGATTTAATCTCAACCGTCGGATCTAGAGATTTAATCTCAACCGTCGGATCTAGAGATTTAATCTCCACCGTCGGATCTAGAGTTTTATTTTCCATCATTGGATCTATGATCCATGAGGTTTTAATAGGCTACAATAGGGACCATGAGGAGGAGTTGGATCTTGCCCACCCAATGGATCAAGCCCACATAAAGTCCGATCCATTAATGATAATCCATTCCACTAGAGAATTATCATTGATCTACCTCACCAACCCCCATATGTTAATATGGGCTCCATATATTATTTGTACTTATATCTCTCCGTGTTTAAGATCTCGAATGTCCGTCAATTAATTAATTTTATGACAATTAATTAATCAACATCTAACTCCATGAGTAGTACCACTAAATCTTATCATCATGCCAGACCAAGTCCACCTACAGGGTTTACATGATGAACCTTATGAGCTCCTCAAGGGGACATCATGATCATAATATATATGACACGGTTTCCTCCTATAATCAACGACACACCATATAAATAATATGATTTCCCAACTTACTGAGACTATCAATTTACTCTATAAATCTCGCCCATTGGTAAATCAAAGAATTGAATACTAAGTATATGTGCCCGTTATTATACCGGGATTAAGAGCATGTACAACATAATATCTGAGTTCCGATTCGATTATGTTGTCAGCAATAAATCGAATCACCTCTATGTCGGTCCTGCTCAATACACACAAAGTGTACTAGTGTAATTTTATGGTCAAGACAAACCAATACCAAATCACACTACAACCATACCAATGGTTTGTCCAAATCGGTTGTGAGTCTTTACTTATACTTTACAAGGAACTGATAACATGATCCCCCATGTGACACTACACACCATGTTATCTACAATGTAATATGTTAGACAAATTGCATAATCATAAATATGCAAACAATGATCATGTGATTCTTATTTCAAAATAAGGATGTTCATACAAAGGGTAGACTTTTCAGTATATAACCCAACAATCTCCCACTTATACTAAAAGACTATACTGTCCTAATACTGTCATACATCTGATTCCTATTCCCTCCACATGCCTATCAAATGCTCTCGCTGGAAGGGCCTTAGTGAAAGGATATGCCAGATTATCCTCTGATGCTATCTTGGCCACAACAACTTCTCCTCGCTTTACGATTTCTCGTATCAGGTGGTACTTGTGCTCTATGTGTTTACTTGCCATATGGGCTCGTGGTTCCTTTGAGTTTGCAACTACACTACTATTATCACAATAAATTGTGATAGTTTTGGGCAAACCAGGAATCACATCAAAGTCCATCAAGAAGTTCCTGAGCCATACAGCTTCTTTGGCCACCTCAAAGGCTGCCACATACTCAGCTTCCATGGTAGAGTCTGCCACGCATTTCTTATTGACACTCCTCCATACAATGGCTCCACCTCCCAAAGTAAACACAAAACCTGAGGTAGACTTACTATTATCCCTATCTGATTCGAAGTCAGAATCTGTGTAACCCACAGGGAGAAATTGGTCTGCCTAATAAACTAGCATATAATCCCTAGTCCGTCTCAGGTACTTCAATATACGCTTTACTACAGTCCAATGTCCCTGTCCTAGATTACTCTGATATCTACTGACCATGCCCACGGTAAAGAAGATATCCGGTCTCTTACTTAGTTTCACATACAAGCATAAGGATCTTCGAAGGTCTCGTACATGGCATCACATACATCTCCTCTATCTCCTCAGATGTTCTAAGATACATCTTCTTAGATAAAGGAACTCCATGCCTGAATGGTAGAAAACCTTTCTTGGTGTTATGCATGCTAAAATGATCCATAATTGTGTCTATGTATGAAGCTTGAGATAAGCACAACATCCTTTTCTTGCGATATCCTCATAACTCGATCCCAAGGATGTGTCCCACTTCTCCAAGTCCTTCATATCAAACTGCTTGACAACCATACCCTTACGTCCGATAACACTTTGACATTGTTGCCAATTAACAAAATGTCATCTACATATAGTACAAGAAATACCACTACGCTTCACATCTCTTGTATACACAAGACTCATCCGACTTTGAATAAATCCATAAGACTGGATTACCTCATCAAAGCGGATGTTCCAAGACCTCAAGCTTGCTTCAATCCATAAATGGACCGATTGCTTACACACAAGATGCTCTTGCCTTTGCAATGAATCCTCTGTTGCTTCATATAGATGTTTTCTCAAGACTTCCATTAAGGAAAGTTGTCTTGACATCCATCCGCCACACCTCATAATCCATATGAGCAAAGAATACATAAGAGAATCGGATAGACTTAAGCATGGTTACTAAGTAAAAGGTCTCCTCATAATCGATACCCTCTTTCCGAGTATACCCTTCGCAACAAGCCTTGCTTTGAAGGTCTCAACCTTCCCATCTATTCCTCTCTTCTTTGTAGATCCACTTGCATCCAATGGTTTTTACACCATTGGGTGGTTCTACTAGCTCCCAGACCTGATTTGAATCCATAGATTCAATCTCAGCATTCATTGAACTTTGCTAAGATACTGCATCTTTATCTTGGATTGCCTCGTCATATGTCCAGGGATCAGGTTCAGGTTCGCCAGAGACCAAATCAGAAGATTCTCCCATGAACATGAATCTATCAGACTGTCTAACAACCCTCCCACTACGATGAGGTATCACCTGTGTATCCTCTATGACACGCGGTGCAATGACTTGTGGTATATCCTCTTGTACCGGTGGTACTGAAGAAGTGACTTCCTTTCAATTCTCTAACAATCTTACTCATGGGCTTGTGGTTCATCACATAGTCTTCCTCTAGAAATCGCTCGTGCTAACGATCACCCTCGATCTCTAGGACTATAAAACAAACCACCTTCATTCCTCTAGGATAGCCAACAACATACACACTTCATGTATGAGGTTCCAACTTACCAAAGATATCCTTCAAAGACATGTGCCGACTCCCAAATCCGAATATGTCTTAGACTAGGCTTTCGCCCACCCACAATTCAGGGAGTAGAAGGCACCGATTTAGATGGAACCAAGTTTAGAATATACACCGCCATTTCTAGAGCATATCCCGCAACAAACTGCAACTCGTAATAACTCATCATTGATCTAACCATCTTCATAAGAGTCCTATTCCTTCGCTCTGCTCCACCATTCTGTTGGGGTGTGCAAGGTACAGACAATTGGGATTGAATCCCAGCCTTTGATAAGTAATTCCTAAACTCTCCCAAGAGTTACTCACAACCGCGATCAGATCGTAGTTTCTCCACATCAACCTTGAATTCTTTGAACTTGTCAAAGCATTCAGACTTGAGGCGCATCAAGTAAATGTATCCATTTCTTGAATAATCATCTATGAAAGAGATGAAATACTCAAAACCACCTCTAGCCTAGATAGACATAGGATCACAAAAAATAGAACGAACCAATTCTAACACATCTTTGGCTCTATAACCCTTGGCCTTAAAAGACCTCTTGGTCATTTTACCCTCCAAGCAAGATTCACAGGTTGGTAAGTCTTCCACCACTAATGAACACAGAGGTCCATCAGCTATCGACCTTTTAATTCTGCTTTGGATTATATGACCAAGCCTTAGATGCCAAAGATATGTTTGGTTCATCTTCGAAAGTTCTTTTCTCTTATTGGAATTTGAAGATGAGTTATTCACTTCTATTTGCATCGTGGGAGCTTTTGGTTCAAGTGTATATAAATTTCCTATCAATGCACCAGAACAAATAATCTCCCTATTCCTTTTTATAACAACTCTGTCATTAAAAGAAATAGAATATTCATCCATAAACAATTTAGAAACCGAAATCAAATTCTTTCTAAATAAAGGTACATAAATGCAATTTTTAAGAACCAAAACTTTATTCCTCTCAAAATGCAAATTGACATCTCCCACTGCAACCGTCACGTTCGTGGCATTGCCCAAGTATACGGTAATCTCCCCCTTAGCTAGTCGTTTGGTTTCCTAGAACCCCTGCAAAGTATTGCAGACATGATCAGTGGCTCCCATATCTACACACCAGGTGTCGGTAGATAACACTGCTAAACATGTTTCAACGACTAGGCCAAAAGATATACCATTGTTTTGCTTGCGGTTGGGGCAGTCCTTCTTCCAGTGTCAAGTCTGCTTACAAGTGAAGTACTTGCCTTTCGGCTTCTTCACTCCTCCCTGAGTTCCTCCCACCGCCTTTGCCCCAGCTTGTTTCTTCTTCTTCTTGTCTTTCGGCTTAGAAGTAGAAACATTTTGGGCAACCATGGCTTGCGCCTGAGCACTCTAACGAAAAAGCCCCTCTGGCGCCTGGAGTTCTGTCAGATGCTCCACCAACGAATACAACCTTTTGTTCATGTTGTAGTTCAGACGAAACTGCTCAAAACTCCTAGGTAGAGACTAGAGAATTATATCGACATGGGTTTCATCGATCTCTGAGGACTTCCAGCTCATTCAAATGAGCAATGATCTTGAGAACATGATCCCTCACAGGTGTTCCCTGGATCATGGTGGTCATCATCAAGTTCCTCATGGCTTCCTGCCTAGCAGCCCGATTCTTGTGTCCTAAAGCTCTTTGAGATTGAGCATCATGTCATAAGCAGTGGGCATGGCTTGATGCTGATGTTGCAGTACATTCGACATAGATGCCAAAATGTAACACCGCACCATCTCATTGACCTTAATAAACTTCTTATAACTCTTCTTCTCTTTTTCCCCAGAATCATCCATAGGCTTAGGAGGGCACTCTTCGAGGAGTACAAATTTGCAATCCTCAGCAGTCAAGACATTGTCAAGATTCCTCTTCCAATCAACATAATTGGGTCTAGTAAGTTTATTTTCTTTCAGTATCAAAAGCAAACGGGTTGAAAGTCATTTTGAAAAAAAACTAAGAATCACATACATCAAAACAATAGATTTCAAAAAATTATTGATTCATCAAACAATAAAATTTTAAAATCAACCAACACCTCAAAACACCGAGAATATCGTATGCCACGATAGTGTGGACGTATACGAATTCTACATTTGTAAGAGGAGGTTTTACCCATTAATTTTACTATCTTGTCAACCTAACTTTTTGAAAAATAAAATTAATAGTTGGTTCCTCTTTGGCCCTATAAATAAAAGCAATGGCTCCGATGGGGAGGATACTTATATTTGTATCTAAGTGTTCACCATTACTAGGTACCAAGGTAATTATCTCAGTTTATGTGCCTTCCGATGGGGAAGTACACACGCTCCTTAATAATTGCCTATAACCATATTCGACCTTGTGATCCTCAAACAAACTCATCCGATGTGGAGGAAGGTACTCAGAGCCGACGCGCAAGTTTGTTTGCATCACATGTCAAATCGTAATGGAGGAGTGGGACAGTTACGTATTATATCCTCTCACTAAGTAATTTAAAATTGAAGAATTTTCTAGCCTACGACATGCATATCAAACAATAAGCAATAAATATGAAAAAGAAATATTTTCCAACTATTATGGCTTTTGTCTCCAATATGTCTCCCGTCGTATCGCCATCGCCGTCTAAATCCGCTAGCCATCCGGAGATCCAAGCCAAGAAAAACTATTTTAATTTACATCCATCGAGCCAATAAAAGGAGCGGCTAAACAATGTCATATTTAAATACAAAATTAAATACTAGCCTCGTCAACCTCGAGGATTCAAATAATATACAATTACACACATACAATCACATTCACACATATGGCCATAATAGTTGGATTCTATGCCTGCAACCAAAAAGTTAACCTACGCACATCATACTATTATGCAACACATATAATATATGATAATTGCATAAAATAACCGAATCCTAAACACACAAAACTGGAAACCGTGGCTCTGATACCATTTGAAGGGAGGAAACTTCGCTTCCCACTTCAACTCGATTGCTTGTTCATAGCGATCCCGTCGTCGTCCCCGGATTAAAAATTTAATCCATGACAATTAGGGATTACTCAAGCTACCGTTTCATCGTCGTGCTATTCGATTAGAGTAGTCAATTGAACAAACTTATTCTTCAAGCAACCAACCTCTATTCTATGATTAGCCGCGGAATAGACGATGTACGAATCGTCGGGTTTTGTGTTTGTATTCGGGGTCCAAGTAAATTAGCCACATATAAAAACATACAACTTGCATATAATTGAAAAAAAATTATTGACATAATACAAAAGAATATAAACAAACATTATACCTCTTGATCTTCTATTGTATGTCTTTCCTCCTTTTGGACGTCGTGTGGGCGACGATCTTCCAAAATTCGAAGCCTCCTAGATCACCAATCTTCCTTTCCTTGTTCACTCTGAACAAAGGAAGATGATAAAACAAAACTCTTCTCCTTCCTTTAACCGACCACCAAGCTCCAAGCTTGGTGCTTGCCACCGGCCAAGGAGAAGAACAAGGAGATGTTGCTGGCCAAGGGAAAAGGATCACCCCAACCCTTGATGCCGCCGGCCCTTGGAAAAGGAGAGAGTGTGCCGGCCAAGAGAAAAGGATGAGAAAATGAAGCTTGGACGCCGACCAAGGAGAGAAGAAGAGAGGATGGGCGCCGGCCACCTAAGGATGAAGAAGGAAAAAATTTCCAAATTTTTGGCCGCCCAAGCCTCCAAGCCCCTTGCCGCCCAAACCCTAATCCCTAAGCTATATTCTTGCCACCCACCTTAAGCCTTTATTTATAGAGTTAGGCTTAAGCTTCCTTTTAATCTCCACCGTCGGTTCTATAGATTTAATCTCAACCGTCGGATCTAGAGATTTAATCTCAACCATTGGATCTAGAGATTTAATCTCCACCGTCGGATCTATAGTTTTATTTTCCATCATTGGATCTAGGCTCCATGAGGTTTTAATAGGCTACAATAGGTACTATGAAGAGGAGTTGGATCTTGCCCACCCAATGGATCAAGCCCACATAAAGTCCAATCCATTAATGATAATCCATTCCACTAGAGGATTATCATTGATTTACCTCACCACCCCCATATGTTAATATGGGCTCCATATATTATTTGTACATATATTTCTTCATGTTTAAGATCTTGAATGTCCGTCAAATAATTAATTTACTGAAAATTAGTTAATCAACATCTAACTCCATGAGTAGTACAACTCAACCTTATCATCATGCCAGACCAAGTCCACCTGCAGGGTTTACATGATGAACTTTAAGAGCTCCTTAAGGGGACATCATCATCCTAATATATAGGACACGGTTTCCTCCTATAATCAACGACACATCATATAAATAATTTCATTTCCCAACTTACCGAGCCTATCGATTTACTCTATAAATCTCGCCCATTAGTAAATCAAAGAAATGAATACAAAGTATATGTGTCCGTTATAATATCGGGATTAAGAGCATGTACAACATAATATCTGAGGTCCGATTAGATTATGTAGTCAGCAATAAATCGAATCACCTCTATGTCAGTCCTGCTCAATACACACAAAGTTGAAGGGTTTTTTCCGAAACCGAAGCTCTTATTCCACTTCAAGGTAGGAAACTTCGCTCCCCACTTCAACTTGGTCGCTTGTTCATGGAGATCCCATCGATGTCCTCGGATTAAAAAAATTTAATCCTAGACAAAAGGGATCACCCAAGCAACCGTTTCATCGTCGTGCTATTTGATTAGAGTAGTCACTTGAACACACTTGTTGTTCAAGCAACCAACCTGTATTCTACGAATAGCCGCGGAATAGACGATGTACGGATCGCCGACTTTTGTGTTTATGTTTGGGGTCCATGTTATATTAGCCACAAAATAAAATATATCATGCATATATAATTGAAAATAATCATAAACATGTTACATAAGAAAATAGACAAGTATTATACCTCTCGATCTTCTATCGTATGTCCTTTCTACTTTTGGATGTCGTGTGGGCGACGATCTACCAAAAGTCGAACCTCCTAGATCACCAATCTTCCTTCTTTGCTTGCTTCGAACAAGAGGAAGACTAAGAAACGAAGCACTTCTCCTTCTTTCAACCAACCACCAAGCTACAAGCTTGGTGCTTGCCGCCGGCCAAGAAGGAGAAGAAGAATAAGATGGAAACCGGGAAAGACTCCAAGGGAAGACCCTAAGTCTTGTTTCCACCGACCAAGGAGAAGGAGAAGGGCTGGTTTGGAAGCCGACCAAGAGAGGGAAGGGTTTTATGGGCACCGGCCACCACGGAAAAAGAAGAAGATAAGGAAAACTCTTCATTATTTGGTGCCGCCAAAACCTAAACCCTAATCCCCAATGCTTGCCGCCCCTTGCCCAAATCCTATATCTAATGGGATTCATCTTGCCGCCCACCCACTCCTCTCCTTTTATAGAGTTAGGGATAAGCCTTGTTTTAATCTCCACCATTGGTTCCAGGGATTCAATCTCAACCGTCAGATCTAGAGATTTAATCTCAACCGTCGGATCTAGAGATTTAATCTCTACCTTTGGATCTAGAGTTTTGTTTTCATCCATCGGATCTAGGCTTCATGAGGTTTTAATAGGCTACAATAGGGACCATGAGGAGGAGTTCGATCTTGGCCACCCAATGGATCAAGCCCACATAAAGTCAAACCCATTAAAGATGATCCAATCCACTAAAGGATTATCATTGATCTACCTCACCAACCCCCATAAGTTAATATGGGCTCCATATATTATTCGTACATTTTTCTCCGCTAGTTTAAGATCTCGAATGTCCGTCGATTAATTAATTTACTGACCATTAATTAATCATCATCTAAGTCCATGAGTAGTACCACTCAACCTTTTCACCATGCCGGATAAGTCCACCTGTATGGTTTACATGATGAACCTTATGAGCTCCTCAAGGGGATATCATCATCCTAAAATATAAAACACAGTTTCCTTCTATAATCAACAGCACACCATATAAATAATATCATTTCCCAAATTACCGAGCCTATCGATTTAATCTATAAATCTCTCCATTTGTAAATCAAAGAAATGAATACTAAGTATATGTGCCCATTATTATATCGGGATTAAGAGTATGTACAATATAATATATGAGGTCCGATTCAATTATGTAGTCAGCGATAAATCGAATCACCTCTAAGTTGTTCCTTCTCAATAGACACAAAGTGTACTAGTGTGATTCTATGGTCAAGACAAACCAATACCAAATCACACTACAACAATACCAATGGTTTGTCCAAAACCATCTCGGTTGTGAGCCTTTACTTATACTTTGCAAGGAGCCGATAACATGATTTCCCGTTTGACACCACACACCATGTTATCTACAATGTAATGTATTAGACAATATGCATAACCATAAATATGCAAACAATGATCATGTGATTCTAATTTCAAAATAAAGATGTTCATACAAAAGATAGACTTTTCAGTATACATCCCAACAATATCCCACTTATAGTAAAAGACTATGTTGTCCTCAAACTGCCATACATCTGATTCCCATTCCCTCCACATGCCTATCAAAGGCTCTCGCCGGAAGGGCCTTAGTGAAAGGATCTGCCAGGTTATCCTCCGATGCAATCTTGGCCACAGTAACTTCTCATCTCTTTACGATTTCTCGTATCAGGTGGTACTTGCGCTCTATGTGTTTACTTGCCTTCTGGGCTCATGGTTCCTTCGAGTTTGCAACTGCACCACTATTATCACAATAAATTGTGATAGTTCTGGGCAAACCAGGAATCACATCCAAGTCCATCAAGAAGTTCCTGAGCCACACAGCTTCTTTGGCCACCTCAGAGGCTGCCACATACTCAGCTTCCATGGTGGAGTCTGCCACGCACTTTTGCTTGACACTCCTCCATACAATGGCTCCACCTCCCAAAGTAAACACAAAACCTGAGGTAGACTTACTGTTATCCCTATATTATTGGAATTCGGAATCCGTATAACCCACAGGGAGTAATTGGTTTGCCTGGTAAACTAGCATATAATCCGTAGTCCTTCTCAGGTACTTCAATATATGTTTTACCATGGTCCAATATCCCTGTCCTGGATTACTCTGATATCTGCTGACCATGCCCGCGACAAAGTAGATATCTGGTCTCGTACATAGCATACCATACATGAGGCTTCCTACTACCGAAGCATAAGAAACCGTCTTCATCTTCTCTATCTCCTCAGATGTTCTAGGACACATCTCCTTAGATAAAGGAACTCCATGCCTAAAAGGTAGAAAACCCTTCTTGGAGTTTTGCATGCTAAAACGATCCATAATGGTATCTATGTATGAAGCTTGAGATAAGCACAACATCCTTTTCCTGCGATCCCTTATAACCTTGATCCCAAGGATGTGTCCCACTTCTCCCAAGTCCTTCATATCAAACTGTTTGGACAACCATACCCTTACGTCCGATAACACCTTGACATTGTTGCCAATTAACAAAATGTCATCTACGTATATTACAAGAAATACCACTACGTTTTCGTCACATCTATTGTATACACAAGACTCATTCGGACTTTGAATAAATCCATAAGACTGGATTACCTCATCAAAGCGGATATTCCAAGACCTCGAAGCTTGCTTCAATCCATAAATGGACCGATTAAGCATACATATAAGATGCTCTTTGCCCTTCGCAATGAATCCCTCTGGTTACTTTATATAGATGTTTTCCTCAAAAATTCCATTAAGGAAAGCTGTCTTGACATAAATCTGCCACACCTCATAATCCATATGAGCTGCAATGCATAAGAGAATCCGGATAGACTTAAGCATGGCCACCGACGAAAATGTATCCTCATAATCGATACCCTCTTTCTGAGTATACCCCTTCGCAACAAACCTCGCTTTGAAGGTCTCAACCTTCCCGTCTATTCCTCTCTTTGTTTTGTAGATCCACTTGCAACCAATGGTTTTTACACCATCGGGTGATTCTACTAACTCCCAGACCTGATTTGATTCAATAGATTCAATCTCAGTATTCATTGCACTTTGTCAAGATACTATAGGGAATTCTTTATGCCAAATGGCATATGTGCAATGGAAAATAGGATCCCTTCCAAGTGATCCATGCGAAAGCAAACTCGTATAAAATAAATTTCTCTAAACCAAACCTATCTTATAGGAGAGGATTACCTTTGTTGCGTGCCCTTGTTAATCCCGCTTTTCCTTTCGGTTTGTTGGATCTTTAGCACGTTCAAGTGTCCGTGCCTCTATACGTATCCACACGAGCACGCTCTTGTCTCACAAAAGGAAAACTAGAAGAGCTCTCCTTTACTTCTTGCTAGAGAAGTCCCTAAAGGAGAGGAAGAGAGGGAAAAGGAGAAAGGAAGAAGAAGACTCCTCTTCTTGCTAGCCTACACTCACAAACCCACACAACCAAAGCTTCCACCAAGCTTTCTCACCACTAACACAACCAAAGCTTCCACCAACAACAAAAGCCAAAAATCTCTCTTTGGCCGGCCACTTAGGGTGTCTTTTATAGGGTTGGAAAAACCCTTTCACCTCCACACATTCAATGCAATCCATTGGATTGAGACATATCCTTGTTTGGCCGGCCACTTAAGGAGACAAAAACCAATTTGTCTTCTTCCACCTCATCTAGCTTAGGTGGATGCTTAGGTGGATGCTTAGGTGGCATGCTTATGTGGCATTCTTATGTGGCTTTCATGCATGTTGAATTAATCTTATTAATTCAATTAAGCTTATGTTATCATATTGAATTAATCTTATTAAATCAATAAGGTAACATATTGAATTAATCTCATTAAATCAATTAGCTAAAATTCTCATTAAGCTTAAAGTCCAAAAACCATTTTGTACTTAAGCTTATTCCCATATTATTCTAGTCAAACTAGAATACTTTAATTCCTCTAATTATCATGCTCTTTGTGTGTGACCCTATAGGCTCTCATAACGTTGGCAGTGGATCTAAACTCTTTTAGATACACAAGCAATGAGCGGCATCTAGCAATACATCATTGCTACCAAGTTCTGAGATAAGTCAAGATCACTAACCTTTTGTGACTACTATAATATATGACCGTGTCCTTCTATCCTTGATATCGATTGATCAATGAGGCATAGACCGTGTCATCCTCGATCAATCTATGTGTTTCTTGATCCCTGAGTAAACTAACTCAAACAAATGAGCTCAATATCTCATATTGACTCATTCGAGCATGGCCATGCGTTTTAGTAGTTCTACTCAATCAAGGGGCCCACCGATATCACTCTCGTCATATGAGAGGGATAGATCCCATCTACATCACTCACATCCCTCTGCATAATTTGTTATATACCCGATGTCGCCTTTATGGTCCACCACATTACGGGTGGCGTTTGTGATACCAAAGTACACAACTCCTTATGTAGAGGAAGTAGTGACTTGGTCGAGGACTATTCATACCAATAGTCACATGAGAAAGTTTATGACACTCATATAAGCGATCCATGAAACTTTCTCATGGCGGGTCATTCGGTATATATTCTCCAATATATACCCATGTGTCAACTTGATATCATATATCCATGACTTGTGAGATCAAGTCATCAATTGACCTACATGCTAGTCTTTATGTATTAATATTGCCCTTGCATATTAATACTCGACTAGGAACATTTAGGAAAGTGTTCTCTACAGCCTCTCATAATCAATTCTGCCAATTGATGTGTTGTAGATAAGAACCTACTTTTCTAGGGCATTATTATATTTAAATTAGCTGGCACAAGCAAGATGTAAATATAATAACCAATCCTTTGCCTTTATAGAATATGATACAAAATGTTCCCTATTCAACCATCACAAGATTGGTTCTAGGGCTTTAACTAACAATCTCCCACTAGCACTAGTACCAATCACTATGATATCTAATACCTAGTGACCTAGTGTGACCATCATGCTTCCTCCGCGCAAAGCCTTGGTCAATGGATCTGCGATGTTAGCTTCTTAGACTCAGATATCCTCACATCTCCTCTATCGATGATCTCTCGAATGAGATGGAAGCGCCGCAGAAGATGTGTTTGGTCCACGATGTGATCGAGGTTCCTTAGCTCGTAATAGCCCCATTGTTGTCACAATAGAGGTCTATTGGATCCGCAATGCTAGGAACTACCCCAAGTTCATCGATGAACTCATGGAGCCAAATTTCCTTTGTGCATCGATGCGCAATATACTTGGCTTCTGTAGAATCAAGAATCGTGTCCTCGCTCAACTCTTCCACCACACCCACCATTCGTGCAAAACACGCACTCGATTGCGATCTATAGTCATCCTTGTCTGCTTGGAAGCTTGCATCACTGTAACCCTTTACGCTTAGCTCCTCATTGCCTCCAATATCGTGAAATATTCTTCGCTCTTCGTAAGTACTTAAGAATATTTTTGATCGCTATCCGCTGACTTTCACCGATCCGATCGTATCTACTCGTCATGCTCAAAGCACGAGACGATAGTAATAAAGCATGGCGTACATGATAGACCCTATAGCTGATGCATAAGGGATCTTATCCATGCGATCTCTCTCCTCCTTAGAAGAGGGACATTGAGTCTTCGAAAGACTCACACCATCTGATAAAGGCAGAAACCCTTTCTTAGAATTTTGCATAGCAAAACGATCTAGCACTTTATCAATGTATGTACTCTGACTTAGGCCAAGTAATCTTCTAGATCTATCTCTATAGATCTTGATGCCTAGAATATAGGCAGCTTTACCTAAGTCCTTCATCGAGAAACAATTCCCTAACCACATCTTCACAGACTGGAGTGAGGGAATGTCATTTCCGATGAGAAGTATGTCATCTACATACAAGACAAGAAATACAATCAGGTTCTACTATTTCTCTTGTAGACACAAGGCTCATCTTCATTCTTGATGAAACCAAACTCTTTGATTGCATCATCGAATCAAGATTCCACCGAGAGGCTTGCTTTAGTCCATAAATGGACCTTTGCGGTTTGCATACCTTTCCAGATGCTTTGGATCTTCAAAACCCTCGTGTTGTGTCATGTACACATCCTCGAGTAGCTTTCCATTCGTAAAAGCGGTTTTGACATCCATCCGCCAGATCTCATAATCATGGTAGGTCGCAATAGCAAGTATGATCCGAATGGATTTAAGCATCGAATCGTGAAAAGGTTTCTTCATAGTCAATACCATGAATTTGTTTGAATCCTTTAGCCACCAATCTACCTTTATAGGTATGCTTATTACCATCCATGTCACTTTACTTTAAAGACCCACTTACACCCAATGGGTTTTACCCTTCGTGGATCAACCAAAGTCCATACTTGGTTAGTGTACATGGATTCCATTTCGATCTCATGGCCTCTAGCCATTTCTAACTGGCTCATCATAGCTTCTTGATAGGATGTAGGCTCGCCAAGATCGATAAGCAATACTTCACCGCTGTCATCAAGAGAAAAGAATATCTCTCGGTTGACGACGGATCCTATTAGATCTACGAAGAGGTTGGTCTACTTGAACAGTGTTTGCTCCACAACTCTTTGGGCAACAAATTCCTCATCCACAACACTTTGTGGTGCCTGCTCATTTTCCATGAAGCCTTAGTGTTATCATCATCTTGAACTTCTTCAAGATGAATTTTACTCCCACTAGTATTTCTAGAAATAAATTCTCTTTCTAGAAAGACAAAGATTTCCGCAACAAACACCTTGCCAAGTGTGGGATTGTAAAAGTAATATCCCTTAGTTTCCTTGGGATATCCTACAAAATAACACTTATCCGATTTGGGTCCTAGTTTATCCGAGACTTGACGCCTAACGTAAGCTTCACAACCCCAAATCTTTATAAAAGACATTTTGGGACTCTTCCCGGTCCATATCAGATATGGTGTCTTTTCTACGCTTTTGATGGAACGCGATTAAGTGTGAAAGCTACCGCCTCTAGAGCTAAACCCCAAAAGGAAGTAGGTAGATCACCTGCTCATCATTGATCGTACCATATCTAATAGAGTACGATTTCTCCTCTCGGATACACCATTCCATTGTGGTGTTCCAGGTGGAGTGAGTTGGGATATTATCCCACACTCACCAGTGATCACGAAACTCTTGACTAAGGTATTCACCACCTCGATCCGATCAAGTAGCTTAATACGCTTACCAAGTTGGTTTTGTACTTCATTCTTGAATTCTTTGAACTTTTCAAAGGATTCGACTTATGTCTCATCAAATATAAGTAGCCAAATCTACTCATATCATCGTGAAAGTAATAAAGTACTTATAGCCTCCTCGCTTCGACATTGAAAGGGCCACATACATCGATGTATGAGTCCTAACAATCCGCGCCTCTCGCCATGTCCACTAAATGGAGTTTTAGTCATCTTTCCTAAAAGACAAGACGCATACCTCATATGATTCAAAATCAAATGAGTCCAATAATCCATCTTTATGGAGTTGGGATATGCTTTTCATTAGAAGATATGTCTGTTCAAATCATTCGATTTGAACAACTGCTTGGTATTTACGTTATAAATTGGGTTATCTAAATCTAGAACATAGAGACCATTCATAAGTGGTGCATTACAATAGAACATTTCATTTAAATAAATGGAACAACATTTGTCCTTTATTATAAAAGAAAAGTTTTTCTTGTCTAAACAAGATACGTAAATTATGTTCTTTGTTAATGCGTACATAGAAGCACTCCTCTAGTTCTAAGATAAGCCCTGGGCAAAGACAAAGAATATGTTCCTACTACAAAGAAGAACTTTTGTGCCATTGCCTACTCGTAGGTCCACTTCACCCTTTGCCATTATTCTACTATTTCTCATCCCTCGCACATTAGTACAAATGTGAGATGCACATCCTAGATCTAATACCCATGTAGAAGAAATAGATAGATTAACTTCTATAACGTGTATAGAGGCGTAAGTCCCACTTCTCTTGTTCTTTACTTCCTCAAGGTAGACTTCATAGCTCCTGGTCCGGGCCTCACCGAATGGAAGCACCCTTCCTTAGGTACTTTACCTTTACCCTTTGAAGTGGATGAGTTGGCCTTGCCTTTGGCTTGGGTCTTACCCTTGCCTTTGCGCTTACCTTTGTCCTTCTTGACCATTAGTACATTACTAACTTTCTTCTTGAGATTTGGTTCAGCAGTTCTTAACATGCTGAGAATCTCAGGCAAAGGTTTATCAATTTCATTCATGTTATAATTCATGACGAATTGATTGTATGCTTCCTAACGATTGCAGGATAACATCTGCCACAATCGCCTGGAAAACCTAGTCTTTCAAGGTTCTCAACGTACCCAATCATTTTGAGTACGTGAGTTCCTACAGGTGTTCCTTCTTGCATCTTGCATGCAAAAAGAGCCTTAGACACTTCAAAACGCTTGTGCCTAGCTTGTCCTTGATATAGTTGTTTCAAATGCTCAACCATATCATAGGCATCCATGTTCTCATGTTGCTTCAAGCTCGTAGTTCATGGTGGCAAGCATAAGACATGACACATCTAAGGCCATCTTGATGCTTCTTATAAGCATCCTTTTCAAGACGAGTGGCCAGTAGGGCGGGTATTTCAGGGGTAGCTGCTCTAGGACATATAGTTTATGCGTTCTTGCTTGAGGATAATCCTCAAGTTCCTATACCACCAAGAAAGTTTGCTCCATCGAGCTTGTCCTTCTCAAGGACAGATCGCAAGTTGAGGGGTGTGTCGTAGATGACATGGTGATCTACAACATTAAAATGCAAAGTTAAGTATCATACCTAAATCATTTAATTAGGCCTTTAATTAAATGAGGCTCTACTAAATTCTCATAGCTACTATTTAGCTATAAATTTATATGGGATAAAGATCCACATCATAATTGCCTTGAGTTAGCTTTGGCTAATCGCCCAAGACGTAGTATAATTAGGTAGGCAATCTTTTGCCAATTACATCTGATGTAACTCTTTAATAGCTTTGGTTAAGTTTTAGATTAGTTTAGTGTTTATTCCTAAACTTCCGTGTGGCGAGGCACAGGGGCCTTCTTGGATATCGGAGCAACGACCACTTCTAAGACAAAGCTGATGTTCGGAAATCACACAAAACTAATGTTAACACTTATGTTCAAAGCTAATATATGCCTCTACTTTCTTAACCAATTAAGAAAACACTTAATTAAGTCTTAACCAAGACTGATAGCGGGACATCACGATTGTCCACTCGCACCCCTCCAAGATAAAATGCATTGCTTTGCTTTGGCAAACCCAATAACAAATGATCTAGGAAGTAGTGAGTACCAACTTTGGTAGGCATATCGTTTAGACTTATTAAGAAATAAACATGTATCATATACATATTAGCATACATCACATATAAGCTAAACTAATCATGCATCACATACAAGCTAAACTAACATGCATCACATACATATTAAACTAACGTGTCATGGTTATGGCCCTTATTCTACAATCTTCTCAAGCCAATGAAAAGATTGATTGGTCAACCTAGGGATAGCATCTTCTCCTAAGTGCTTCCTTTTGGTTGTCTTGTGTGTTGACTTCCTCCTTGTAACCTCATCTTCCAATGGACCCTCCATCCTTGTTTTGTACATTACAAAAGGAGAAATACTCGAGTTACATTCGAGTCTAAAACTAATTTTACAACAAGAATATTAGGAGAAAGGCACGACACGCAGGCCGTATTAAGAATTACAACACACAATCACAAACTTTTTGGGACTAGGCCATAACCATGCACCATGTCATTTTAACTTTTAAAAGACATTGGATATTTTATTATGTTTGAAAATTTGCTAATGCAATTATCAACTCATAATAAAATTTATCCTACTTCTATATCACATATAAAATAGAGAAAACCTATTTTTATACGATCTTTCGCAAGTGGCTCTGATACCACTGTAGGGAATTCTTTATGCCAAATGGCATATGCGCAACGGAAAATAGGATCCCTTCCAAGTGATCCATGCGAAAGCAAACTCGTATAAAATAAATTTCTCTAAACCAAACCTATCTTATAGGAGAGGATTACCTTTGTTGCGTGCCCTTGTTAATCCCGCTTTTCCTTTCGGTTTGTTGGATCTTTAGCACGTTCAAGTGTCCGTGCCTCTATACGTATCCACACGAGCACGCTCTTGTCTCACAAAAGGAAAACTAGAAGAGCTCTCCTTTACTTCTTGCTAGAGAAGTCCCTAAAGGAGAGGAAGAGAGGGAAAAGGAGAAAGGAAGAAGAAGACTCCTCTTCTTGCTAGCCTACACTCACAAACCCACACAACCAAAGCTTCCACCAACAACAAAAGCCAAAAATCTCTCTTTGGCCGCCACTCCATGTGTCTTTTATAGGGTTGGAAAAACCCTTTCACCTTCCACACATTCAATGCAATCCATTGCATTGAGACATATCCTTGTTTGGTCGGCCACTTAAGGAGACAAAACCATTTTGTTTCCTTCCACCTTAACTAGCTTAGGTGGATGCTTAGGTGGCATGCTTATGTGGCAGTCTTATGTGGCATTCATGCATGTTGAATTAATCTTATTAATTCAATTAAGCTTATGTTATCATATTGAATTAATCTTATTAAATCAATAAGGTAACATATTGAATTAATCTCATTAAATCAATTAGCTAAAATTCTCATTAAGCTTAAAGTCCAAAAACCATTTTGTACTTAAGCTTATTCCCATATTATTCTAGTCAAACTAGAATACTTTAATTCCTCTAATTATCATGCTCTTTGTGTGTGACCCTATAGGCTCTCATAACGTTGGCAGTGGATCTAAACTCTTTTAGATACACAAGCAATGAGCGGCATCTAGCAATACATCATTGCTACCCAAGTTACGAGATAAGTCAAGATCCGACTAACCTTTCCGTGACTACTATAATATATGACCGTGTCCTTCTATCCTTGATATCGATTGATCAATGAGGCATAGACCGTGTCATCCTCGATCAATCTATGTGTTTCTTGATCCCCGAGTAAACTAACTCAAACAAATGAGCTCAATATCTCATATTGACTCATTCGAGCATGGCCATGCGCTTTTAGTAGTTCTACTCAATCAAGGGGCCCACCGATATCACTCTGGCCATATGAGAGGGATAGATCCCATCTACATCACTCACATCCCTCCGCATAATTTGTTATATACCCAAGAATCGCTTTATGGTCCACCTGTTATGGGTGACGCTTGACGATACCAAAGTACATAACTCCTTATGTAGGGAACCGTAGTGACTTCGTGTCCGAGGACTATTCATACCAATAGTCACATGAGAAAGTTTATGACACTCATATAACGATCCATGAAACTTTCTCATGGCGGTCGATTCAAGATATATTCTCCAATATATACCCATGTGTCAACTTGATATCATATATCCATGACTTGTGAGATCAAGTCATCAATTGACCTACATGTTAGTCTTTATGTATTAATATTGCCCTTGCATATTAATACCGACTAGGAACATTTAGGAAAGTGTTCTCTACCTTTCTCATAATCAATTCGCCAATTGATGTGTCAGTAGATAAGAACCTACTTTTCTAGGGCATTATTATATTTAAATTAGTTGGGCACAAGCAAGATGTAAATATAATAACCAATCCTTTGCCTTTATAGAATATGATACAAAATGTTCCCTATTCAACCATCACATGATTGGTTCTAGGGCTTTAACTAACATACCGATCTTTATCTTGGATTGCATTATATGTCAGGGATCATTCATGTTCGCCATGGACAAATCAAGATTCTCCTAAGAACATGAATCTATCAGTCGTCTAACAACCCTCCCACTAACAAGGTATCACTGTATCCTCTGTGACACTCAACTTATGGTATATCCTCTAGACTAATCAAGAAGCGACTTCCCTTTAATTCCTCCGCAATCTTACTGGGCTGTGGTTCATCACATAGTCTTCCTCTAGAAATCGGCTGAAGTAATGATCACCTGATCACTTGGACTATAAACAAACCACCTCCTCTATGATAGCCAACGAACATACTGCAGAGATTCCAACTTACCAAAGATCCGCCTTCATCACATGTGGACTCAACCAACATGTCTTAGACTAGGCTTTGTCCCACAATTCTGTGGGAGTAGAAGGCACTGATTTAGATGGGACCAAGTTCAGAATATACACTAACGTATCTAGAGCATATCCCCAGAACGAATCTGACAACTCAGAATAACTCATCATTGATCTAATCATCTCTATAAGAGTCATATTCCTTCGCTCTGCTACACCATTTGCTGGTTGTGTAGACAATTGGGATTGAATCCTATCCTCCGATAAGTAATTCCTAAACTCTCCAAGAGGTACTCACCACCATGATCGATCAGAGTGTCTTGTTACTTTACCTGACGTTTCTCCACATCAGCCTTGAATTCTTTGATCTTGTCAAAGCATTCAGACTTGCGGCGCATCAAGTAAATGTATCCATATCTTGAATAATCATCTATAAAAGAGACAAAATGCTCAAAACAACCTCTAGCCTGGATAGACATAGGACCACACAAATCAGAATGAACCAATTCTAACACATCTTTGGCTCTATACCCCTTGGCCTTAAAAGACCTCTGGTCATTTTACCTTCCAAGCAAGATTTGCTTGGGAAATCTTCACCACTAATGAACCCAGAGGTCCATCACTATCAACCTTTGAATTCGCTAGTTAATACTGCAAGATGCCAAAGATTTGTTTGGTTCATATTCAAGGTTCTTTTCTCTTATTGGAATTAAGATGAGTAATTAACTTATATTTGCATCGTGGGAGCTTTTGGTTCAAGTGTATAAAAATTTTATCAATGCACGAATAGATAATCTCCATATTCTTTTATTACAACTTTGTCATTAAAAGAAATAGATTATCCATTCACAAACAATTTAGAATAAATTAAATTCTTTCTAAATAAAGGTACATAAAGACAATTTTAAGAACAAAACTTTATTTTTCTCAAAAGACAAATAAACATCTCCCATCAACATACCACCTTGTAGCAAATGCCAAGTAAATGGTAATCTCCCTTAGCTAGTCGTCACTCGAACTAGAAGTATTGCATATAATCGAAGGTTCATATCTACACACCATTCGATAGATAACACCGCTAAATATGTAACGACTAGACAAAGGATATACCTTTGTTCTATTTTAGATTGGGACAGCTTTTCTTCCAATGTCCAAATGGCTTGCAAGTGAAGCACTTGTCTTTGGCCTTCACTCCTCCCGATCCTCATGCTTGCTCCACCTTGTTCTTCTTCTTCTGCCTTCAGAGAAAACTTCTGAGCAACCATGGCTCGAGCAGTAAGCCTTTCTGTCATGGAGAATGATATCGAGGTTTCACATCGATCTTACAAGGACTTAGCTCATTCAAGTTAGGAGGGCACTCTTCAAGAGTACATATTTGTACTACTCAGCAGTTAAGACAATGCCAAGATTCCTTTTTCCAATCAACATAATTATGTACAGTAAGTTTATATTCCTTTAGTATCATAGCATGCGGACTGAAAGTCATTTTCGAAAAAAAAAACTTAAGAATCAAATAGATTAAAACTTTAGATTTCAAAAATTATTGATTCTCAAACAATAAAATTTAAAATCAACTAACACCTAAAAAACACCGAGAATATCGTACATGCCGTGGACGATTCAAAATCTACATTTGTAAGAGGAGGTTTTAGATTAATTTTATTATCTTGTCAACCTAACTTTTGACAAATAAAATTAATAGTTGGTTTCTCTTGGCCCTACAAATAAAAGCAAGGACTAGGATACTCCTATTTGCATCTAAGTGTTCACCATTACTCGATACCAAGGAAATTATCTCGTTATGTGCCTTGATAAGCATGTAGGGATGTATACCAAAAGTCTATCTTTCTATGAACATCTTTATTTTGAAATAAGAATCACATGATCATTGTTTGCATATTTTATGCATATTGTCTAATACATTATTGTAGATAACATGGTGTGTGTTACACGAGATCATGTTATCGGCTCCTTGTAAAATATAAGTAAAGGCTCACAATCTAGATGACTTTGGACAAACCATCGGAATGGTTGTAGTGTGATTTGGTGTTGGTTTGTCTTGACCATAGAATCACACTAGTGCACTTTGTGTGTATTGAGCAGGACCGACTTAGAGGTGATTCGATTTATTCGACACATAATCAATGACTCAATATTATTTAGTACATGCTCTTAATCCCGATATAATAATGGGCACATATACTTAGTACTCTTCTCTTTGATTTACCAATGGCCGAGATTTATAGATTAAATCGATAGACTAGCTAAGTTGGGAGATGATATTATTTATATGGTGTGCCATTGATTATAGGAGGAAACCGTGTCCTATATATTAGGATGATGATGTCCCCTTGAGGAGCTCATAAGGTTCATCATGTAAACCTTGCAGGTGGACTTGGTCTGACATGATGAAAAGGTTGAGTGGTACTACTCAAGGAGTTAGATGTTGATTAATTAATGGTCAGTAAATTAATTAATCGACGGACATTCGAGATCTTAAACACGGGGAAAAAATGTACAAATAATATATGGAGCTCATATAATAATATGGGGGTTGGTGAGGTAGATCAATGATGAACCTTTAGTGGATTGGATCATCATTAGTGGATCGGACTTTATGTGGGCTTGATCCATGGGTGGCCAAGACCCAACTCCTCCTCATGGTCCCTAATGTAGCCTATTAACACCTCATGATGCTTAGATCCAATGGATAGAAACAAAACTCTAAGATTCATAGGTAGAGATTAAATCTCTAAGATCCGACGGTTGAGATTAAATCCCTAGAACCAATGGAGGAGATTAATTCATGACTTATCCCTAACTCTATAAAAGGAGGGCATGAGGAGTTGGCATGGATGACGTTGAAGAGAGCTAGGGTTTGGGCGGCAAGAAGGTGAATCCTAGTTGAGATAGGATTAGGGTTAGGGTTTGGAGGCTAGGGCGGCACCAAATAAGGCAAGGTCTCTTCTTCCTTGTCTTTGCCGCATCCAGATTAGTCAGCCTCTTCCATCCTTTGCCCAATGCCCAAAAGGCCCTACTTTCCTCCTTAGGTGGTGGAACAAGATATAGGGTTTCCTTGGTGTCTTGATTGTTTTCCATCATCTTCTCCTTCTAGTTGGCCAGCAGATTACTGCCCTTGTTGGATGGTTTTAGGGAAGAGAAAATTCTTGTTTCTACTCTTCCTATTGCTTTAGAAGAGCAAGGAAGGAAGATTTGCCTTCTAGGAGCTTCGTCTTTTAGTAGATCGTCACCCACACGACGTCCAAAAGGAGGAAGGGCATACATTAGAAGATCGAGAGGTATACCTATTCTACTTTCTTCTTTTGTTGTTGCTTGTTTTTGTTTTTTAATTATAAGCATGTTATAAATCTGTAAATGACTAAATAATACTTCGATCCCGAGACTACACACGAAAACCGGCGGACATTGTCTATTCCGCGGCTACTCCTAGAATAGAGGATGGTTGCTTAAACAACTAGTTTGTTCAAGTGACCTCTCTAAACGAATAGCACGATGATGACTTGGTGGTTTGGGCAATCCCTTTTTTCTAGGATTCAATTTTTTTAATCCGGGGACATCGAAGGGATCGCCATGGACAAGCTACCAAGGTGAAGTGGGAAGCGAAGTTTCCCCTCACGGACTCGATAAGCAAAAACCTACAATTGGTATCAGAGCCAAGGTTTCCGGTTTTGTGTGTTTAGGATTCGATTAATTTTTATGCACTTTTTCATATATTATATGTGCCGAATAATAGTAGGATATGCATAGTTTAACTCTTTGGTTGTAGACATAAGATCTAACTATTATGGCCATATGTGTGTATGTGATTGTATGTGTGTAAATATTTATTTTGTCGAATCCTCGGGGTTGACGAGGCTAGTATTTAGTTTTTGGTAAATTAAATATGGCATTGTTTAGCCACTCTTTATTTTATTTTACTTTCAATCTAGATTTCATGTACACTCCCTCGTCGAGTATAGGATCGATGGATGTAAATTAAAATAGGTTTTAGTCTCACGGATCGTATGGCGTGATACATGACGAGGAGGAGCGAGATATGACATATATTGAAGACAAAAGGCATAATAGTTGGAAAATAATTTATTTTTCATATTTATTGCTTTTTATATGCATGTCGAGGCTAGAAAATTCTCAATTTCAAATTACTAGGTGGGAGAGGAATTTTAAAATTCCCATCGACATTTGACAAGTGATGCAAACAAACTTGCGCGTCGGCTCTAAGTGCCTTCCTCCCCATCGGATGGGTTTGTTTGCGGATCACGAGGTCGAATATGGTTATAGGAAATTATTAAGGAGTGTGTGTACATCCCCATCGTAAGGCACATAACCCGAGATAATTACCTTGATACCAAGTAATGGAGAACACTTAGATACAAATATAAGTATCCTCCCCATCGGAGTCACTACTTTTATTTGTAGGGCCGAAGAGAAACCAACTATTAATTTTACTTGTCAAAAAGTTAGGTTGACAAGATAGTAAAATTAATGGGTAAAACCTCCTCTTACAAATGTAGAATTCGTATACGTCCACACTATCGTGGCATACGATATTCTCGGTGTTTTGAGGTGTTGGTTGATTTTAAAATTTTATTGTTTGAGGAATCAATAATTTTTTGAAATCTACAGTAATGATCTATGTGATTCTTAGGATTTTCAAAAATCACTTTCAGTCCACTTACTATGATACTAAATGAAACAAACTTACTGTACCCAATTAATGATGATTGGAAAAGAATCTAGATATTGTCTAATCTGCTAAGGAGTACAAGTATGCACTCTTCGAAGAGTGTCCTCAAGCCATGGTTGCTAAAAAAAAAGGTTTATACTTCTAAGATGAAAGGTAAGAAGAAGAAGAAACAAGGTGAAGCAAAGGTGGTGGGAGGATCTCAGGGAGGAGTGAAGAAGCTGAAAGGCAAGTACTTCACTTATAAGCAAGATGGACATTAGAAGAAGGGTTGTCCCAATCCATAACAGAACAAAGGTTCATCCTTTGGACTAGTCGTTGAAACATGATTAGCGGTGTTATCTCAGATCTGTGTAGATACGGAGCCACTAATCATATCGCAACACTGTGTGGGGTTTAAAAAACCCGAAATTAGAAGCAAAGGAGATTAATTTACTGGGCACAAGGTGGCGCTATCAGAGAAGTTTTATTTATCTCTTGAGAAAAATAAAATTTAGGTTATGGAAAATTTCCTTTTATGTACCTTTATTTAGAAAGAACTTAGTTTCAGTTTCTAAATTTTTTATGGATGGATATTCTATTTCTTTTAATAATAGAGATGTTATAAAAAGGAATAGGGAGAATATCTGTTCAGGTACATTGATAGGAAATTTGTATACACTTGAACCAAAACCTCCCACGATGCAAATTGATGTTAATAACTCATCTTCTAAATCCAATAAGAGAAAAGAACCTTCGAAGATGAACCAAACATATCTTTGGCATATTAGGCTTGGTCATATTAACCTAAGCAGAATTCAAAGGTTGATAGCTGATGGACCTTTGGGTTCATTAGTGGTGGAGGATCTCCCAACCTGTGAATCTTGCTTGGAGGGTAAGATGAACAAGAGGCTTTTTAAGGCCAAGGGGTATAGAGCCAAAGATGTGTTAGAATTGGTTCATTCTGATTTGTGTGGTCCTATGTCTATCCAGGCTAGAGGTGGTTTTGAGTTTTTGGTCTCTTTTATAGACGATTACTCAAGATATGGATACATTTAATGCGCGAAGTCCAATGCTTTGACAAGTTCAAAGAATTTAAGGCATGTGAAACGCCAAGGTAAAAGTATCAAGACACTACGATCCGATCGTGGTGGTGAATACTTGGGAGGTTTAGGAACTACTTATCGAGGTCGATTCAATCCCAATGTCGCACTTGACACAAGGAAGGCAGCAGAGCAAAGAATAGGACTCTTATGAGAAGGTTAGATCGATGATGAGTTATTCGACTTACAAATTTGTCGGGGATATGCCTAGATACGTGTATATTCTAAACTTGTACCATCTAAATCAATGCTTCTACTCCACGAGTGGATCAAGTAAAGCCTAGTCTAAGACATTCGTGGAGTCCACATGTCCAAGGCGAATCGTAAGTTGGAACCTGAATAGAATGCGCTTGTTCGTGGCTATCCAACGAAATGAAGGGTGGATTGTTATAGTCCTAGAGATCGAGGTGATCTAGCACGCCCCGATTTCTAGAGGAAGACTATGTGATGAGCCATGCCCAAGAGTAAAATTGTCTCGAGGAGTTAAAAGGGAAGTCACTTTAGTACCAGTACAAGAGGATATACCACATGTCACTGCACTGCGGTCACGAGGATACACAGTGATACCTACAAGGGTCATGAGATAGCTATAGATTCATGTTCTTGGGAGAATCTTCCGATTTGGTCTCGAACATGAACCTGATCCTAGACATGATGAGGCAATCCAAAGATAAAGATGCAAAGATCTCAAAGTGCAATGAATCCGAGATTGAATCTATGGATTCAAATCAGTCTAGCTTAGAGCCACCCGATGTAAAACCATTGGATACAAGTGGATCTACAAGAAAGAGAGGAATAGATGGGAAGGTTGAGACCTTGGCGAAAGCTTATTTGCGAAGGGTATACTCGGAAAGAGGGTATCGATTATGAGGAGACCTTTTAGCGTAGCCATCTTAAGTCTATCAGGATTCTCTTATGCATAGCTCATATGGATTATGAGGTGTGGCGGATGGATGTCAAGACAACTTTCCTTAATGGAAGTCTTGAGGAAAACATCTATATGAAGCAACGGAGGATTCATTGCTAAAGGCAAAGAGCATCTTGTATGTAAGCTTAATCGGTCCATTTATGGATTGAAGCAAGCTTCTAGATCTTGGAACATCACTTTGATGAGGTAATCCAGTCTTATGGATTTATTCAAAGTCGGATGAGTCTTGTGTATACAAGAGATGTGTGAGCGTAGTGGTATTTCTTGTACTATCGTAGATGACATTTTGGTTGATTGGCAACAATATCAAAGTGTTATCGAGGCGTAAGGGTATGGTTGTCCAAATAGTTTGATATGAAGGACTTGGGAGAAGTGGGACACATCCTTGGGATCAAGGTTATAAGGGATCGCGAAAAGGATGTTGTGCTTATCCCAAGCTTCATACATAGACACGATTAAGCTCGTTTTAGCATGCAGAACTCAAGAAGGTTTTCTACCTTTTGGGCATGGAGTTCCTTTATCTAGAGATGTGTCCTAGATCATCGAGGAGATAGAGGAGATGAAGGCGGTTCCTTATGCTTGCGATAGGAAGCCTCTCATGTATCTATGCTATATGCGAGACGGATATACCTTTGCCGTGGGCATGGTCGTGAATATCGAGTAATCGGGACGAGGACATTGGGTGCGGTAAAGCATATATTGAAGTACACGAGAAGGACTAGGGATTATATGCTTTGGTTTCTAGGCGGACCAATTAGTCACATGGGTTACATGGATTGACTTCCAATCGGATAGGGATAACAGTAAGTCTACCTCGGGGTTTTGTGTTTACTTTGGGAGGTGGAGCCATTGTATGGAGGAGTGTCAAGCGAAATGCGTGGCGGACTCTACCATGGAAGGTAGTATGTGGCGACCTCTGGCGACCAAAAGTATGGCTCGGGAACTTCCTGATGGACTTGGATGTGATTCCTGGTTTGCCCAGAACTATCACAATTTATTGTGATAATAATGGTGCAGTTGCAAACTCGAAGGAACCACGAGCCCATAAGGTAAGTAAACACATAGAGCGCAAGTACCACCTGATATGAAAAATCATAAAGGAGGTAGAAGTTGTTGTCGCCTAGATTGCATAAGAGGATGACCTGGTAGACCCATTCACTAAGGCCCTTCTAGCGAGAGCTTTGAGAGGCATGTGGAGGGAAGGGGAATCAGATGTATGGTAGTAAGAGGACAGAATAGTCTTTTAGTATAAGTGGGAGATTGTAGGGATGTATACTGAAAAGTCTATCTTTTCTATGAACATCTTTATTTTTGAAATAAGAATCACATGATCATTGTTTGCATATTTTTATGCATATTGTCTAATACGTTACATTGTAGATTGTTGGGGTTGATCCGTGAGGGGAAACTTCGCTTCCCCTTCACCTCGGTTGCTTGACCATGGTGATCCCTTTGATGTCCCCGGATTAAAAATTTAATCTTAGACAAAAGGGATTCCCAAAGCAACCAAGTCATCGTCGTGCTATTCATTTAGAGAGGTCACTTGAACAAACTAGTTGTTCAAGCGACCATCCTCTATCCTACGAGTAGCCGCGGAATAGACGATGTCCGGATCGCCGGTTTTTGTGTTTGTACTCGGGATCCAAGTATTATTTAGCCTATTTACAGAAATATAACATGCTTATATTTTGAAAAACAAACACAAGCAATGAATAAAAGAGATAGAAGAATAGTTATACCTCTTGGTCTTCTAATGTATGACCCTCCTCCTTTTGGACGTCGTGTGGGCGAAGATCCACCAAAAGTCGAAGCTCCTAGATCGCAAAACTTCCTTCCTTGCTTTCCCAAGCAAGAGGAAGAAGAGAAACAATGTTTTTCTCCTTCAAAAACTCAACCAACAAAGAACTATAGAAGTTCTTGCCGCCGGCCAACTAGAAGGAGAAGAAGATGATGGAAAACTACCAAGACACCAAGGAAACCCTATATCTTGTTTCCACCACCTAAGGAGAAGAGAAGGAGTGCTTTTGGGTGCCGCCAAGGCTGGAAAAAACTGGAATAGCTGCTGGACGTTGGCCACAAGGCAAGGAAGAAGAAGGAAAACTTGCCCTATTTGGTGCCACCCTTGCTTCCAAACCCTAACCCTAATTCCAATCCTATCTCAACTAGGATTGCCCTATTCTTCATGACCCAAGCCTTGCTCCCTCTCTATCATTGATCCACGCCAACCCCATGCCCTCCTTTATAGAGTTAGGGATAAGTCATGAATTAATCTCCTCCATTGGTTCTAGGGATTTAATCTCAACCGTCGGATCTTAGAGATTTAATCTCTACCAATGGATCTTAGTGTTTTGTTTCTATCCATTGGATCTAAGCATCTTGAGGTGTTAATGGGCTACATTAGGGACCATGAGGAGGAGTTGGGTCTTGGTCACCCATGGATCAAGCCCACATAAAGTCCGATCCACTAATGATGGTCCAATCCACTAAAGGTCCATCATTGATCTACCTCACCAACCCCCATATGATAATATGGGCTCCATATATTATTTGTACATTTTCTCCCCGTGTTTAAGATCTCGAATGTCCATCAATTAATTAATTTACTGACCATTAATTAATCGACATCTAACTCCATGAGTAGTACCACTCAACCTTTTCATCATGCCGGACCAAGTCCACCTGCAGGGTTTACATGATGAACCTTATGAGCTCCTCAAGGGGACATCATCATCCTAATATATAGGACACGGTTTCCTCCTATAATCAACGGCACACCATATAAATAATATCATCTCCCAACTTCAGTCTATCGATTTAATCTATAAATCTCGCCCATTGGTAAATCAAAGAGATGAGTACCAAGTATATGTGCCCGTTATTATATCGGGATTAAGAGCATGTACTAAATAATATCTGAGGTCCGATTCGATTATGTAGTCAGCAATAAATCGAATCACCTCTGTGTCGGTCCTGCTCAATACACACAAAGTGCACTAGTGTGATTCTATGGTCAAGACAAACCAATACCAAATCACACTACAACCATTCCGATGGTTTGTCCAAAGCCATCTCGGTTGTGAGCCTTTACTTATACTTTACAAGGAGTAGATAACATGATCTCCCGTGTGACACCACACACCATGTTATCTACAATGTAAGGTATTAGACAATATTGCATAACCATAAAAATATGCAAACAATGATCATGTGATTCTTATTTCAAAATAAAGATGTCCATACAAAAATAGACTTTTAAGTATACATCCCTACAATCTCCCACTTATACTATAAGACTATGCTGTCCTCAAACTGCCATACATCTGATCCCCATTCCCTCCACATGCCTATCAAAAGCTCTCGCCAGAAGGGCCTTAGTGAAAGGATCTGCGAGGTTATCCTCCCGATCTTGGCCACAGCAACTTCTCCTCTCTTTATGATCTCTCGTATCAGGTGGTACTTGCGCTCTATGTGTTTACTAGCCTTATGGGCTCGTGGTTCCTTCGAGTTTGCAACTGCACCACTATTATCACAATAAATTGTGATAGTTCTGGGCAAACCAGGAATCACATCCAAGTCCATCAGGAAGTTCCTGAGCCACCAACTTCTTTGGCCGCCTCGGGCGCCACATACTCACTTCCATGGTGGAGTCGCCACTACAATGGCTCCACCTCCCAAAGTAAACACAAAACCCGAGGTAGACTTCTATTATCCCTATCGATTGGAAGTCGAATCCGTGTAACCCACAGGAGTAATTGGTCTGCCGTAAACTAGCATATAATCCCTAGTCCTTCTCGGGCACTACAATATATGCTTTCTGCGATCCAATGTCCTCTGTCTGGATTACTCGATATCTCGACCATGCCACGCAGCGGATATCTGGTCTCGTCATGAGCATCGCATACATGAGGCTTCCTACCGAAGCATAAGGAACTACCTTCATCTCCTCTATCTCTCGGATGATCTAGGACACATCTCCTTAGATAAAGGAACTCCATGCACGAAAGGTAGAAAACCCTTCTTGGAGTTTCTGCATGCTAAAACGATCCATAACCATGTCTATGTATGAAGCTTGGGATAAGCACAACATCCTTTCTTGCGATCCTTATAACCTTGATCCCAAGGATGTGTCCACTTCTCCCAAGTCCTTCATATCAAATATTTGGACAACCATACCCTTACGTTCGATAACACTTGATATTGTTGCCAATCAACAAAATGTCATCTACGTATAGTACAAAAATACCACTACGTTTCGTCACATCTCTTGTATACACAAGACCCATCCGGACTTTGAATAAATCCATAAGACTGGATCACCTCTTCAAACCGGATGTTCCCAAGACCTCAAGCTTGTTTCAATCCATAAATGGACCGATTAAGCTTATACAAGATGCTCTTTTCCCTTAGCAATGAATCCCTCTGGTTGCTTCATGTAGATGTTTTCCTCAAGACTTCCATTAAGGAAAGCTGCTTGACATCCATCTGCCACACCTCATAATCCATATGAGTAATGCTATGCATAAGAGAATCGGATAGATTTAAGCATAGCTACGTGAGGTCTCCTCATAATCGATACCCTCTTTCGAGTATACCCTTCAAGCCTCGCTTTGAAGGTCTCAACCTTCCCATCTATTCCTCTCTTTCTTTTGTAGATCCACTTGCATCCAATGGTTTTACACCATCTGGTTCTACTAGCTCGACTGATTTGAATCCATAGATTCAATCTCAAGATTCATTGCACTCTGAGATCATGATCTATCTTGGATTGCCTCATCATATGTCCAGGATCAGTTCATGTTCGCCAGACCAAATCAAGATTCTCCCAAGAACATGAATCTATCAGTCTCTCACAACCCTCCCACTACGACGGTATCACTGTGTATCCTTCCGTGACACGTGGTGCATGACATGGTATATCCTCTTGTATGGTGGTACTAAAGAAGTGACTTCCCTTTTAACTCCTCGAACAATTTTACTCTTGGGCTTGTGGTTCATCACATAGTCTCCTCTAGAAATCGGCATTCGTACTCATCACCGATCTCTGGGAAGTATAGAAACGAAACCACCGCCGTTCCCTTAGGGTAGCAATGAACATACGCGCTACATGCGAGGTTCCAACTTACGGCATCGCCTTGACACATGTCTTTGGACTCCCCATATCGAATATGTCTCGGACTAGGCTTTGCCCGATCCACAATTCTCACGGAGTAGAAGGCACGATTTAGATGGAACCGAGTTAGAATGTATACAGTATCTAGAGCATATCCCGAGAACGAATCGGCAAGTCGAATAACTCATCATTGATCTAACCATCTCCGTAAGAGTCCTATTCGCCGCTCTGCTACACCATTACTGCTTTGGGGTGTGCGGTGCGACAATTGGGATTGAATCGACCTCGATAAGTAATTCCTAAACTCTCCCAAGAGGTATTCACCACCACGATCGGATCGTAGTGTCTTGATACTTTTACCTTGATGGTTCTCCACATCACCTTGAATTCTTTGAACTGTCAAAGCATTGGACTTTGGCGCATCAAGTAAATGCATCCATATCTTGAATAATCATCTATGAAAGAGACGAAGTATTGAAGACCACCTCTTGCCTGGATAGTCATAGGACCACAAAAATCAGAATGAACCATTTCTAACACATCTTTGGCTCTATACCTCTTGGCCGTAAAAGGCCTCTTGGTCATCTTACCCTCGAAGCAAGATTCACAGGTTGGGAGATCCTCCACCACTAATTAACCCAAAGGTCCATCAGCTATCAACCTTTGAATTCTCCTTAGGTTAATGTGACCAAGCCTATGATGCCAAAGATATGTTTGGTTCATCTTCGAAGGTTCTTTTCTCTTATTGGAATTAGAAGATGAGTTATTAACTTCAATTTGCATCGTGGGAGGTTATGGTTCAAGTGTATACAAATTTCCTATTAATGTGCAGCAGATAATGTCCTATTCCTTCTTATAACAACTCTGTCATTAAAAGAAATAGAATATCCATCCATAAACAATTTAGAAACCGAAATTAAATTCTTTCTAAATAAAGGGTACATAAAGGCAATTCTTAAGAACCAAAAGTTTATTTTCTCAAAGATAAATGAACGTCTCCCCCTTTATGCAACCGCCACCTTTGTGGCATCGCCCAAGTACGGTAATCTCCCCTTGACCCGATAAATGCGGTTTCACGGAACCCCTACAAAGTATTTGCGGACATGATCGATGGCTCCCGTATCTACACACGGTGCTTAGGTAGATAACACCGCTAAACATGTTTCAACGACTAGTCCAAAAGATATACCTTTGTTCTTGCGGTTGGGGCGATCCTTCTTCGATGTCCGATGCTTACAAGTGAAGCACTTGCCTTTGGCTTCTTCACTCCTCCTGAGTACCTCCCACCGCCTTTGCCCGGTTTGTTTCTTCTTCTTCTTGCCTTTCGGCTTAAGCGAAACATACAGGTCATCACGGCATGCACACTGAGCACTCTGACGAAATAGTCCCTCTGCTTTGGAGTTACATCGGAAGTTGCCAATGAATACAACCTCTTGTTCATGTTGTAGTTGAGGCCAGCTGCTCAAAACTCCTAGCGAGGCTGGAGTATGATATCGACACAGGTTTCCCCATCGATCTCAGCTCCTAGGACCTCCAGCTCATTCAAATGAGCCATCATCTTGAGAACATGATCCCTCACGGGTGTTCCCTCGATCATGGTGGTCGTCATCAAGTTTCTCATGGCCTCTTGCCTCGCTGACCCGGTACGGTGTCAGAAAAGCTCCTTGAGATTGAGCATCATATCATAAGCGATGGGCATGGCTTGATCTTGATGTTGGAGTACATTTGACATAGATGCCAAAATGTAACACCGTGCCATCTCATCGGCCTTGTTCCACTTCCTATAGCTCTCTCTCTCCTTTTCCCAGAATTATCTGTAGGCTTGGGAGGCACTCTTGAGAGTACATATTTGTATTCCTCGTGATCAAGACAATATCTAGATTCCTCTTCCAATCTACATAGTTGGGTCCGGATAAGTTTGTTCTCTTTCGATTATCACGGCAAGTGGGTTGAAAGTCATTTTGAAGAAAACCTAAGAATCACATAAATCAAAACATTAGATTTCAAAAAATTATTGATTCCTCAAACAATAAAATTTTGATATCAACCAACACCTCAAAACACGAGAATATCGTATGCCACGATAGTGTGGACGATATCTGAATTCTACATTTGTTCGAGGAGGTTTTACCATGAATTTTATTATCTTGTCAACCTTACTTTTTGACAAATAAAATTAATAGTTGGTTCCTCTTTGGCCCTACAAATAAACGCAGTGACTCCGATGGGGAGGATACTTTTAATTTGCATCTAAGTGTGCACCATTACACGATACTAAGGGAATTATTTGGATTATGTGCCTTACAATGGAAGTACACATGCTCCTAGATAATTTCCTATAACCATTATTTGACCTTAGTGATCCATAAACAAACTCATCCAGATGGGGAGGAAGGCACTCGAGCCAACAGCGCAAGTTTGTTGCATCACATGTCAAATCGTAATGGAGGCCAGTGGAATTAATTAAAATATCCCTCTCCCACTTAGTAAATTAAAAATGAGAATTTTCTAGCATCAAACAAAAGCAATAAATATGAAAAATAAATTATTTTCCAACTATTATGGCCTTTGTCTTCAATATGGCTCCGTCGCATCGCCATCGTCTCATCGCTCCTCCTACGCCATGTACAAGCCTCAGGAGATCCGAGGAGACTAAAACCTATTTTAATTTACATCCATCGATCCTATACTCCACGAGGAGTGTACATGAATCTAGATCAAAGTAAAATAAAATAAAGAGCGGCTAAACAATGCCGTATTTAATTTACAAAAAAACTAAATACTAGCCTCGTCAACGAGGATTCAACAAAATAAATATTTACACACATACAATCACATACATACACACAGCCATAATAGTGGATCTTATGCACGCAACCAAAGAGTTAAACTACGCATATCCTACTATTATCCGACACATATAATATATGAAAAAGTGCATAAAATTAACCGAATCCTAAACACACAAAACCGGAATCCTTGGCTCTGATACCAATTGTTGGGGTTGATCCGTGAGGGGAAACTTCGCTTCCCCTTCACCTCGGTTGCTTGACCATGGTGATCCTTTTGATGTCCCCGGATTAAAAATTTAATCTTAGACAAAAGGGATTCCCCAAACCAAGTCATCATCGTGCTATTCATTTGAGAGGTCACTTGAACAAACTAGTTGTTCCGACCATCCTCTATCCTACGAGTAGCAGCGGAATAGAATGTCCGGATCGCCGGTTTTTGTGTTTGTACTCGGGATCCAAGTATTATTTAGCCTATTTACAGAAATATAACATGCTTATATTTTGAAAAACAAACACAAGCAATGAATAAAAGAGATAGAAGAATAGTTATACCTCTTGGTCTTCTAATGTATGACCCTCCTCCTTTTGGACGTCGTGTGGGCGACGATCCACCAAAAGTCGAAGCTCCTAGATCGAAAAACTTCCTTCCTTGCTTTCCCAAGAAAGAGGAAGAAGAGAAACAATGTTTTTCTCCTTCAAAAACTCAACCAACAAGGAATCAATCCCTTCCTTGCCTTGGCCAAGTAAATGAAGGAGATGGTGGTGGGAAGCAACCAAGATACCTAGGGAAACCCTATATCTTGTTTCCACCACCTAAGGAGAAGAAGAAGGAGGCTTTGGGCGTCCAGCCAAGGCTGGAAAAAACTGGGAGAAGCTGCTGGACGTTGGCACAAAGAAGAAGAAGAGAGAAAGAACCTTCCTTATTTGGTGCCACCCTAGCCTCAAAACCCTAACCCTAATTCCAATCCTATCTCAACTAGGATTGCCCTATTCTTGCCGCCCAAGCCTTGCTCCCTCTCTATATTGATCTTCACGCCAACCCCATGCCACCTTTTATAGAGTTTGGGGATAAGCCATGAATTAATCTCCTCCATTGGTTCTAGGGATTTAATCTCAACCGTCGGATCTAGAGATTTAATCTCAACCGTCGGATCTTAGAGATTTAATCTCTACCAATGGATCTTAGTGTTTTGTTTCTATCCATTGGATCTAAGCATCTTGAGGTGTTAATGGGCTACATTAGGGACCATGAGGAGGAGTTGGGTCTTGGTCACCCATGGATCAAGCCCACATAAAGTCCGATCCACTAATGATGGTCCAATCCACTAAAGGTCCATCATTGATTTACCTCACCAACCCCCATATGATAATATGGGGTCCATATATTATTTGTACATTTTCTCCCCGTGTTTAAGATCTCGAATGTCCGTCAATTAATTAATTTACTGACCATTAATTAATTGACATCTAACTCCATGAGTAGTACCACTCAACCTTTTCATCATGCCGGACCAAGTCCACCTGCAGGGTTTACATGATGAACCTTATGAGCTCCTCAAGGGGACATCATCATCCTAATATATAGGAAACGGTTTCCTCCTATAATCAATGGAACACCATATAAATAATATCAACTCCCAACTTACCGAGTCTATCGATTTAATCTATAAATCTCGCCCATTGGTAAATCAAAGAGATGAGTACCAAGTATATGTGCCCGTTATTATATCGGGATTAAGAGCATGTACTAAATAATATCGAGTCCGATTATGTAGTCAGTAAATCGAATCACTCTGCATTCGGTCTGCTCGACACAAAGTGCATTAGTGTGATTCTATGGTCAAGACAAACCAATACCAAAATACACTACAACCATTCCGATGGTTTGTCCAAAGCCATCTCGGTTGTGAGCCTTTACTTATACTTTACAAGGAGCCGATAACATGATCTCCCGTGTGACACCACACACCATGTTATCTACAATGTAAGGTATTAGACAATATTGCATAACCATAAAAATATGCAAACAATGATCATGTGATTCTTATTTCAAAATAAAGATGTTCATACAAAAAATAGACTTTTAAGTATACATCCCTACATAGATAACATGGTGTGTGGTGTCACACGGGAGATCTTGTTATCGGCTCCTTGTAAAGTATAAGTAAAGACTCACAACCGAGATGACTTTGGACAAACCATCAGAATGGTTGTAGTGTGATTTGGTGTTGGTTTGTCTTGACCATAGAATCACACTAGTGCACTTTGTGTGTATTGAGCAGGACCGACTTAGAGGTGATTCGATTTATTGCTGACTACATAATCGAATCGGACCTCAGATATTATTTAGTACATGCTCTTAATTCCGATATAATAACTGACACATGTACTTAGTACTCATCTCTTTGATTTACCAATGGGCGAGATTTATAGATTAAATTGATAGACTTGGTAAGTTGGGCTTATGATATTATTTATATGGTGGGTCGTTGATTATAGGAGGAAACCGTGTCCTATATATTAGGATGATGATGTCCCCTTGAGGAGCTCATAAGGTTCATCATGTAAACCCTGCAGGTGGACTTGGTCTGGCATGATGAAAAGGTTGAGTGGTACTACTCATGGAGTTAGATGTAGATTAATTAATGGTCAGTAAATTAATTAATCGACGGACATTTGAGATCTTAAACATGGGGAGAAAAATGTACAAATAATATATGGAGCTCATATTATCATATGGGGGTTGGTGAGGTAGATCAATTATGAACCTTTAGTGGATTAGATCATCATTAGTGGATCGGACTTTATGTGGGGTTGATCCATGGCTGGCCAAGACCCAACTCCTCTTCATGGTCCCTAATGTAGCCTATTAACACCTCATGATGCTTAGATCCAATGGATAGAAACAAAACTCTAAGATTCATAGGTAGAGATTAAATCTCTAAGATCCGACGGTTGAGATTAAATCTCTAGATCCGACGGTTGAGATTAAATCCCTAGAACCAATGGAGGAGATTAATTCATGACTTATCCCTAACTCTATAAAATGAAGGCATGAGGAGTTGGCGTGGATGACATTGAAGAGAGCTAGGATTTGGGCGGCAAGAAGGTGAATCCTTGTTGAGATAGGATTAGGGTTAGGGTTTGGAGGCTTGGGCGGCACCAAATAAGGCAAGGTTTCCTTTCTTTTTCCTTGCCTTTTGGCCGGCATCCAGATTAGTTTCCAGCCTCTTCCAGCCTTTGGTCGGTGCCCAAAAGGCCCTACTTTCTTCTCCTTAGGTGGTGGAAACAAGATATAGGGTTTCCCTTGGTGTCTTGATTGTTTTCCATCATCTTCTCCACCTTCTTGTTGGCCGGCGGCAAGGAGATTGGGTGCTCCTTGTTGGTTGATTTTAGGGAAGAGAAAAAGCTTGTTTCTACTCTTCCTCTTGCTTTGAAAGAGCAAGGAAGGAAGATTTGCGATCTAGGAGCTTCATCTTTTGGTAGATCGTCACCCACATGATGTCCAAAAGGAGGATGGTCATACATTAGATGATCGAGAGGTATACCTATTCTACTTTCTTCTTTTGTTTGTTGCTTGTTTTTGTTTTTCAATTATAAGCATGTTATAAATCTGTAAATGGCTAAATAATTCTTGGATCCCGAGCATAAACACGAAAACTAGCGATCCGGACATCGTCTATTCCGCGGCTACTCCTAGAATAGAGGATGGTCGCTTGAACAACTAGTTTGTTCAAGTGACCTCTCTAAACGAATAGTACGATGATTACTTGGTGATTTGGGCAATCCCTTTTGTCTAGGATTCAATTTTTTTAATCCGGGGACATTGAAGGGATCGCCATGGAAAAGCTACCAAGGTGAAGTGGGAAGCGAAGTTTCCCCTCACGGACTCGATAAGCAAAACCCTACAGTACAAACGCTCCTAAATAATTTCCTATAACCATTTCCTACCCTGTGATCCACAAACAAACTCATCCGATGGGGAGGAAGGAACTCAGAGCCGACGCACAACTTTGTTTGCATCACAAGTCAAATCGTAATGGAGGTCGAGGGAATTTATAAAAATATCCCTCTCCCAATTCGTAATTTGAAATTGAGGAATTTTCTAGCCTACGACATGCATATCAAACAATAATCAATAAATATAAAAAATAAAAAATTTTCAAACTATTATGGCTTTTGTCTTCAATATGTCTCCTGTTGTATCGCCATCTCGTCCGTTCCTCCCTACGTCATGTACCATCCATCCGGAGATCTGAGTAGAGAAAAAAATATTTTAATTTACATCCATCAATCCTATACTCCACGAGGGAGTGTATATGAAATCTAGATCGAAAGTAAACTAAAATAAAAAGAGTGGCTAAACAATCATAATCGAAAGTTATATTAGCCACAAAATATAATATATCATGCATATATAATTGAAAACAATCATAAACATGTTACATAAGAAAATAGACAAGTATTATACCTCTCGATCTTCTATAGTATGTCCTTCCTCCTTTTGGACGTCATGTGGGCGACGATCTACCAAAAGTCGAAGATCCTAGATCACCAATCTTCCTTCCTTGCTCGCTCCGAACAAGAGGAAGACAAAGAAACAAAGATCTTCTCCTTCTTTCAACCAACCACCAAGCTCCAAGCTTGGTGCTTGCTGCCGGCTAAGAAGGAGAAGAAGAATAAGATAGAAACCAGCCAAGACTCCAAGGGAAGAACCTAATGTTGGGTTTCCGGCACCGCGGCGTGTGTGTGTTCGATCATGTTTCGTAAACATGAGCATAGCGGAAGCAATTAAAAATAATAAATCTATATTTATTACAACACACACAACACACGCATGCATATTACAACAAGTGTAGACATAACCGTAAATTAAAATTTGCAATAAAAGAAAATTATCTACGTTATACCTTTCGTATGACGTGTAGCGGGAACGGCATCAACCGGAACGATCCTCGTAAGAATCGTCTCTATCCGTATCCACGCCGAGCTCCTCGGGATGACTTCGCTAAGCCACGAGCTTCGTCTTCATACGGGTTACTAGCCTCGTGTTGAAGACAACGTGATCGAGAGATGATCACGATCCGAATCCAAATTCGGATCCAAAACCTAGTCCTCAAAACTCGATTCTCCGGAGAGGTATTCGTCAACCGTTTGACGAATCCTTCGTCCCCCACCTCAGAGGATTACCGGAGATCAAATCCCCGGTATGTTAGCCACTGTCGGAGCACTAACCGCCGTCCAAATGACGCTCCGACGAGAGGAGGAGAAGCTGTCCAGAAAACTGGACAGCTTGGTGGAGGATATAGGCGCCGGCCAACCAAGGAAAGAAAAGGCTCACCTTGATGCCAAACCTATAGGAGATCACCGGAGGGTCGCCGGAGGATAGCCGGCTGAAGCTTGGACACCGGCAACAAGTTGGGACGCGCACAATGGGTTGGCGGCACACTAGGGTTGGCGCCGAAAACTCCTTCAAGGGGTGGGCGGCAACTCCAAGGGCTAGGGTTTTGGATTAGGGCTTAATTATCCCTTAAGCCCTCTTTTATAGAGAACTACTTCTCTTAATGGTTATTGGATCATAACCATTAGGCCCGTTAACCCGCTCCATTAGGATAAGTTAAAATAAACCAAACCATGATGGTTTATTTTAAGTTAAAACGGACCGAACCAACTTTTGGTTCATTCGTTTAAAATAAACCAAACCCTTTCGTTTATTCTCATCCATTGGATTAGAACCAAACTATTTTGGTCCATCCATTATGTCTTCATAAGACACGGCCCATCCACGCTTCCATTGCGACTGAAACAATTTCATGTTCGCTTTATGTTTGGTCCAACCATACATAGTTTCTCTCGGTCTGAGAATCCCATTCTCAAGCTCGTTTTAAATCCTTTGGATTACACTCGTTGTGCGTGTGACCAAATAGGTTCTCGGTTTATGTTGGCCGTCTATAATTAACCATTAATTATAGAATGATCATGAGTGGCACCTAGTAGTACATCATGATCCCCAATTAACCGAAAAGATCAACGGTTGATCCAGAACTATTTCTGAAACCCTTCAGTAGCTCGAATTAATCGTGCCCCATTCCCTTCACTCATCTTATACCCACTTGGTTCAGGACATGGTCTATAATGTCAGTCCCCACTAGGCTGACTATGTCACACCTAGCCCAAGTATCATTTCCTCGTCCTACGGATTCTAGTTACTCCACATGTATCGAAGAGTACCTTACTCTAAACATGTAATGCTTTGGCCAAAGACTTTAGTAACAATCCGACGAGAGGCCATGGGTATACATCTCCTCGCAAGGATTGGTGAATCCTTTATAGGCTATTCAAACACCTTCGATCACTTCGACTTATACCCAATCATCCCGGGTCCACATCTCCTCAGAGATGTTTGCTTAAGATGTCAAAGCATAAGTCTCCATGATCAAGATGACTTGAATACCGCAAGTCAAAGGAACATCGCACTTAAGCTACAGTAAGAACTTCATTGACATATCTATATATGCAGAGAACCATATGAAGTCTTACGGCTGGTCACTCCAATGAACTAGTTACCATAACTAGCATCCACGATTAACTCCGGACATCAATATGTCTCCAGCCAGTGAGAATCAGCTGCTTGGATACACCAAGGAGTATACCTCGTGCTAGTCTCGACAGAATTGATGGTGTCCAAATCCATCAATTCATCGACTAGGGATATTTCCTATACATCACATTTACACATGTATAGATACTCACTAGTTGTTATCAAATCACAATTTCTCTCATGCTGTAATTCGTATGGTGGGCATTCATTAAATGAGTTAAGATCCAATCAAATACATAAAACATGTATACTCAAATAGTGAATCTTCATTTATCATATAAATGGTTCATACATAAGGCGATTGCCTTAGGACATCTCTCATATATTACTAACACCTAAGTCTTGTTTCCACCGACCAGGGAGAAGGAGAAGGGCTGGTTTGGATGCCGACCAAGGGAGGGAAGGGATGTATGGTCATCGGCCACCAAGGAAGAAGAAGATGATAAGGAAAACTTTTCCTTATTTAGTGTCGCCAACACCTAAACCCTAATCCCCAAAATTTGACGCCCCTTGCCCTAATCCTATCTCTAATGGGATTCATATTGCCGCCCACCCCCTCTTCTCCTTTTATAGAGATAGGGATAAGCATTGTTTTAATCTCCACCATTGGTTCTATGGATTTAATCTCAACCATCGGATCTAGAGATTTAATCTTTAACCGTCGGATCTAGAGATTTAATTTCTACCTTTGGATCTAGAGTTTTGTTTTCATCCATCAGATCTAGGCTTCATGAGGTTTTAATAGGCTACAATAGGGATCATGAGGAGGAGTTGGACCATGGCCACCCAATGGATCAAGCCCACATAAAATCCGACCCATTAATGATAATCCAATCCACTAAAGGATTATCATTGATCTACCTCACCAAGCACCATAAGTTAATATGGGCTCTATATATTATTTGTACATTTTTCTCCCCGTGTTTAAGATATCGAATGTCCGTCGATTAATTAATTTACTGACCATTAATTAATCAACATCTAACTCAATGAGTAGTACCACTCAACCTTTTCATCATGCCGAACCAAGTCCACCTGTAGGGTTTACATGATGCAACGCCCTCCCTTATCTGCTCTCAGGGCGGCGCTACTTGACCCTTTTTTTTTTTTTAACATAACATATATGGATCATTTCACCATTTACATAAGCATGTTATCATGGCATAAACCTTCTTTTCTACATGCATCACCTATCTTATTCATAGTTAGCATGTTACCATATCTTATTTCATTTCATAACATGCCCATCATAAGGATCCATTCGTGAGTTCTATCATATCAACTTTCTTAAGAAATTGAACAATAACATAACTAAGAAACATCCAGTATGGTACTAATAATTCACAAGTCTTATAAGCGGAAGCAATGTCTTAAGTTGTTAATTGAGCATATAAATATGAGCAGATAGTAATAGGGTCTTTCTCCACCATGCCACTATCACACACACTGGGCCCTTCCTGCTACTTCCTCTAGTTCAGGTTTCCTTGATCTGCAGTATATGGACAACATAAACTATAAGCATAAAGCTTAGTAAGATTCTTGCCTACTCACAAAAAACAATGGACTTCATCAAGCAATTAGAAACATAAGCATGCTAGCATAAATGGCCTAAGTATTCCATAGTAACACTAATCAACAACATACCATGTAATGAAACCTAAGCATGACATAGAGTTTACATCAGCATGCTAAGCATAATTAAAACCAAGCAGGGCATACTCTAAACATAAGCATTCATGATATAAATCTTAGACATGCAGGAAGTACATAAACCCAAATGTTCTTACTATAAGCATCATAACTTAGTAAAATCTAACATGCTTAAAGAACATAATCATAAGCATTTTTTTGAACTTGAGCATAAACATTTATAATGACATAAATCCTAAACATGCATAAGGCACATAATCACAAGTATTCTTCAACTACTACAAGCATCATAACTTCATAGAGTCTGACATGCATAAAGGACATAATCATAAGCATTTTTTTAACTTGATCATAAACATTTATAATGACATAAATCCTAAACATGCATAAGGTACATAATCACAAGTATTCTTAAACTACTGTAAGCATCATAACTTCATAGCATCTAAAATGCATAAAGGACATAATCATAAGCATTTTTAACTTGAGCATAAACATTTATAATGACATAAATCCTACACATGCATAAGGCACATAATCACAAGTATTCATAAACTACTGCAAGCATCATAACTTCATAGAGTCTAACATGCATAAAGGACATAATCATAAGCATTTTTAACTTGATCATAAACATTTATAATGACAGAAATCCTAGACATGCATAAGGTACATAATCACAAGTATTCTTAAACTACTGTAAGCATCATAACTTCATAGAGTCTAACATGCATAAAGGACGAGTTCGTAAGCATTCATAATCTTTAACATAAGCATACACAATTTCATAAAAGTCTTTTCTTTTCAAAACATATACATATAGATACTTCAACATCATCATAACTTGTTTGGGGGGCCCCAGGTTAAGTACCACATAATGCGCGTTCCCTAATAGGCTGGGGTAGCGAGCCACCAGACCTACCAGAGCAAGACCTCTTACGTCTTACCAGGGCAAGACCTCTTACGTCTTCTTATGTCCCTATGGATTTGATTATAGACCACATTATGGGTGGTGTACTTAACCTCTTACAAAGTAAAATACTTAATTCCTTTCTTTTCTTGTCATAGTATAAAGAATGCTCTTGATCCCCAACATAAAAAGGGAAGCATCTTAATCTTATCTTATCATAAGGAGAGCTCTTGATCCCTACTTGAAAGGGATGCATCTCCATTTTATCTTATCTTAAGGAGAGCTCTTGATCCCTACTTGAAAGGGAAGCATCTCCATCTTATCATAAGGAGAGCTCTTGATCCCTACTTGAAAGGGAAGCATCTCCATCTTATCATAAGTACACATGCATTCATAACATAAGAGTACCCTAAAGGGGTCCTAAAGTATAAACATGTTCATCACATAAGCATATTTCGTGGCACATTACATCATAGACATGAAGCATATTTCCTTGGCATATTCATGGCATATTAAATCACAAAAACATGTTCATCACCTAAGCATATTTCATTACACATTACATCATAACATGAAGCCTATTTCTTTGGCATATTCATGGCATATCAAATCACAAAGCATGTTCATCACCTAAGCATATTTCATGGCACATTACATCATAAACATGTAGCATGTTTCCTAGGCATATTCATGGCATATTAAATCATAAAAACATGTTCATCACCTAAGCATATTTCATGGCACATTACATCATAACATGAAGCCTATTTCTTTGGCATATTCATGGCCTATTAATCACAAAGCATGTTCATCACCTAAAACTCCTACATGAGGCATACAACATCCCCTAGTTCCCTTAGAAGCCTTTTTCTTGCAACCCTAACCCTAGTTTCCTTGGTTGGCCGAAACTTGTGAAGGGCTCAAGCTTGGGTTTGTCCCCTAAAACTCATTCATGAAGCTTTATAACCTATCATAGGATCATTAGAAATATTTTTCATGCAACCCTAACCCTAATTTCATGGGTTGGCCGAAACTTGTGAGGGGCTCAAGCTTGGGTTTGTCCCCTAAAATTCATTCATGAAGCCTTATAACCTATCATAGTATCCTTAGAAATATTTTTCATGCAACCCTAACCCTAATTTCATGGGTTGTCCGAAACTTGTAGGGTTAAGATCTTTGGATTTTTATCACCTAAATCTATTCATGTAGGCATATATCATAACCTAACTTCATAAGGGGGAGCTCTTCATGAAACCCTAACCCTAAACCCTTGGTGGCCGAAACATATAGGGTTAAAACCCTTGGACTTTTGTCACCTAAGGATCCCTACTTGGAGAATACAACATATAAAAAGTTTCCCTAATAACATATTTCATGAATCCTAGCCCAAGACTTAGTTGGCCGAAACATATAAAGCTCCAACTCATATTTCTTTCATGTAATTCATCCTACAAAACTAATATATCTGCGGTGAGAAATCTTACATCCTTCGCTTTGCTTTTTAGTTGGAAGATGACCTAATGGAAGCCAACCCTAGCCTTCTTCTTGCTTGGAGGAATTTGGCCAAAGGTGCAATTGGAGAGGGAGCAAGGTGGTTTCTGAGGATGAAAAGGAGAGGAAGAAGTGGCCAAATGGGAACTTCCTTCTTCTTTATAAAGGGAGGAAGGGAAGTTCCTCTTTTCTTTTCCATGCCCCTTGATTTACCCTCATCACCCTTATCTATAATTCCCCTCTTCTCTTAATGATATAATCCTATTGGGCTTATGGTTAGTGGGTGCATTTATAGGGCTTGGCTATCTCTAGAGGTTTGGGGTTCAATTCCTAGGCCTTGCACCTCTTTTTGGCTATTTCCTTTTATTTTCGGAAAACCACCATAAAGCCCATTATCGTAAAGCCAAAAATCCTCGTAAAATTGCTGGAGACTTTTTACGGGCGTTACAATCCCTCATACCTTGTAAAAGTTTCGTCCTCGAAACTTAAAACAATTCTGGGTACTTCTGCTTCATGTCCTCCTCTCGTTCCCAGGTAGCTTCCTCGTATCGTTGATTCTGCCACAGGACCTTTACTAAGGGCACCTCTTTGTTCCTTAGCCTCTTGACTTCTCGGTCTAGTATCTGGATAGGCCGACTTTTCATACTCAGGTCCTCTTGAACTGGTACAGTTTGTGGCTCGATCACTTGGTCCACACTGGATAAGCATTTCTTGAGCACAGAGACATGGAACACGTCGTGTATAGCCGACATCTCTTGTGGCAGCTCCAGCTTGTAAGCTACCTTGCCCACTCTTTGCAATATCGGATACGGTCCTACGTAGCGTGGATTCAGTTTACCCTTCCTTCCGAATCTCATCACTCCCTTCATAGGGGTCACTTTGAGAATACGGGTCCCGACTTCGAATTCTAACGATCTACGCCGCATATCTGCATAACTCTTTTGTCGGCTCTGAGCAGTTTCAATTCTCTGACGGATATTCTGTATAGCGCGGGTGGTATTGTCAATAATATCGGCCCGAAAACCCATTTCCCTCCTTTCACCACCCTCGTACCAACAGATAGGAGACCTGCATCTCCTCCCATACAGAGCTTCATATGGTGCCATTCCAATAGTAGCCTGGTAACTGTTGTTGCAAGCAAATTCTGCCAAGCACAAATATCGGCACCAGCTCCCCTTAAAGTCTAGGGCACAAGCCCGCAACATATCTTCCAACACCTGGTTCACTCTTTCTGTCTAACCGTCGGTCTGAGGATGAAACACAGTGCTCAATCTCAACTTAGTACCAAGAGCCTTCTGAACACATTCCAAGAAATGGGAGGTAAAACGGCCATCACGGTCAGAAATAATAGCCTTAGGCACTCCATGTAACTTGATAATTTCCTTGACATATAATTGAGCTAGCTGCTCGACCGAATAGGTCATCTTAATTGCCAGGAAATGGGCAGACTTTGTCAACCGGTCTATGATTACCCATATAGCATCGTAACCATTTGTTGTCTTGGCCATTCCCGAGATAAAATCCATAGATATTTCTTCCCATTTCCATCTGAATCAGATCAGCTAATCCCCGAGTTTACGGTGTTCTCGCTTCACCTTCGCAGTCGGACAAGTCGCATCTTGAGCCACACCCCTTTTCATGTCGGACCACCAAAATTTATCCCTTAAGTCCTGATACATTTTGTTAGATCCAGGATGCATGGTATAAGGTGTTCCGTGGGATTCCTCGAGTATCTTCTTCCGTAATTCCGGATCGTTCGGAATGCATAGGCGGTCCTGGAAGTATAATAATCCGCCGTTGGCGATGCAGAATCCATTATGCCTTCCTTCCCGGACTTCCTGTTTGATTTTCTGGATGTCAGAATCACCATCTTGCTTTCCCAATATATCGTCGAACAACGTCGGCGCTATAGCCATGGTGAAAAGCTGTCCAGAAATAATCTCTATTCCGTAATTCATTATATCCCTTTTCAGGGGCTGCGATAGCATTGATAAGGGCATCAAAGCGGCCATTTTGTTTCCACTCCTTATTCGTACGTTCCAGTCTACCCAACATTGTTCAATTATACCATACACATCCCAGGCAATGAACTCATTATCCATTTCAAAAAGTAAACGACTTATCATCTCTTATTCATATCTCTTATTCATATTTTCCGACCAGAAGGAAAAATGTTAAAATATAACATTCCTTATTTCTAATTTACCACAGAAACTATTTGAGAAGATAGTTCATTATGACTCCCACTAGGACAAACCCTAGTGCGGTTGTAATTATTTTTAGTCCTATCTTCCTTGGCCTCACTAGGGTGGTCTTCGGCTGGCCAATAAGTGGACTGCTTACAGAACCCTCCTCCTTCCTCTCGCGGCCAGCTACCACCGGATTCTCTACCACAGGCTTCTCTTGAACCTTGTGCTCCAGCAGTTCCCAGCACAACTCCGCATAGGTTATCCGCCCTTCATAACGGCCCCACACGTGATGTGCAACTACCATGAACTCATTTGGCAGGGAGCGGACCAAGGCCCATATCCTATAATTGTCCAGTAACGGAAACTCCTGCCGCTCGAGTCTCCTAAAAAGACCATCGAGCCTTCTTATGTGTCCGATGACCCCACCATCTGGTTTATAGACTATCTCTTCAATAGCTTCCCTTAATCGGTTTCGTGACACATCACGACGGGTCATGGTAGTCATCGTCCGTGCCATCTGAAAGTGAAATAAATGAAGTCAGTACAAAACCGACTAACCCGTACGAAACCGGCTTAATTCAATTCAGATGAACATAGACCTTTCACAACTAATTACGAAAATCAAATCTTCGTAATTTTAGGAGTTTTTTTTTTTTGGAGTGTAATTAAACTAAGGCTAGCATAAGATTACCCTACATGGATTCATGCATATTTAAGCTAAAACCAAAAAGAACAATTCTTAATCTCGCAAGGAAAGGTATCCTTCCTTGTGATACTTCTATGTTAGAGTCATGTTTCCATCGTATAAAGCTTGGTCAGGTATACTATCTAAGTCACAACTATGATTCTATTATACTAAACAGGACGAGGTATTATTTCTATCTAAATCTCAAGTGTGAGTCCATTCTACTAAAGCATGATGAGGTATTATTTCATTCTAGATAGAAAACATTCTTCATTATAAAGGAAACTTAAGTATGCATAAAATTACTTACTTGGAAATAGCAGGATGGAGGCTTGATGTGTGATAGTGGAAAGGTGAACCCGCTCTGATACCACCTGTAATGCCCGCCCTTATCTGCTCTCGCTATTTGATGACCCTTTTTTTTTAACATAACATATATGGATCATTTCACCATTTACTTAAGCATGTTATCATGGCATAAACCTTCTTTTATACATGCATCACCTATCTTATTCATAGTTAGCATGTTACCATATCTTATCTCATTTTAGAACATGCCCATCATAAGGATCCATTCGTGAGTTCTATCATATCAACTTTCTTAAGAAATTGAACAATAACATAACTAAGCAACATCCAGCATGGTACTAATAATTCACAAGTCTTATAAGCGGAAGCAATGTCTTAAGTTGTTAATTGAGCATATAAATATGAGCAGATAGTAATAGGGTCTTTCTCCACCATGCCACTATCACACACACTGGGCCCTTCCTGCTACTTCCTCTAGTTCAGGTTTCCTTGATCTGCAGTATATGGACAACATAAACTATAAGCATAAAGCTTAGTAAGATTCTTGCCTACTCACAAAAAAACACGAACTTCATCAAGCAATTAGAAACATAAGCATGCTAGCATAAATGGCCTAAGTATTCCATAGTAACACTAATCAACAACATACCATGTAATGAAACCTAAGCATGGCATAGAGTTTACATCAGCATGCTAAGCATAATTAAAACCAAGCAGGGCATAATCTAAACATAAGCATTCATGATATAAATCTTAGACATGCAGGAAGTACATAAACCCAAATGTTCTTACTATAAGCATCATAACTTAGTAAAATCTAACATGCTTAAAGAACATAATCATAAGCATTTTTAACTTGAGCATAAACATTTATAATGACATAAATCCTAAACATGCATAAGGCACATAATCACAAGTATTCTTAAACTACTGCAAGCATCATAACTTCATAGAGTCTAACATGCATAAAGGACATAATCATAAGCATTTTTAACTTGAGCATAAACATTTATAATGACATAAATCCTAAACATGCATAAGGTACATAATCACAAGTATTCTTAAACTACTGTAAGCATCATAACTTCATAGCATCTAAAATGCATAAAGGACATAATCATAAGCATTTTTAACTTGAGCATAAACATTTATAATGACATAAATCCTACACATGCATAAGGCACATAATCACAAGTATTCTTAAACTACTGCAAGCATCATAACTTCATAGAGTCTAACATGCATAAAGGACATAATCATAAGCATTTTTAACTTGAGCATAAACATTTATAATGACATAAATCCTAGACATGCATAAGGTACATAATCACAAGTATTCTTAAACTACTGTAAGCATCATAACTTCATAGAGTCTAACATGCATAAAGGACGAGTTCGTAAGCATTCATAATCTTTAACATAAGCATACACAATTTCATAAAAGTCTTTTATTTTCAAAACATATACATATAGATACTTCAATATCATCAAAACTTTTTTGGGGGGCCCCAGGTTAAGTACCACATAAATAATGCGCTGCTCCCTAATAGGTCAGAGCCACTGACCTACTAGAGCAAGACCTCTTACGCCTTACCAGGGCAAGACCTCTACGTCTTCTTATGTCCCTATGGATTTGATTAACGACCACCTGACGGGTCGGGTACTTAACCTCTTACAAAGTAAAATACTTAATTCCTTTCTTTTCTTGTCATAGTATAAAGAATGCTCTTGATCCCCAACATAAAAAGGGAAGCATCTTAATCTTATCTTATCATAAGGAGAGCTCTTGATCCCTACTTGAAAGGGAAGCATCTCCATTTTATCTTATCTTAAGGAGAGCTCTTGATCCCTACTTGAAAGGGAAGCATCTCCATCTTATCATAAGGAGAGCTCTTGATCCCTACTTGAAAGGGAAGCATCTCCATCTTATCATAAGTACACATGCATTCATAACATAAGAGTACCCTAAAGGGGTCCTAAAGTATAAACATGTTCATCACATAAGCATATTTCGTGGCACATTACATCATAGACATGAAGCAAATTTCCTTGGCAGCATATTCATGGCATATTAAATCACAAAACATGTTCATCACCTAAGCATATTTCCTGGCACAGTACATCATAACCTGAAGCCTATTTCTTTGGCATATTCATGGCATATTAAATCACAAAGCATGTTCATCACCTAAGCATATTTCATGGCACATTACATCATAAACATGTAGCATGTTTCTAGGCATATTCATGGCATATTAAATCATAAAACATGTTCATCACATAAGCATATTTCATGGCACATTACATCATAACATGAAGCCTATTTCTTTGGCATATTCATGGCATATTAATCACAAAGCATGTTCATCACCTAAAACTCCTACATGAGGCATACAACATCCCCTAGTTCCTTAGAAGCCTTTTTCTTGCAACCCTAACCCTAGTTTCCTTGGTTGGTCGAAACTTGTGAAGGGCTCAAGCTTGGGTTTGTCCTAAAACTCATTCATGAAGCCTTATAACCTATCATAGCATTATTAGAAATATTTTCATGCAACCCTAACCCTAATTTCATGGGTCGAAACTTGTGAGGGCACAAGCTTGGGTTTGTCCCCTAAAATTCATTCATGAAGCCTTATAACCTATCATAGTAACCATAGAAATATATTCAAGCAACACTAACCCTAATTTCATGGGTTCAAACTTGTAGGGTTAAGATCTTTGGATTTTTATCACCTAAATCTATTCATGTAGGCATATATCATAACCTAACTTCATAAGGGGGAGCTCTTCATGAAACCCTAACCCTAAACCCTTGGTGGCCGAAACATATAGGGTTAAAACCCTTGGACTTTTGTTACCTAAGGATCCCTACTTGGAGCATACAACATATAAAAGGTTTCCCTAATAACATATTTCATGAATCCTAGCCCAAGACATAGTTGGCCGAAACATATAAAGCTCCAACTCATATTTCTTTCATGTAATTCATCCTACAAAACTAATATACTGCAGGTGAGGAAATCTTACATCCTTCGCTTTGCTTTTTAGTTGGAAGATGACCTAATGGAAGCCAACCCTTGCCTTCTTCTTGCTTGGAGGAATTTCGGCCAAAGGTGCAATTGGAGAGGGGGAGCAAGGTGGTTTCGGTGAGGATGAAGAGGAGAGGAAGAAGTGGCCAAATGGGAACTTCCTTCTTGTTTATAAAGGGAGGAAGGGAAGTTCCTCTTTTCTTTTCCATGCCCCTTCATTTACCCTCATCACCCTTATCTATAATTCCCCTCTTCTCTTAATCATATAATCCTATTGGGCTTAAGGTTAGTGGGTGCATCTATAGGGCTTGGCTATCTCTAGAGGTTTGGGGTTCAATTCTTAGGCCTTGCACCTATTTTTGGCTATTTCCTTTTATTTTCGGAAAACCCCCATAAAGCCCATTATCGTAAAGCCAAAAATCCTCGTAAAATTGTTGGAGACTTTTTACGGGCGTTACAATCCCTCATACCTTGTAAAAGTTTCGTCCTCGAAACTTAAAACAATTCTGGGTACTTCTGCTTCATGTCCTCCTCTCGTTCCCAAGTAGCTTCCTCGTATCGTTGATTCTGCCACAGGACCTTTACTAAGGGCACCTCTTTGTTCCTTAGCTTCTTGACTTCTTAGTCTAGTATCTGGATAGGCCAACTTTTCATACTCATGTCCTCTTGAACTGGTACAGTTTGTGGCTCGATCACTTGGTCCACACTGGATAAGCATTTCTTGAGCAAAGAGACATGGAACACGTCGTGTATAGCCGACATCTCTTATGGCATCTCCAGCTTGTAAGCTACCTTGCCCACCCTTTGCAATATCGGATACGGTCCTAAGTAGCGTGGATTCAGTTTACCCTTCCTTCCGAATCTCATCACTCCCTTCATAGGGGTCACTATGAGGAATACCAAGTCCCCGACTTCGAATTCTAACGGTCTACGCCGCATATCCGCATAACTCTTGCCGGGCCTGAGCAGCGCGATTCGATATTCACTGGATATAGCGGGTGGTATTGTCAATAATATTTGCCCGAAAACCCATTTCCCTCCTTTCATCACCCTCGTACCAACAGATAGGAGACCTGCATCTCCTCCCATACAGAGCTTCATATGGTGCCATTCCAATACTAGCCTGGTAACTGTTGTTGTAAGCAAATTCTGCCAAGCACAAATATCGGCACCAGCTCCCCTTAAAGTCTAGGGCACAAGCCTGCAACATATCTTCCAACACCTGGTTTACTCTTTCTGTCTGACCGTCGGTCTGAGGATGAAACGCAGTGCTGAATCTCAACTTAGTACCAAGAGCCTTCTGAACACATTCCAAGAAATGGGAGGTAAAATGACCATCACGGTCAGAAATAATAGCCTTAGGCACTCCATGTAACTTGATAATTTCCTTGACATATAATTGAACTAGCTGCTCGACCGAATAGGTCATCTTAATTGCCAGGAAATGGGCAGACTTTGTCAACCGGTCTATGATTACCCATATAGCATCGTAACCATTTGTTGTCCTGGGCAATCCCGAGATAAAATCCATAGATATTTCTTCCCATTTCCACTCTGGAATCTGTATCATTTCCGCAGTAATCCCCGGGTTTTCGGTGTTCGCCTTCACCTTCGGCGGTCGGACAAGTCGGCGTCTTGAGCCACATCCCTTTTCATGCCGGACCACCAAAATTTATCCCTTATGTCCTGATACTTTTTGTTAGATCCAGGATGCATGGTATAAGGTGTTCCGTGGGATTCCTCGAGTATCTTCTTCCGTAATTCCGGATCGTTTGGAATGCATAGGCGATCCTGGAAGTATAATACTCCGTCGTTGGTGATGCGGAATCCATTATCCCTTCCTTCCCGGACTTCCTGTTTGATTTTCTGGATGTCAGAATCACCATCTTGCCAACATTGTTCAATTATACCATACACATCCCAGGCAATGAACTCATTATCCATTTCAAAAATTAAACGACTTATCATCTCTTATTCATATTTTCCGACCAGAAGGAAAAATGTTAAAATATAACATTCCTTATTTCTAATTTACCACAGAAACTACTTGAGAAGATAGTTCATTATGACTCCCACTAGGACAAACCCTAGTGCAGTTGTAATTATTTTTAGTCCTATCTTCCTTGGCCTCACTAGGGTGGTCTTGGTGCCAATAAGTTCTGTTAGAACCCTCTTCCTTCCTCTCGAGGCCAGCTACCACCTGATTCTCTACCACAGGCTTCTCTTGAACCTTGTGCTCCGGCGATTCAAAGACAACTCCGCATAGGTTATCCGCCTTCGCCGCGGCCCACACGTGATGTGCAACTATCATGAACTCATTTGGCGTGGAGCGGACCAAGGCCCATATCCTATAATTGTCTAAGAATCGGAAACTCCTCGCTCGAGTCTCCTAAAAGACCATCGAGCCTTCTTATGTGTCCGATACCCCACCATCCGGTTTATAGACTATCTCTTCAATAGCTTCCCTTAATCGGTTTCGTGACACATCACGACGGTCATGGTAGTCATCGTAAATGCATGCCATCTAAAAGTGAAATAAATGAAGTCGTACAAAAACCGACTAACGCATTTAAACGCTTAATTCAATTCAGATGAACATAGACCTTTCACAGCTAATTACGAAAATCAAATCTTCGTAATTTTAGGAGTTTTTTTTTTTTGGAGTGTAATTAAACTAAGGCTAGAATAAGATTACCCTACATGGATTCATGCATATTTAAGCTAAAACCAAAAAGAACAATTCTTAATCTCGCAAGGTAAGGTATCCTTCCTTGTGATACTTCTAAGTTAGAGTCATGTTTCCATCGTATAAAGCTTGGTCAGGTATACTATCTAAGTCACAACTATGATTCTATTATACTAAACAGGACGAGGTATTATTTCTATCTAAATCTCAAGTGTGAGTCCATTCTACTAAAGCATGATGAGGTATTATTTCATTCTAGATAGAAAACATTCTTCATTATAAAGGAAACTTAAGTTTGCATAAAATTACTTACTTGGAAATAGCAGGATGGAGGCTTGATGTGTGATAGTGGAAAGGTGAACTTACCTCTCGTATGCTACTTTTTTTTTTTTTTTTTTAACATAACATATATGGATCATTTCACCATTTACTTAAGCATGTTATTATGGCATAAACCTTCTTTTCTACATGCATCACCTATCTTATTCATAGTTAGCATGTTACCATATCTTATCTCATTTCATAACATGCCCATCATAAGGATCTATTCGTGAGTTCTATCATATCAACTTTCTTAAGAAATTGAACAATAACATAACTAAGCAACATCCAGCATGGTACTAATAATTCACAAGTTTTATAAGCAGAAGCAATGTCTTAAGTTGTTAATTGAGCATATAAATATGAGCAGATAGTAATAGGGTCTTTCTCCACCATGCCACTATCACATACACTGGGCCCTTCCTGCTACTTCCTCTAGTTCAGGTTTCCTTGATCTGCAGTATATGGACAACATAAACTATAAGCATAAAGCTTTGTAAGATTCTTGCCTACTCACAAAAAACCACGGACTTCATCAAGCAATTAGAAACATAAGCATGCTAGCATAAATGGCCTAAGTATTCCATAGTAACACTAATCAACAACATACCATGTAATGAAACCTAAGCATGGCATAGAGTTTACATCAGCATGCTAAGCATAATTAAAACCAAGCAGGGCATACTCTAAACATAAGCATTCATGATATAAATCTTAGACATGCAGGAAGTACATAAACCCAAATGTTCTTACTATAAGCATCATAACTTAGTAAAATCTAACATGCTTAAAGAACATAATCATAAGCATTTTTTTAACTTGAGCATAAACATTTATAATGACATAAATCCTAAACATGCATAAGGCACATAATCACAAGTATTCTTCAACTACTGCAAGCATCATAACTTCATAGAGTCTGACATGCATAAAGGACATAATCATAATAATTTTTTTAACTTGAGCATAAACATTTATAATGACATAAATCCTAAACATGCATAAGGTACATAATCACAAGTATTCTTAAACTACTGTAAGCATCATAACTTCATAGCATCTAAAATGCATAAAGGACATAATCATAAGCATTTTTAACTTGAGCATAAACATTTATAATGACATAAATCCTCCACATGCATAAGGCACATAATCACAAGTATTCTTAAACTACTGCAAACATCATAACTTCATAGAGTCTAACATGCATAAAGGACATAATCATAAGCATTTTTAACTTGAGCATAAATATTTATAATGACATAAATCCTAGACATGCATAAGGTACATAATCACAAGTATTCTTAAACTACTGTAAGCATCATAACTTCATAGAGTCTAACATGCATAAAGGACGAGTTCGTAAGCATTCATAATCTTTAACATAAGCATACACAATTTCATAAAAGTCTTTTCTTTTAAAAACATATACATATAGATACTTCAACATCATCATAACTTGTTTGGGGGGCCCCAGGTTATGTACCACATAATGCACGTTCCCTAATAGGCTGGGGTAGCGAGCCACCAGACCTACCAGAGCAAGACCACTTACGTCTTACCAGGGCAAGACCTCTTACGTCTTCTTATGTCCCTATGGATTTGATTAATGACCACCTGACGGGTACTTAACCTCTTACAAAGTAAAATACTTAATTCCTTTCTTTTCTTGTCATAGTATAAAGAATACTCTTGATCCCCAACATAAAAAGGAGAGCATCTTAATCTTATCTTATCATAAGGAGAGCTCTTGATCCCTACTTGAAAGGGAAGCATCTCCATTTTATCTTATCTTAAGGAGAGCTCTTGATCCCTACTTGAAAGGGAAGCATCTCCATCTTATCATAAGGAGAGCTCTTGATCCCTATTTGAAAGGGAAGCATCTCCATCTTATCATAAGTACACATGCATTCATAACATAAGAGTACCCTAAAGGGGTCCTAAAGTATAAACATGTTCATCACATAAGCATATTTCGTGGCACATTACATCATAGACATGAAGCATATTTCCTTGGCATATTCATGGCATATTAAATCACAAAAACATGTTCATCACCTAAGCATATTTCATGGCACATTACATCATAACATGAAGCCTATTTCTTTGGCATATTCATGGCATATCAAATCACAAAGCATGTTCATCACCTAAGCATATTTCATGGCACATTACATCATAAACATGTAGCATGTTTCCTAGGAATATTCATGGCATATTAAATCATAAAAACATGTTCATCACCTAAGCATATTTCATGGCACATTACATCATAACATGAAGCCTATTTCTTTGGCATATTCATGGCCTATTAATCACAAAGCATGTTCATCACCTAAAACTCCTACATGAGGCATACAACATCCCCTAGTTCCCTTAGAAGCCTTTTTCTTGCAACCCTAACCCTAGTTTCCTTGGTTGGCCGAAACTTGTGAAGGGCTCAAGCTTGGGTTTGTCCCCTAAAACTCATTCATGAAGCCTTATAACCTATCATAGGATCATTAGAAATATTTTTCATGCAACCCTAACCCTAATTTCATGGGTTGGCCGAAACTTGTGAGGGGCTCAAGCTTGGGTTTGTCCCCTAAAATTCATTCATGAAGCCTTATAACCTATCATAGTATCCTTGAAATATTTTCATGCAACCCTAACCATAATTTCATGGGTTGGGCGATACTTGTAGGGTTAAGATCTTTGGATTTTTATCACCTAAATCTATTCATGTAGGCATATATCATAACCTAACTTCATAAGGGGGAGCTCTTCATGAAACCCTAACCCTAAACCCTTGGTGGCCGAAACATATAGGGTTAAAACCCTTGGACTTTTGTTACCTAAGGATCCCTACTTGGAGCATACAACATATAAAAGGTTTCCCTAATAACATATTTCATGAATCCTAGCCCAAGACTTAGTTGGCCGAAACATATAAAGCTTCAACTCATATTTCTTTCATGTAATTCATCCTACAAAACTAATATCTGCGGTGAAATCTTATATCCTTCGCTTTGCTTTTTAGTTGGAAGATGACCTAATGGAAGCCAACCCTAGCCTTCTTCTTGCTTGGAGGAATTTCGGCCAAAGGTGCAATTGGAGAGGGGGAGCAAGGTGGTTTCGGTGAGTATGAAGAGGAGAGGAAGAAGTGGCCAAATGGGAACTTCCTTCTTCTTTATAAAGGGAGGAAGAGAAGTTTCTCGTTTCTTTTCCATGCCCCGTCAATTACCCTCATCACTTTTATCTATAATTACCCTCTTCTCTTAATGATATAATCCTATTAGGCTTATGGTTAGTGGGTGCATCTATAGGACTTTGCTATCTCTAGAGGTTTGGGGTTCAATTCCTAGGCCTTGCACCTCTTTTTGGCTATTTCCTTTTATTTTCGGAAAACCCCCATAAAGCCCATTATCGTAAAGCCAAAAATCCTCGTAAAATTGCTGGAGACTTTTTACGGGCGTTACACATGATGAACCTTATGAGCTCCTCAAGGGGACATCATCATCCTAATATATAGGACACGGTTTCCTCCTATAATCAATGGCACACCATATAAATAATATCATTTTCCAACTTACTGAGCCTATCGATTTAATCAATAAATCTCGTCCATTGGTAAATCAAAGAAATGAATACTAAGTATATGTGCCCGTTATAATATCGAGATTAAGAGTATGTACAATATAATATCTGAGGTCCGATTCGATTATGTAGTCAGCAATAAATCGAATCACCTCTAAGTTGGTCCTGCTCAATACACACAAAGTGTATTAGTGTGATTCTATGGTCAAGACAAACCAATACAAATCACACTACAATCATACCAATGGTTTGTCCAAAGCCATCTCGGTTGTGAGCCTTTACTTATACTTTACAAGGAGCCGATAACATGATCTCCCATGTGACACTACACACAATGTTATCTAAAATGTAATGTATTAGACAATATGCATAACCATAAATATGCAAACAATGATCATGTGATTCTTATTTCAAAATAAAGATGTGCATACAAAAGATAGACTTTTCAGTATACATCCCAACAAAAGTGTACTAGTGTAATTCTATGGTCAACACAACCAATACCAAATCACACTACAACCATGCCAATGGTTTGTCCAAAAGCATCTAGGTTGTGAGCATTTACTTATACTTTACAAGGAACTGATAACATGATCTCCCGTGTGACACTACACACCATGTTATCTACAATGTAATGTATTACACAAATTGTATAACCATAAATATGCAAACAATGATCATGTGATTCTTATTTCAAAATAAATATGTTCATAAAAAAGATAGACTTTTCAGTATACATCCCAACAGTGTCAATGTCTCATATCCCAATGAGATCTTTCAATCTCCCTGTTGGTCCGAAAACATCTAGGATGCCTTCACTCTTCCTAGTGATAAGTCTCATATCACTAAAGAGTGACAAATCCTAACTTCTCCAAATTCTCCAAATCTTTTCCCTCATGAGGAAGAACACAACCATCATCCCATGATGGATAACCTCCCCCTAAAGGCTTGCTCCCCCTTGACCATTTCACCAACAATGCCCTTGGAGAGTCCCTAAGCCTATAGGAACACTAAATTGTTGGATCGAGCAGATCGCTAGAGGGGGGGGGGTGAATAGCGATAAAACCCTTTTTTGAAATCGTTCGTTAAGACACGAGTAAACACAGTGGAAAGTAAATCTAAAACAGAAGAGACAATGGGTTTTTTTACTTGGTTCGTAGCCTACGGCTACTACTCCAAGACCCTAGTGGTCCTTGACCACGCATGGAGGGCAAAACACTAAACGAACTCCTCCTCGTTGGAGATAGGAGTTGAACGAATACAAAACTCAAGGTAGAGGGACACTCCCCCTCTCCTTGATACGATTTAAAGCTCAAAATAAAAGGAATAACTTATACAAATTAAAGCTTATACCGATGACTTTTGAAGACTTGAATCTTGGAGCGTGAGTCGTCATCTCGGCAGCGCTTCGTCGTAGGGATGTCGGAGACTTGTAGCATATCGGAAGCACTTGGAAGCTTTTGAATTAATGAAAAACCCTAGGACAATCCCTTCCTTTATAGCCTTTGAGCCCCTCATCGAATGGGTCTTCAACCAATCACAAATGGGCACAAAACCTCCTTGAAAAATGGTGATAGAGATTGACTCCTCGAGGCTGATCCTTGACCATCAGTCGACTGATGGCCATCATCAGTCGACTGATGGTAGCATCAGTCGAATGCTGACTGCAAACAGTCGACTGATGGCCCTCATCAGTCGACTGATGGTAGCATCAATCGAATGCTAACCGCAGACAGTCAACTGATGGATGGCAGTCGAGTCCTCCAAGCTGGAAATCGACTGATGCTAGCTGCAAGACAAAGTTAGCTTAAAGAAAACATTATTTGGACGACCTCCGACCGTCCAATCTCGACCTAGACCATCGATGGGATGCCTTTGGTCGGATCTATGCTTAAGACCATCCCCGTAAGTAGGATATGACCTAACTTACGCTCACACACACGAGCTTACCTCGATACTTATTGTGTCGCTTTCACTTTCGGCCATCCACTTGATTCCTTCGGCTCCCTCCGAAGTCACTCGAGTGTCGCCCGACTATCGCGGCTTCCTCCGGGTGTCGCTAGCCTTCATCTCCAGCATTAGCACTTTTCTACACACTCGATTCAGCTCGTGAGATAAAGATATATCCTTGACTTTGCATCTTTTGCCATAATCAAAATATAGGTTCGACTTAGGTGCCCCTGCACTAACATAAACTATCAAAATTAAGATAAAAAGTTCAACCTTGAACATTCACACACCCTAAAATTTGATACATCACCCAAACAACTTTCCTAATTCATTTTCATTGAATTTTCATCCTTCTAATGATTTCCAAAGCATATCCTAGGGTTAGGAGAAATTAGGGTAGCTTGACATAGCTGAAACATGTGCTAAACATCCTTGTTTACCCGAAAATAGCATTGTCTATCGACTATCTCATCCAACAGTTGACTAATAGCAACATCAGTTAATTTCCATAGTGAGACAGTCGACTAATCTCTGATTTTCAGGAATCAAAATTTCAGAATACATGTTTTGTAAAATCATAAGTAAATATACATATTTTGAAAAACTTTAAAAACTCATACGCACATTACTTATTATAAAAATTATGGGTGAAAAATAGTTAGAAAATAAAATACCCATAAAATAGTGAGATTGACACAAAGTTCAAAACAATTGATAACTTCAATGTTTTTTGAGCTATTTTGTATCAACATCTACAATGGTGATTGCTATCAAAAGATAGGCTTCACCAAGGATTTTCAAAATAATTTTAATTTTTTTTTAAAACCTTATATTGAACCATGGTTAATGGGCTTAATGCACATGACCTGTACATAAGATTTCCTTATGATTAATCCATGGTGATGGGGTCGAGAGTTCCAAAGCAGTGTGTGTGGTTCCAATACATGTATCCTCAGGGTTGTGTCATCAGTGTCAGGGCAGTGTGATTAATTCTAGAGCACTATGTGTATTTCCAGGGCAGTATAAGTATTTCCAGGATGGTATGAACAGTTCCAGGGCAGTATTGTATTTCTAGGGTAGTGTGGTTAATTCTAGCAGTATGTGTATTTCCAGGGGAGTGTGAGTAGTGCTAGGGCAGTATTGTTGTTCCAGGGAAGTGTGATTAATTCTATGTGTATTTCTAGAGTAGTATGCGAATTTCCAGGACAGTTTGGATAGGTTCAAAGTACTATGTGGAGTTCCAAGGTAGTATATGCAATTAAAGTGTAGTTCAAGGGCAGTGTGTAGTTCCAGGGCAGTATGTGTAGTTCCATATCAGTATGTGTACTTCCAAGGTAGGTTGGATAGGTTCAAAGTACTATGTGCAGTTCCAAGGCAGTATAAGCAATTCGAGTATAGTTCCAGGGCAGTATGTGTAGTTCCATATCAGTATGTGTGCTTCCACGGCAGTTTGGATAGGTTCAAAGTACTATGTGCAGTTCCAATGTAGTATAAGCAATTCCAGTATAGTTCCAGGGTAGTATGTGTACTTCCCAGACTAGTATGCAAATTTCCATGGCAATTTGGATAGGTCCAGAGCACTATGTGCAGTTCCAGGATTGTATGTGTAGTTTCAGGACAGTATGTGTAGTTCTCGGGCAGTATGTGTAATTCCAGGCTAGTATGTGTATTTTCAGGGCAGTGTGGATTTGTTTTGAGCACTATGTATAGTTCCAGGGTAGTATGTATAGTTCAGGGCAGTATGTGTAATTCCAGACAAGTAAGTATATTTCCAAGGCAGTTTGGACAGGTTTAGACCACTATAAGCAATCCCAGGGCAGTATGTGTAGTTATAGACAGGTATGTATATTTCTAGGACAGTTTTTGACAGGTTCAGAGCACTTTGTATTTATAGTATGGTCTAGGTGCTTCTTGTTGGAATGTATAATGAAAGCCTAGCTCTTTTTGTATGAACATTTTATTTTGTAATAAGAATCACATGATCATTGTTTGCACTTTATATATTTATTATATGTGTGTGCATATTGTCTAATATTTTACATTGTAGATAACATGGTGCTTGGTGTGGCACAGAAGATCATGTTATCAGTCCCTTGTAGAATATAAGTAGAGGCTCACGATCAAGATGGTTTTGAACAAACCATTGGCATGGTTGTAGTGTAGCTTGGTATTGTTTTATCTTGAACATAGAGTTACACTAGTACACTTAGGTGTATTGAGCAGGACCGACATAGAGGTGATTCAATTTATTGCTGACTATATAATTGAATCGGACCTCGGATATTATGTTCTACATGCTCTTAATCCCGATATAATAACAGGCACATGTACTTAGTATTTATTTCTTTGATTTACCAAAGGGTGAGATTTAGATGGATTAAATCAATATGCCAGGTAAGTTGGGAAATGATATTATTTACATGGTGTGCCGTTGATTATAGGAGGAAACCGTGTCCTATATACTAGGTTGATGATGTCCCCTTGAGGAGCTCATAAGGTTCATCATGTAAACCCAGCTGGTTGACTTAGTCAACATGATGATAAGGTTGAGTGGTACTACTCAAGGAGTTAGATGTTAATTAATTGATGGTCAGCAAATCAATTAATAGACGGACATTCGATATCTTAAACACGGGGAGATGAATGTACAAATGATATATGGAGCCCATATTAATTTATGGGGGTTGGTGAGGTAGTTCAATGATGATCCTCTAGTGGAATGAAACATCATTGATGGATCAAGTTTGTGTGGTTCCGATCCATCGGGTGGCCAAGATCCAACTCCTCCTTATGGTCCCTATCGTAGCCTAATATAATCCTCGTGAAGCCTAGATCCAAGGATGTAAAACAAAACTCTAAAACCGACGGTTGGGATGAAACCATAGTTCCGACGGTTGGGATGAAACCCTAGATCTGATGGTTGGGATGAAACACTAGATCCGACGGTTGGGATGAAACCCTAGATCCGACGGTTGGGAAAAAACCCTAGATCCGACGGTGGAGATTAGATCCCTAGATCCGACGGTGGATATTAAAGGAGGCTTAAGCCCAATTCTATAAATAGAGAGCTTAGGCTTGGGTGGCAAAGAGTGTGCTTGGAAATTAGGGTTTGCCTATCTAGAAGTGGGCGGCAACAAACCCTAAAAGAGTTAGGGTTTTGGGTGGCTAGAAGTGGGCGGCAATATTTTTGTTCTCCCTAGGGTTTTGGCCGGCGCCCCTCTTCCTCTTCTCATCCTTGGCTGGTTCTCTTCTTCCTCCCTTTCTCCTTGGATGCCAGCGGCAACATTGATACAAGGTTGGCCGGCATTCATCCATATCCCATCATGGTGGCCGGCGGCAACATTGCTTCAAGGTTGGCTGGTGCTCAAGAAGCCACTCCTTGGCCGGCGGTTGTATCAAGCCCTTTGGCTTGGTGGCCGGTTCTAGAAAGGAGAAGGAGTTTTTTGTTTTGTTCTTCTCTTTGTTCGCAGCGAACAAGGAAGGGAAGAACGCGATCTAGAAGGCTTCTACTCGTGGAGGATCTTCGCCCACACGTCGTCCACGAGGAGGATAGGACATACGGTAGAAGATCGTAAGGTATAAAAGTTTTATAACTTTATATTCTGATCTTAGCATGTTCTTTTATGTGTTGATTATACAAGTGTGTGTATGTATATATTTTGTATAATCATGGACCCCGAAGACAAACACAAAGAACATCTTTTTCCGCGGCTAACCAACTAGAAGAGTTATGTTGCTTGAACAACTAGTTTGTTCAAGCGATCACTCAAGTTGTTAGCACGATAACGAATTGGTTGTTCTAAGGAAATTCATCCCATCCGGATTAATTCTTTCATTAGTGAAAATTTTAATCCGGGGACATGGGAGCCAATGAGCCTCCGAAGCAACTCCCTTCAAGTGGTATCAGAGCCACGGTTTCCGGTTTTGTGTGTTTTGGATTCGGTTACTTTCATGCACATATCATATATTGAGTATGTCGGATAATAGTAGGATGTGCGTAGGCTAACTTTTTGGTTGCAGGCATAAGATTCGACTATTATGGCTATTTGTTTGTATGTGATTGTTTTGTGTGTGATTGTATGTATATTATTTGAATCCTCGGGGTTGACGAGGCTAGATTAGTATTTAATTTTTTAAATTAAATACGACATTGTTTAACCATTCATTTTAGTTTACTTTCGATCTAGATTATTTGTACACTCCTTCGTGGAGTATAGGATCGATGGATGTAAATTAAAATGATTTATCTCGGCTCGGATATCTTTGGTGACTTGCGCACGGGAAAAGGTGGAGTGGACGAGGTGGCGACACGACGGGATGCATATTGGAGGACAATGCCATAATAGTTGGAAAAATTCTGTTTTTTCCATATTTATTGCTGATTTGTTTTTATATGCATGTTTTGTATGCTTTAAAATTCCTCAATTTCAATTTACTAAGTGGGAGAGGGATATTTTAATTAATTCCCGTGGCCTCCAATACAATTTGACGTGTGATGCAACAAACTTGTGTGTTGGCTCTGAGTGCCTTCCTCCCTGCGGACGGGTTTGTTTGTGGATCACTAGGTTAAATAATGGTTATAGGAAATTATCTAGGAGCATGTGTACTTCCACAGCGGTAAGGAACATAATCCGAAATAATTCCCTTAGTATCGTGTAATGATGCACACTTAGATGCAAATAAAAGTATTCTCTCCATCGGAGTCACTGCTTTTATTTGTAGGGACAAAGAGGAACCAACTATTAATTTTATTTGTCAAAAAGTAAGGTTGACAAGATAATAAAATTAATGGGTAAAACCTCCTCTTACAAATATAGGGTTCGTATACGTCCACATAGCGTGGCATGCGATATTCTCGGTGATTTGAGGTGTTGATTGATTTCGGAATTTTATTGTTTTAAGGAATCAATAATATTTGAAATCTAATATTTTGATCATTGTGATTTTTAGGATTTTCAAATGGCTTTCAACCCACTTGCTGTGATTTTAAAAGAAAATAAGCTTACTGGACCAAACTATATTGATTGGAAAATAAATCTGGATATTGTCTTAACTGCGGAGGAGTACGAATTTGTACTCTTAGAGGTCTGTCCTCCTAAGCCCTTCGATGACTCTGATGAAAATGAGAAAGAACGAAATAAGAAATGGGTCAAGGAAAATGAGATGGCACGGTGTTACATTTTGGCATCTATGTCAAATGTGCTGAAACATCAGCATCAGGCCATAGCCACAGCTTATGACATGATGTTCAATCTCAAGGAACTTTTCGGACATCAGAGTAGGGCGGCTAGACAAGAGGCAATGAGAAACTTGATGACAACCACCATGATCGAGGGAACACCCGTTAGGGATCATGTTCTCAAGATGATGGCTCATCTTAATGAGATGGAAGTCCTCGGAGCTGAGATCGATGGGGAAACCCAGGTCGATATCATTCTCCAGTCTCTACCTAGGAGTTTTGAGCAGTTCCGCCTCAATTACAACATGAACAAGAGGTTGTATTCGTTGGCGGAGCTTTTGACAAAACTCCAGGCGGTAGAGGGGCTTTTTCATCAAAGTGCTCAAGCCATGGTTGCTCAGAAGGTTTCTTCCTCTAAACCGAAAGGTAAGAAGAAGAAGAAGCAAGGTGGGGCGAAGAAAGTGGCAGTGGCACCTCAGGCAAGAGTGAAGAAGCCGAAAGGCAAGTGCTTCACTTGCAAGCAGACTGGACATTGGAAGGAGGACTGTCCTCGCCGAAAGAACAAAGGTATATCTTCTTGTTTAGTTGTTGAAACATGTTTAGAGGTGTTATCTACCAGTGCCTGGTGTGTAGATACAGGAGCCACTGATCATGTCTGCAATACTTTGCAGGGGTTCCAGGAAACCCGACGACTAGCTGAGGGAGAAATTACCGTCTTCATGGGCAATGCTTCAAAGGTGACGGCTATTGCAGTGGGAGACGTTTATTTATCTTTTGATAGGAATAAAGTTTTGGTTTTGAGAAATTGTCTTTATGTACCTAATTTTAGAAAGAATTTAATTTCAGTTTCTAAATTGTTTATGGATGGATATTCTGTTTCTTTTAATGACAAAGTGGTTATAAAAAGGAATAGGGAGATTATCTGTTCTGGTACATTGGTAGGCAATTTATATACTCTTGAACCGAAAACTCCCACGATGCATATAGAAGTCAATAACTCATCTTCTAAGTCTAATAAGAGAAAAGAACCTTCGCAAATGAACCAAACATATCTTTGGCATCTAAGGCTTGGTCATATTAACCTAAGAAGAATTCAAAGGTTGATAGATGATGGACCTTTGGGTTCATTAGTGGTGGAGGATCTCCCAACCTGCGAATCTTGCTTGGAAGGTAAAATGACCAAGAGGCCTTTCAAGGCTAAGGGGTATAGAGCCAAAGATGTGTTAGAATTGGTTCATTCTGATTTGTGCGGTCCTATGTCTATCCAGGCAAGAAGTGATTTTGAATATTTCATCTCTTTTATATATGATTATTCAAGATATGGATACATTTACTTGATGCACCGCAAGTCTGAATGCTTTGACAGGTTCAAAGAATTCAAGGCTGATGTGGAGAACCGTCAAGGTAAAAGTATCAAGACATTACGATCTGATCGTGGTGGTGAGTACCTCTTGGGAGAGTTTAGGAATTACTTATCAGAGGCTGGGATTCAATCCCAATTGTCTGCACCTGGCACACCCCAGCAGAATGGTGTAGCGGAGCGAAGGAATAGGACTCTTATGGAGATGGTCAGATCGATGATGAGTTATTCTGAGTTACCTGTTTCGTTCTGGGGGTATGCGCTGGATACGATAATGTATACTCTGAACTTGGTTCCATCCAAATCAGTACCTTCTACCCCAGTAGAATTGTGGACTGGGCGAAAGCCTAGTCTGAGACATATTCGGATATGGGGGAGTCCAGCACATGTGCTGAAGGCTGATGCTGGTAAGTTGGAACCTCGTACAAAAGTGTGTATGTTTGTTGGCTACCCTAAGAGAAAGAAAGTTGGTTTGTTTTATAATCCTAGAGATCAGAGGGTGATCGTTAGCACGAACGCCAAATTTCTAGAGGAGGATTATGTAATGAACCACAAGCCCAAGAGTAGGATTGTTCTTGAGGAGTTGACAGGGGAAGTCCCGACTTCAGTACCACCAGTACAAGAGGAGATGCCACAAGTCACTACACCGCGTGTCACAGAGTATACACAGGAGGCACCTCGTCGTAGTGGGAGGGTTGTTAGACAACCCGAGAGATTCATGTTTTTGGGAGAGTCTTCGGACTTAGTCCCTGGTGAACATGAACCTGATCCCTGGACATATGATGAGGCACTCCAAGATAGAGATGCAGTAACTTGGCAAAAAGCGATGAATTCAGAGATAGAATCTATGGATTCTAATCAGGTCTGGGAGCTAGTAGAGCCACCTGATGGTATAAAAGCCATTGGATGCAAGTGGATCTACAAGAGAAAGAGAGGAGTAGATGTGAAGGTTGAGACCTTCAAAGCTAGGCTTGTTGCGAAAGAGTATACTCAGAAAGAGGGTATCAATTATGAGGAGACCTTTTCGCCGGTAGCTATGCTTAAGTCTATCCGAATTCTCTTATCTATAGCTACTCATATGGATTATGAGATTTGGCAGATGGATGTCAAGACAGCTTTCCTTAACGGAAGTCTTGAGGAGAACATCTATATGCGGCAACCAGAGAAATTCATTGCTAAAGGTAAAGAGCATCTCGTATGTTAGCTTAATCGATACATTTATGGATTGAAGGAAGCTTCTAGATCTTGGAACATCCGCTTTGATGAGCTAATCCAGTCATATGGATTTATTCAAAGTCCGGATGAGCCTTGTATATACAAGAGATATGACAGAAACGTAGTGGTTTTTCTTGTACTATACGTAGATGACATTTTGTTCGTTGGCAACAATATCAAAGTGTTATCTGACGTAAGGGTATGGTTGTACAAACAGTTTGACATGAAGGACTTGGGAGAAGTGGGACACATCCTTGGGATCAAAGTTATAAGGGATCGCAAGAAAAGGATGTTGTGCTTATCTCAAGCTTCATACATTGACACTATCCTTGCTCGTTTTAGCATGCAGAACTCCAAGAAAGGTTTTCTACCTTTTAGGCATGGAGTTCCTTTATCTAAAGAGATGTGTCCCAAAACATAAAAGGAGATAGAGGACATGAAGGCGGTTCCTTATGCTTCGGCAGTAGGAGGCCTTATGTATGCTATGCTATGTACGAGACCGGATATCTGCTTTGCCGTGGGCATGGTTACCAGATATCAGAGTAATCCTGGACATGGACATTGGACTACGGTAAAGCATATATTGAAGTACTTGAGAAGGACTAGGGATTATATGCTGGTTTACCGAGCAGATCAATTAGTCCCAGTGAGTTACATGAATTCGGATTTCCAATCAGATAGGGACAAGAGTAAGTCTACCTCGGGGTTTGTGTTTACTTTTGGAGGTGGAGCCATAGTATGGAGGAGTGTCAAGCAGAAATGCATGGCGGACTCTACCATGGAAGCTGAGTATGTGGCAGCCTCTGAGGTAGCCAAGGAAGCATTATGGCTCAGGAACTTCTTGATGGACTTGGATGTGATTCCTGGTTTGCCCAGAACTATCACAATTTATTGTGATAACAGTGGTGCAGTTGCAAACTCAAAGGAACCACGAGCCCACAAGGCGAGTAAACACATAGAGCGCAAGTACCACCATATACGAGAGATCGTAAAGCGAGGAGAAGTTGCTGTCACCAAGATTGCATCAGAGGATAACCTGGTGGATCCATTCACTAAGGCCCTTCCAGTGAAAGCGTTTGATAGGCATGTGGAGGACATGGGGATAAGATGTCTGGCAGTGTGATGACGACATAGTCTTTTAGTATAAGTGGGAGATTGTTGGAATATATACTGAAAGCCTAGCTCTTTTTGTATGAACATTTTATTTTGGAATAAGAATCATATGATCAATGTTTGCACTTTATATATTTATTATATGTGTGTGCATATTGTCTAATATTTTACATTGTAGATAACATGGTGCTTGGTGTGGCACAGAAGATCATGTTATCAGTCCCTCTTAGAATATAAGTAGAGGCTCACAACCAAGATGGTTTTGGACAAACCATTGGCATGGTTGTAGTGTAGCTTGGTATTGTTTTGTCTTGAACATAGAGTTACACTAGTACACTTAGGTGACATATAGAGGTGATTCAATTTATTGCTGACTACATAATTGAATCAGACCTCGGATATTATGTTGTACATGCTCTTAATCCCGATATAATAACGGGCACATGTACTTAGTATTTATTTCTTTGATTTACCAAAGGGTGAGATTTAGATGGATTAAATCAATATGTCCGGTAAGTTGGGAAATGATATTATTTACATGGTGTGTCGTTGATTATAGGTGGAAACCGTGTCCTATATACTAGGTTGATGATGTCCCCTTGAGGAGCTCATAAGGTTCATCATGTAAACCCTGCAGGTTGACTTAGTCAACTTGATGATAAGGTTGAGTGGTACTACTCAAGGAGTTAGATGTTAATTAATTGATGGTCAGCAAATCAATTAATTGACGGACATTCGATATCTTAAACATGGGGAGATGAATGTACAAATGATATATGGAGCCCATATTAATTTATGGGGGTTGGTGAGGTAGTTCAATGATGATCCTCTAGTGGAATGGAACATCATTAATGGATCAAGTTTGTGTGGTTCCGATCCATCGGGTGGCCAAGATCCAACTCCTCCTTATGGTCCCTATCGTAGCCTAATATAATCCTCATGAAGCCTAGATCCGAGGATGTAAAACAAAACTCTAAAACCGATGGTTGGGATGAAACCATAGATCTGACGGTTGGGATGAAACCCTAGATCCGACAGTTGGGATGAAACCCTAGATCCGACGGTTGGGATGAAACACTAGATCCGACGGTTGGGATAAAACCGTATATCCGACGGTGGAGATTAGATCTCTAGATCCGACGGTGGAGGTTAAAGGAGGCTTAACCCCAATTCTATAAATAGAGGGCTTATGCTTGGGCGGCAAAGAGTGTGCTTGGAAATTTGGGTTTGCCTATCTAGAAGTGGGCGGCAATAAACTCTAAAAGAGTTAGGGTTTTGGGTGGCTAGAAGTGGGCGGCAAGATTTTTGTTCTCCCTAGGGTTTTGGCCGGCGCCCCTCTTCCTCTTCTCATCCTTGGCCAGTTCTCTTCTTCCTCCCTTTCTCCTTGGATGTCGGCGACAACATTGATACAAGGTTGGCCGACATTCATCTATATCCCATCTTGGTGCCCGGCGACAACATTGCTTCAAGGTTGGCCGGTGCTCAAGAAGCCACTCCTTGGCCGGCGGTTGTATCAAGCCCTTTGGCTTGGTGGCCGGTTCTAGATAGGAGAAGGAGTTTTTTGTTTTGTTCTTCTCTTTGTTCGCAATGAACAAGGAAGGGAAGAACGCGATCTAGAAGGCTTCTACTCGTGGAGGATCTTCACCCACACGTCGTCCATGAGGAGGATAGGTCATATGGTAGAAGATCGTAAAGTATAAAAGTTTTACAACTTTATATTCTGATCTTAGCATGTTCTTTTATGTGTTGATTATACAAGTGTGTGTATGTATATATTTTGTATAATCATGGACCCCGAAGACAAACACAAAAACCGGCGATCCGTCCGTCGTCTCTTCCGCGGCTAACCAACTAGAAGAGTTGTGTTGCTTGAACAACTAGTTTGTTCAAGCGATCACTCAAGTTGTTAGCACGACGACGAATTGGTTGTGCTAAGGAAACTCATTCCATCCGGATTAATTCTTTCATTAGTGAAAATTTTAATCCGGGGACATGGGAGCCAATGAGCCTCCGAAGCTACTCCCTTCACTTCTAGGGCGGTTACTACATCTGCCAAGTGGTAGGTTCCTTGCCTGAGTCGTATGTTTATTTCCTAAGCCAGTGGTGGATTACGAGATTCTCTTTTCAGTAGGGAGGTAACAATGAAAGGTTAAAGGTGGTTAGTTTAATATTATAGCATATATCTTTGTATGTTAGTTATGATTAACACGTGGCAGGAGATATTTTAAATTAGGGACTAGAAAAACGATTAGGGGGACATCTTGGCAAAGGGTATTCATGTAAATATACTACCAGGAGAAGGCGGGTTGCCTCATATATAAAAGGGGCCGAGGACGACCGGAAGAGGGGATGGTTGTTTCTTCTCCATTTTGTATCTCTGAGATCTCTCTTCTTTTCCAGTTCATTACTTTCTTCTCATACTCATACTAACTTGATCGTCGGAGTGGCCACGCTGAAGCGAAACCCCTTAACACTCTTCTTTGGTGTACCAGACTAAGCTCAGCTTCTAGGATCTAGGGTGACTCCCGTGGCTGATTTGTTCTCTTTGAAATCCCTCCTTTGGTGTTATTTCCAGCACTCCATAAGGAAAGGAAGGGGAATCATGGAGATCCAAAGAAACAAACACTATCAAATTGGTGCCATCTATTTTATCCTGAACAAAAAGTCATGATGATCAATACTAGATGGACATTGAAGGTGCCAGTAGAAGGAGAGAAGTCCGTCTCTAGTACTTTCTGTTGGATCGAAAGTGTCGCTAGAGGGGGGGGGGGTGAATAGCGATACGGTGTCGTTAAAAACTTTTGCAATAAGGAAAAAGCAAGTAGAGAATGCCCCGCGGAAATATAAAGTAGACAAGATATTTTTACGTGGTTCACAATCTTTCGATTGCTAATCCACGGCCCTAGTGATCCTTGATCACGTACGGAGGGCAATTCACTAAAACCACTCCTCTTCGTTGGAAGTAGGAGCAACGATTACAAAAAGAAATCAAGGCAAAGGGACACTCCCCCTTTCCTTGTTACGATTAAAGCACAAAGACACTTTAAAGAAGTAGAACTTAAATAAATATACCGACAACTCTTATAAGTAGAAGATGTAGCTTTCGTTGTCGGCGGCACTTCGTCGTAGCAAATGTGAGTAGTAGTAGCGGCGTTACGACGGCGTGTTGAGAGCTCTTGAATTCTTGTTTAGCTTGGCTTGAACATGTCTATTTATGGATATTGATCTATGAATTTAGACATAGGTAGTGTCCAAGGTGAGGTTCTTATCCCCCAAGACTTGTTCATCCACATCCTTTGCGCCAACTCAAGGATGAGGTGTTTCATCCAACCACCTTGTGCCACCTCAAGGAAGCCTTCACGCCAAGAAGAAGAAGCCATCCAACTTGTGCCACATCAAGGGAGCCAACCATCTTGTGCCACCTCAAGGAGGCCTTCACGCCAAGAAGAAGAAGCCATCCAACTTGTGCCACATCATGGGAGCCAACCATCTTGTGCCACCTCAAGGAGGCCTTCACGCCAACTCAAGGATGAGGTCCAAGCTTGGTGATAGTTTGGATGTCCACCTTGATGCCACATCACCCTTTGTACCAAAACACGAGTCAAGTCCAAATTCACCCCCTTGAAATTCGAGCTCTTCTCGAGGCTGGAACTTGACTAGCAGTTGACTGTAGTCAAAGGGTTTTGGACTGCAGTACAAGTTAGCTTAAAATATAAAGTGCGATGGTTCTAACCATCTGATCTCGACCTAGACCTTCCATTGGAGGTATTGGGTCGGATCTACGCTTAACGACCTTGCTTCGCTTTCACACGAGCTTACCTTGTAGCCTCGCTTCCGGTCTTCACCCGAGTACCTCGGCTTCCTCCGAAGTTCCTCTGGCGTTGCCCGACCACCTCGGTTCCCACCGGGTGTCGCAGACCTTCCGCTCAACTGTAGCATTTCTGCACACTTAATTGAGCTCGTAAGATAACAAATATACCCTTAACTATTGAGCCTTTTGCCATAATCAAAATACCGGTTCGACTTTGGTGCCCACTGCACCAACAATCTCCCCCTTTTTGATTCATGGCAAACCGACACAAAAGTTAAGGAAAAATTAAGCATAACAGTAAGCTAGCATAATGATTAAGCATGAATGAGCTAGCATAAAGATTAAATATGAATGAGCTAGCATAATGATTAAGCATGAATGAGCTAGCATAAAGATTAAATATGAATGAGCTAGCATAAAGATTAAATATGAATGAGCTAGCATAATGATTAAATATGAATGAGCTAGCATAATGATTAAGTATGAATGAGAAATATTATTGTTTCAAGTTCTCCCCTTTGAGGTAACCTCCCCCTTGACCGAAGGTGAGTTCTTGAAAAATAATTTTTACTCCCCCTTAATAGTTGCTTAAGTAAACGGAATTACTTAATATAAAGGGTAATAATTTTGTTTACTTTCTTCCTTACTTTTGTGACTTTCTCCCCCTTTTGCCTTAACTCAAAAAGTTTGTAAATATATTTTAGGGTTTGTAAGTCCAAGCAAGTTCCCAATATATATATATTGTAGGTTTGATTTGGACTCAACATACTCTAGTTGTATAGTTCCATTAGTTACATGTTCCCTAATGAAGTGGTGTTTAACTTCTATATGTTTTGTCATAGAATGACATATTGGATTTTTAGTTAAGTTAATTGAACTAATGTTATCTATGTAGGTTTTAATGTTGTTAAAGATTAAGCTAAAGTCTTGGAGAGTGTGCTTCATCCACAGGAGCTGAGAGACACACTCACCCATCGCAATGTATTCGCCGGTGGTAGATAAGGCAACGCAATGCATCGCTTCCTACTGCACCAACTTACTAGACTCGAGCCGAGGATTTGACAACAACCACTCGTGCTCTTTCTATCGAGTTTACTACCGGCATAGTCGGAGTCGGAGTAGCCGATTAGATTAAACTCGGTAGATCTAGGGTACCAAATACCTACGTTTAGCGTGCCCTTTAGATATCTAAGGATACGCTTGACTAGGGTTAGGTGAGACTCCTTGGCACAGGTTTGTAACCTTGCGCACATACTTACTTGAATAAAATGTCGGGTCGGCTCGCGGTTAAGTATAGGAGACTTCCTATTGCGCTCCTATAGTATTTTAGGTCAACGGGTTTTCCTTCTACATCTTCGTTTATATTAACATTAGTTGCCATAGGTGTATTAATTATTTTAGCATCTTGCATTCCAAATCGATTTATTAAGTCCTTAGTATATTTTTGTTGATGTAAATATATTCCATCTTTAGTTTGTTTAATTTGTAAACCTAAGAAGAAACTTAACTCTCCCACTAAATTCATTTCAAATTCACTTTCCATAAGTGAGATGAATTCGTTTAGCAGGATCGAGTTGGTAGTTCCAAAAATTATATCATCTACATAGATTTGGGCTATAAAGATTTCTTTTCCTACGGTTTTAACGAATAAGGTTGGGTCGACTAAACCTTGGTTGAATCCTTTGGACTTAAGATAGATCGAAGCCTTCGCATCAAGCTCTTGGGGCTTGTTTGAGTCCATATAGGGCTTTCTTAAGTCTAAGGACATGGTCGAGTTTATCTAGATTTTCGAATCCGGAGGTTGGTAGCGTAAACTTCTTCCTTAATGTATCCATTCAAAATGCTGACTTGACATCCATTTGAAACAATTTAAAACCTCGATGTGATATGCTAACAACATTCGGATGGACTCTAGTCAAGCTACGGGCGTAGGTCTCATCGTAATCTAAACCTTCGACTTGACTAAACCCTTTGCGACTAACCTAGCTTTATTTCTAACTACTTCACCTTTATCATCAAGTTTATTTGAAATACCCACCTTGTTCCAATAATTGATTTTTCTTTAGGTGGTGGTACTAATTCCCGGACTTCATTTCTAGTGAATTGGTGGCTCTTCTTGCATAGCAATAATCCAGTCGGGATCAAGAAGTGCTTGTTCAATAGTTTTGGGTTCGATTTTGGAAATTAACGAGATTTGACTAAGGTTTCGATATGAAGCTCTAGTTCGAACCCCTAAATTTGGATCACCTATAACTTGATTGATAGGATGATTTGTTTGAGTCTTAGTGTGACTCGGGTTAGGGTCATCTATCACTTGGTCGATAGGATGACTTGGGTGAGTTCTAGTTTGACTTGGGTTAGAGTCATCTATCACTTGGTCGATAGGATGACTTGGGTTAGGACGAGATTCAAGTTCAAGATCAGTCGGGTTCGCTATAAGTTGATTTGCTAGTTGGTTTTGTTAAGGATTGAACGGGTTCGTGTCCTTCGAAAACTATATTAATGGTTTCTTCGACTCTTATGTGTAGGATCAATGGAATTACTAAAGGGTTGTTTGTAAGTTTTAAACCTAAATCATCTCACCAATATCTACATGATCAAAACATGTTATTCCTATGTATTACCGTGAGATGACTTTCAATTTTACTTGATTAATTTTAATGAATTTAAATTAACCAACATTAGGTTAGATTCGGATTTAGTCTAAGCTCATCAAGTAATCTTTTCAAGAGATTAGCTTCAGTCGTGGCGAGGCACGAGAGGCCTTCTTTGATCGGAACAACGACCACTTCCTTAGACAAAGCTAATTTCAAGAAATTGATAACTCGACTTACTTGAGACTACATCTTGGTCTAACTAGTTATTTTTGAAAAGAGGCTCCCGAGGCTCAATCTTTTAAAGAGGATTTTAGTTGATTTATTTTTGAAAAGAGGCTCCCCGAGGCTCAATCTTTTCGCAGGATTTTAGTTGGTTATGAGTCCTATCTAACCATTCTAAAAATAAAGGAAAAACTAAGCATGCAATTTCTAAGACTTAACAAAAATACATTTTGTATTGGCTCCCCTGGACCATTGAATCGAGTGGGTCTATTCACATAGTGAATTTGGTCCTTGGGAACCCAATACATGTTAGATCCTAAAGTTGAAATCAAAGTGATCTTAGGGACCCATGCTTGGACATTTTTCTTATGTTGGTTTACTATAGACATATATGACTTATTGGTTGTATTTGAGTTAAACCCGAGTCCGGCCTTGTTGTACACGTCCCTTTGTGATCCAAGTAAGAGGTCAAGTCCCTTGGATCCCAAAGTGAACCTTTCCAACGTGTTCCTAAGGTCTTCGACTTGTGTTTTCAAAAGAGAGTTCTCAACTTCAAGCTTTTCAACTTGAGTTGAGTCCTCCTCTTGAATACGAGTAGTCGAAGAGGTTAGGGAGACCTCATGTTTGAGGAGGTTAACCTCCTCAATTAGGGTCTCGACCTTTGACTCGGACTTAGCTAGTTTCTTATTTAAAAATTTAATTGCACCATACAAAGTATTAAGTAACGACCGACTTACCCTTAATGATTCTTTTGAACCGGATACGGATCCGTGGCTTGTCTTGAATGGAAGCTCATCATCGGATTCGGACTCGGACTCTTCTTGGTTTCGAGTCGTGCTCGTCGGCAGCCATTAGAGCTTGGATATCGTCTTCTTCCTCCGGGGGTGGCTTGCTTGGGGGCTTCTTCTTCTTGGAACCTGCAACTAACGCAATACTCTTCTCGGCCTGGACCACGTTAGTTTGCTCATGTAATTCAAGTTCCGAAAACAATTCGTCTAACCTAATTTTAGAAAGGTCCTTGGAGACCTTGTAGGCATCGACCATGGATGCCCACAAGGTGGTCCTAGGAAACGAGTTAAGAGAATACCTGATAAGGTCGCGATTCTCGACCTTTTGTCCGATGGCATGGAGTTGGTTGACGATGTCTTGGATACGAGCATGTAGTTGAGTTGCGGTCTCGTTTTCCTGCATTTTCAAGTTATACAACTTATTTAAAAGTAAATCTCTTTTACATACCTTCGTGTCGTCGGTGCCTTCGTGTAGTTCCACTAGCTTGGTCCATAAGTCCTTTGCACTAATGAAGGGGCCGACGCGGTTGAGCTCTTCCTTGGACAACCCACATTGCAAGATTTGAGTTGCCTTGGCATCGGCTTCTACTTGTTTATTCATGGATTTGACCATTGATCGAACCCAAAGATTCACCATCTTCATTAGGAAGTGTGAAACCGGTTTGGATTACGATCCACATCTCGATTTGGGTTTTAAGAAAGCATTCCATCCGACCCTTCCAATAAGGAAAGTCATTACCGTTGTAAAGCGGGAAGTGATGCTAAACCCTTCGAGATGGGCCATTTAAAACAAGAAGAAGAGCGACGAAAAAGAATCTTGCAAAACACACACGGAAAGAATATTCCAAGACTTTCGTCTTGGATTAGTAATCTTGGGAAGTAAAAAGATATATAAAATGTAACTTGCAAAAAGAAATAAACAATCAAATGCGAATGTCGTTGAAGTTCCGGAGGACAACCTTACTCGGGATCTAACCCGAAGGACAACCTTATCCGGATCCTAAAGCCTCTAATGCAATTCTATATGTAGGAGAAGATAAGCAAGTGAAATAATTATACGAAAACAGAAATAAATAAATAAAAAATCTGTAAAAAAAACAAAGCTAGATTGGTGGTTTCACCGAATCTTAGCGCCCCCGGCTCTGATACCAATTGTTGGATCGAAAGTGTCGCTAGAGGGGGGGGGGGTGAATAGCGATACGGTGTTGTTAAAAACTTTTGCAATAAGTAAAAAGCAAGTAGAGAATGCACAGCGGAAATATAAAGTAGATAAGATATTTTTACGTGGTTCACAATCTTTCGATTGCTAATCCACGGCCCTAGTGATCCTTGATCACGTACGGAGGGCAATTCACTAAAACCACTCCTCTTCGTTGGAAGTAGGAGCAACGATTACAAAAAGAAATCAAGGCAAAGGGACACTCCCCCTTTCCTTGTTACGATTAAAGCACAAAGACAAATTAAAGAAGTAGAACTTAAATAAATATACCGACAACTCTTATAAGTAGAAGATGTAGCTTTCGTTGTCGGCGGCACTTCGTCGTAGCAAATGTGAGTAGTAGTAGCGGCGTTACGACGGCGTGTTGAGAGCTCTTGAATTCTTGTTTAGCTTGGCTTGAACATGTCTATTTATGGATATTGATCTATGAATTTAGACATAGGTAGTGTCCAAGGTGAGGTTCTTATCCCCCAAGACTTGTTCATCCACATCCTTTGCGCCATCTCAAGGATGAGGTGTTTCATCCAACCACCTTGTGCCACCTCAAGGAAGCCTTCACGCCAAGAAGAAGAAGCCATCCAACTTGTGCCACATCAAGGGAGCCAACCATCTTGTGCCACCTCAAGGAGGCCTTCACGCCAAGAAGAAGAAGCCATCCAACTTGTGCCACATCATGGGAGCCAACCATCTTGTGCCACCTCAAGGAGGCCTTCACGCCAACTCAAGGATGAGGTCCAAGCTTGGTGATGGTTTGGATGTCCACCTTGATGCCACATCACCCTTTGTACCAAAACACGAGTCAAGTCCAAACTCACCCCCTTGAAATTCGAGCTCTTCTCGAGGCTGGAACTTGACTAGCAGTTGACTGTAGTCAAAGGGTTTTGGACTGCAGTACAAGTTAGCTTAAAATATAAAGTGCGATGGTTCTAACCATCTGATCTCGACCTAGACCTTCCATTGGAGGTATTGGGTCGGATCTACGCTTAACGACCTTGCTTCGCTTTCACACGAGCTTACCTTGTAGCCTCGCTTCCGGTCTTCACCCGAGTACCTCGGCTTCCTCCGAAGTCCCTCTGGCGTTGCCCGACCACCTCGGTTCCCACCGGGTGTCGCAGACCTTCCGCTCAACTTTAGCATTTCTGCACACTTAATTGAGCTCGTAAGATAACAAATATACCCTTAACTATTGAGCCTTTTGCCATAATCAAAATACCGGTTCGACTTTGGTGCCCACTGCACCAACACTTTCCAGGGGGTTACTAGTAAGAGGCGTCGGGAACCCCTATATAATGAAGATCTTATGCAGATTATGGCATAAATGATTGATCAAATGTCACAAAGGGCCACCCTGTATAAGGTTAAAGAAGACGATGTCTCTGATAGTGATTCTAAGGAAAAAGGGGGTAAGATTTTTCAATTGAAGGAAGGTTTGGGTGTTTGCCAGAAAGGAAAGGGGAAAGGAAAAGGTGTAGCTCCTTTAGAGGATGTACAACTAGAGGTGGAAGCTCCTATTGAAAATACTATTGTACAAATAGAGGAAACTCCTTTTATTGAAAGTATTTTAAATGATTAATTACCCCGATGTTTGCGACTTCCTCAAATATCTGAATATGCTGATTCTTCCGATCCTAAAGATCACTTAAGGAAATTTGAAAATGCTTCTTTGTTATATAGTTATACTGATGGGGTCAAATGTTAGGTATCCTTACTACCTTAACGGGGGTTGTAGAACAATGGTTTAGTGATTTAAAGTCGAAGAGTATTACATCTTTTAAAGATTTCTCCACACTGTTTGTAAGACATTTTTCCTGTGTTAAGAAATATTTGCCTCAACCCTTAAGCCTTTTTGATCTTAAGTAAAGAGAGCCAAAAAGTTTGCGGCAATAGGTACATAGATTTACACAAGCTGCTCATGAAATTCCTACCGTGGAGCCAGTTATGATGTTGGGAGATTTTACGCAGGGACTCAAAAAGGGGGACTTATTTAAATCCTTGGCTAAGAAGCCTCCTACAAGCTTCGAAGATTTGTTGTCCCGGGCTGAGAAAATTATTAATTTAGAGGATGCTCAGAAATCCCGGCGAACTTCACCGGATTTTAGGCTAATGGATGACTAGAAGGGAGGATTGAATGGGTGAGGGATTTGCGCCCTATAGAGGATAGAACTTTGTATGCTCCTCCACTCCGATTTTCTAAGGAGAGGGCTATGAATATTTGTATAGAGCGTTGCTTTGCGGAGACCCTTTGGAGATGTGAGAGGCCAAGAAGATTGCCAACTCCTACTTTCTGTGCTTTTCATCAAGAATATGGACATAATACTCAGAATTACCAGTAGTTGGACTTGGAATTACAGAGAATAATAGGAGCTCATCCTCATATCTAAAATTTGGCTATGAATCCAGCTCCTTATTAGTAGGGATTCAGAGGAAGAAATTTTGGAAGAGGTAATCCCAAACCTCTTGTAAATCGACCTATGCACCGTATGCAGATACGGGAAATAATGCTCGATCGGGTTGAACCTGCTAATCAACCCCCTGTAAGAGGTTCCATCAACATGATATCTTGTAGTTCCACTAATGGGAATTCTAATAGGACACAAAAATGGCATAGTAGGGAGGAGTGTGCAAGCATGTTGTTCTTCCCAAGACCAGGGGACCTATAATAGGCTTTGTCGATAATGATTTAGGGGAAGTGATAACTCCTCACACTGATGCTTTGGTCATTCGGGCTCTCATTGCCAATTTAAATGTAGGAAGAGTTTTTGTTGATCCGGGTAGTTCAGTAGATATTTTATATTGGGCAGCTTTGGAACAAATGGGAGTTGCCATCACTGATCTACAACCAGTAGGAACTTCTTTGTTTGGGTTCTCTGGACATGAAGTGCAACTAATGGGCTAAATTAAATTACCTTTGTCCTTGGGGGAAGAGCCAAGAAGAAATAGAAATTAAATTCTTTCTAAATAAAGGTACATAAAGGGAATTTTCCAGAACCAAAATTTTATTTTTCTTAAGAGATAAATAAAATTTCTTCCACTGCAACAGCCGCCACCTTCATGGCATTGCCCAAGTAAATGGTAATCTCCCCTTTAGCTAGTCGTCGGGTTTCCTGGAACCCCTGCAAAGTGTTGCAGACATGATTAGTGGCTCTCGTATCTACACACCAGGTGCCGGTAGATAAAACTGCTAATCATGTTTCAACGACTAGTCCAAAGGATATACATTTGTTCTTGCTTCAGATTGGGATAATCCTTCTTCTTATGTCCAGTCTGCTTGCAAGTGAACTACTTGCCTTTCGGCTTCTTCACTCCTCCCTAAGATCCTCCCACCACCTTTGCTCCACCTTGTTTCTCCTTCTTCTAGCCTTTCGGCTTAGAAGTAGAAACCTTTTTGAGCAACCATGGCTTGAGGACACTCTTTGAAGAGTGCATACTTGTACTTCATAGCAGATAAGACAATATCTAGATTCTTTTCTAATCAACATTATTTGGGTACAGTAAGTTTATTTTCTTTAGTATCATAGTTAGTGGACTGAAAGTCATTTTTGAAAATCCTAAGAATCACATTGATCAAAATATTAGATTTCAAATATTATTGATTCCATAAAACAATAAAATTCCGAAATCAACCAACACCTCAAAACACTGAGAATATCGCATGCCACGATAGTCTGGACGTATACGAATTCTACATTTGTAAGAGGAGATTTTACCCATTAATTTTATTATCTTGTCAACCTTACTTTTTGACAAATAAAATTAATAGTTGGTTCCTCTTTGACCCTACAAATAAAAGCAGTGACTCCAATGGGGAGGATACATTTTATTTGCATCTAAGTGTGCACCATTACACGATACTAAGGGAATTATCTCAGATTATGTGCCTTACCGATGTGGAAGTACACACGCTCCTAAACAATTTCCTATAAGCATTATTTGACCTAGTGATTCGCAAAGAAACTCATCCGATGGGGAGGAAGGCACTCAGAGCCGACGCGCAATTTTGTTGCATCACACGTCAAATTGTAATGGAGGCCATGAGAATTAATTAAAATATCCCTCTCCCACTTAGTAAATTGAAAATGAGGAATTTTTAAGCGCACACAACATGCATATAAAACAAATCAGCAATAAATATGGAAAAAACAGAATTTTTCCAACTATTATGGCTTTGTTCTCCAATATGCGTCCCGTCATGTCGCCACCTCGTTCGCTCCATCTTTTCCTGCGCGCAAGTAACCAAAGATATCCGAGCCGAGATATATCATTTTAATTTACATCCATCGATCCTATACTCCACGAAGAAGTGTACAAATGATCTAGATCGAAAGTAAACTAAAATGATCGGCTAAACAATGTCGTATTTAATTACAAAATTTAAATACTAATCTAGCCTCGTCAACCCCGAGGATTCAAATGATATACATACAATCACACACATACAATCACATACACACATATAGCCATAATAGTCGGATCTTATGCTTGCAACCAAAAAGTTACCCTACGCACATCCTACTATTATCCGGCATAATCAATATATGATATGTGCATGAAAGTAACCGAATCCAAAACACACAAAACCGGAAACCGTGGCTCTGATACCAATTGTTGGAAACTCATGCTTCTCGGAGGCTCCCATTTCCCCGGATTAAAATTTTCAACAAATGAAAACTAATCCTGATGGGATGAGTTTCCTAAGCTCAACCAATTCGTCGTCGTGCTAACGACTTGAGCGATCACTTGAACAAACTAGTTGTTCAAGCAACAAAACTCATCTAGTCGGTTAGCCACGGAAGAGACGACGGACGGATCGCTTGTTCTTGTGTTTATCTTCGGAGTCCATGATTATACAAATACATATGAATGTAGACATGTATAATCAACACATACATAAAGTAAACATGCTCATAACAAATACAAGCAAGTAACCATCCACACAAAACATGCATATAATTGAAAAGAAATTATAAACATAATACAAAAGAACATTAATCAAAATAAACAAGATTATACCTCTTGTTATACCTCTTGATCTTCTATTGTATGTCCTCCCTCCTTTTTGACGTCGTGTGGGCGACGATCTACCAAAAGTTGAAGCCTTCTAGATCTCCAATCTTCCTTTCCTTGTTCACTAGGAACAAAGGAAGATCCTAAAGCAAAACTCATCTTCCTTTCTAGAACCGGCCACCAAGTCAAAAAAACTCGATGTTGCCGCCGGACAAGGAAGATAAAATGGAGTATGGAAACCAACCAAAGGAGAAACAACAAGGGCATGGGCGCCGGCCAACACTTGGAGAAGAAGAAAGAAAACACCCCTTCTCCTTGTTGCCGCCCAAACCCTAAACTAGGCTCCCCTTAATTTCCGGCTAAGGATGAAGGGAAGTAGAATAGATTGAGCTTTGGCCAAGGTAGAGGGAAGAAGGTAGAGGGGTTGGCCATCAAAGGAAAATGAAGAAGAATCTCCTCTTTGTTGCTTGCCCACCACCAACAACCAAACCCTAACCCTAGCCTCCTCCTATTTCTTGCCGCCCATGGGAAGCAACCCTCATCTCATCCACCACAAGCCATAGATCAAGGGGAGAAGCTTGGGCACCGGCCAAACCAAAGAGTAAGGAGGAAGAAGGGTGCCGGCCACCATTGGGAACAAGAAGAAGAAGCTCCCTTCTCCTTGTTGCCCCCAACACCATGAACCATACCCTAACCCTAGCCTCCTCCTATTTCTTGCCGCCCAAGCCACCTTATCTCAATTAGGTTTTTCTTTTTTTTTCATCCTATTTGCCGCCCAAGCCTATGCCCATATATATAGAGTTAGGTTTAGGCCTCGGTTTAATATCCTCCATTGGTTCTAGGAATTTAATCTCAACCGTCGGATCTAGGGTTTCATCCCAACCGTCGGATCTAGGGTTTCATCTCAACCGTCGGATCTAGGGATTTAATCTCCACCGTAGGTCTAGAGTTTTGTTTTCCATCATTGGATCTAGGCTTCATGAGGTGTTAATAGGCTACAATAGGGACCATGAGGAGGAGTTGGATCTTGGCCACCCGATGGATCGGAACCACACAAACTTGATCCATCAATGATGTTCCATTCCACTAGAGGATCATCATTGAATTACCTCGCCAACCCCCATATGATAATATGGGCTCCATATATTATTTGTACATCCATCTCCTCGTGTTTAAGATATCAAATGTCCATCAATTAATTGATTTACTAACCATCAATTAATTAACATCTAACTCCTCGAGTAGTACCACTCAACCTTATCATCATGTTAACTAAGTCAACCTGTAGGGTTTACATGATGAACCTTATGAGCTCCTCAAGGGGACATCATCAACCTATATATAGGACATAGTTTCCTTCTATAATCAATGACACACCATGTAAATAATATCATTTCCCAACTTACCGGGCATATTGATTTAATCCATCTAAATCTCACCCTTTGGTAAATCAAAGAAATAAATACTAAGTACATGTGCCCGTTATTATATCGGGATTAAGAGCATGTAGAACATAATATCCGAGGTCCGATTCAATTATGTAGTCAGCAATAAATTGAGTCACCTCTATGTCGGTCCTGCTCAATACACCTAAGTGTACTAGTGTAACTCTTTGTTCAAGACAAAACAATACCAAGCTATACTACAACCATGCCAATGGTTTGTCCAAAACCATCTTGGTTGTGAGCCTCTACTTATATTCTACAAGGGACTGATAACATGATCTTCTGTGCCACACCAAGCACCATGTTATCTACAATGTAAAATATTAGACAATATGCATACATATAATAAATATAAAGTGCAAACAATGATCATGTGATTCTTATTTCAAAATAAAAATGTTCATACAAAAAGAGCTAGGCTTTCAGTATACATTCCAACAGTAACGCCCATAAAATTTCAAGAAATTTTATAAGAATTTTTGCATGATCATAATGGGATTTTATGTGGGCTCTTCCAAAAATAAAAGAAAATAGAGCCAAAAAGGGATGCATGGCCCAGGGTTTGAACCCTAAACCTCCAAGTAGATAACTAAACCTTAGGATGCATCCAATAACCAGAAGCCCAACAGGGTTGTGCTATTAGAAGGGTATGAGAAATGATAGATAAGGGTAACGGAGGCTAAGGGACACCTTCAAGTGAATAAATAGGAGTATGAGGAGACAAGAGAACCCAAGTTGGCATTCTCCTCTTTCTCTTCTTCTTCCCCACCAAAACCCTAGCTCCCCCTTCTTCCTTTTTCGAAAACCAGCCAAGCAAGAAGAAAGCTCTAGTCTTGGCATCACAACCTAGGGTATATTCTACTACCTAAACAAGCGAAAGAATGTAAGTATCCCCTGATATGCAGTACAAGTTGTTTCGGTTGTTAGTTGCTTAAAAACCTTTTTTGAAACTTTCAGCCAAGACCTCATTCATCCTTCCAATGGTTTTCCATGCCATGTTTTGTATGAATATGATGATAATATGTTGATAGATAGGCTTGATTGAGTGTTTGATCCCAAAAAGCCCCTTGAAACTTTCGGCCAAGACCTATTTATGCTCTTAATGGTCTACCATGCTATGATCTATATGTTCCATGGCATGTTTTGTATGTCTATAAAGATAACATGTGGATAGATAGGCTTGATTGTGTGTTTGATTCCAAAGCTCTCCTTGAAACTTTCGGCCAAGCCCTATTCATGCTCCTAATGGTCTTCCATGCTATGATCTATATGTTTCCATGTCATGTTTTGTATGTAGATGAAGATAACATGTTGAAAGATAGGTTTGATTTGTGTGTCTGATCCCAAAGCTCCCTTGAAACTTTCGGCCAAGTCCTAGTTGTGCTCCTAATTGTCTTTCATGCCATGATCTATAGGTAATGGATATTAACATGTGGTTAGTTAGAGCTTGTACAAGTTGTTTAGGGTTTAAGTTTTGTTAGAACCCCCATGAAGTTTTGGCCACACCATGTTATGCTAGATCATGACATTCCATGCCATACTCTATATGTATATGATGTTATTATGATGTTAGGTAGACCTTGTACAAGATGTTTTAGTGTTTGGAATCTTAAGAACCTTTCCTTAGGGTTTCAGCCAACCCATGTTCATGCCCTCTAATAATCCTCCATGCCATGCTACCTGTATATAAGATTTTAATATGATGTTAGTTAGACTTTATGATAGCATGATTGGTTTATGTCACTACCTTATTGCCATGTTAATTGTATGAATGTATGATTATGTTATGCTCATTCCCATGTTAATTGTATGGATGTATGATTATGTTATGCTCATTGCATCACGATGAACAAGTATGTATGATGAAAATGCCTAAGGGATGTTTCCCTATGAATGGGGACTAAGAGCACTCTTTATGTTATAAAAAGAAACATGATATGTTATGAAGAAGGAACATGATATGCTATGATAAGGAACATGATATGTTATGAAAAGAAATATGATATGTTATGAAGAAGGAACATGATATGCTATGATAAGGAACATGATATGCTATTTTACTTTTTGCATGGCTTGTACCGGACCCTAACAAGGTCCAAGGGATGGGCTCCTACGTGCCCCTAGGTCGACGGTCATAGTACGAACCTAGTAGGGGATGGACTCCTAAGTTTCCCTAGGTCGACAGTCATAAGAACGGGCCTAGGATGGGCTTCTATGTTATATTACCCCTAGGTCGACAGACATAGTACGGACCTAGTACCCTAGTAGGTTCAGGATTAGCTTCCTCTGGTCTATTAGGGATGCGCGCAATGATGATGATGTATGTGGTACAATGTCGGGCCCAATATGTTGAGATTATGTTTAAGTACCTATAAGAATATATGTTTTCAAAGAGCATCTTGCATATACCTTTATTTCATGCTTATGTGATTATGATATTTATATGTATGCTATGCTTATATGTTCTTGAATGATCATGTCATTACTCTTATATGTATGCTATGCTTATATGTTCTTGAATGATCATGTCATTACCCTTATATGAATACTATGCTTATATGTTCTTGAATGTTTATATGAATGCTATGCTTATATGTTCTTGAATGTTTATATGAATGCTATGCTTATATGTTCTTGAATGTTTATATGAATGCTATGCTTATATGCTCTTGAATGTTTACATGTATGCTATGCTTATATGTTCTTGAATGATCATATCACTACTCTAGGTCTAATTCTTGATGTATAGCTTTTGTGAGTAGGAAAGGATCTTACTAAGCCTATGTGCTTATAGTTTCATGTTCCTTATCTTGTACTGGATAATAAGGGTAAAGAATGGCTAAACTAAAGGGAGCAACAGGAGGGGAAAAGACTGTGTGGTAGTGGCATGGTGGAGGAGATCTGTTTATATTCCAAGACTTATGCATGTTTCCCTTTAATTTTTGCATGTTAGTTGTTAAGAGTCGAACTCTACTTGATGATGAATGGTTGCTACTTAGTCTCCTTTAAGTTGATTATCATGAACTTGAACTAAGTACTTATGAGATGATTATGCATGCTCCATGTTTCATGCCTTATGTTTTAAAAAGAAAAAAAAAAGAAGTCTAAAGTCTTCCACTGTAAATGCATGTAGTCTTCCACTGTAGATGTATGTATGTATGATGATCGCGTCGAGTCGCCTTTAAAAAGGACGGGCGTGACAACATGCCTATCAAAAGCTTTCACTGGAAGGGCCTTAGTGAAAGGATCTGCCAGGTTATCCTCCGATGCAATCTTGGCCACCACAACTTCTCCTCTCTTTATGATTTCTCGTATTAGGTGGTACTTGCGCTCTATGTGTTTACTTGCCTTATGGGCTCGTGGTTCCTTCGAGTTTGCAACTGCACCACTATTATCACAATAAATTGTGATAGTTCTTGGCAAACCAGGAATCACATCCAAGTCCATCAAGAAGTTCCTTAGCCGCACAACTTCTTTAGCCGCCTCAGAGGCTGCTACATACTCAGCTTCCATGGTAGAGTCCAGCATGCATTTCTTCTTGACACACCTCCATAGAATGGCTCCATCTCCTAAAGTAAACACAAAACCTGAGGTAGACTTACTGTTATCCTTATATGATAGGAACTCGGAATCTGTGTAACCCACATGGAGTAATTGGTCTGCCTGGTAAACTAGCATATAATCCCTAGTCCTTCTTAGGTACTTCAATATAAGCTTTACCGCAGTCCAATGTCCTTGTCCTAAATTACTTTGATATCTGCTAACCATGCCCACAACAAAGCAGATATCTGGTCTCGTACATAGCATCGCATACATGAGGCTACCTACTGCCGAAGCATAAGGAACTACCTTCATCTCCTCTATCTCCTCAGATATTCTAGGACACATCTCCTTAGATAAAGAAACTCCATGCCTGAAAGGTAGAAAACCTTTCTTGGAGTTTTGCATGCCAATATGATCCATAATTGTGTCTATGTATGAAGCTTGAGATAAGCACAACATCCTTTTCTTACGATCCCTTATAACCTTGATCCCAAGGATGTGTCCCACTTCTCCCAAATCCTTCATATCAAACTATTTGGACAACCATACCCTTACATCCGATAACACCTTTACATTGTTGCCAATTATCAAAATATCATCTACGTATAGTACAAGAAATACCACTACATTTCTGTCACATCTCTTGTATACACAAGACTCATCCAGGCTTTGAATAAATCCATAAGACTGGATTACCTCATCAATGTGGATGTTCCAAGACCTCAAAGCTTGCTTCAATCCATAAATGGACCGATTAAGCTTACACACAAGATGCTCTTTGCCCTTTGCAATGATTCTCTCTGGTTGCTTCATATATATATTTTCCTCAAGATTCTATTAAGGAAAGCTGTCTTGACATCCATCTGTCATACCACATAATTCATATGAGCAGTAATGCATAAGAGAATCTGGATAGACTTAAGCATGGCTACTGGCGAAAAGGTTTCCTCATAATCAATACCCTCTTTCTGAGTATACCCCTTCGCAACAAGCCTTGCTTTGAAGGTCTCAACCTTCCCGTCTATTCCTCTCTTTCTTTTGTAGATCCACTTACATCCAATGGCTTTTATACCATTGGGTGGTTCTATTAGCTCCCAGACATGATTTGAATCCATAGATTCAATCTTAGCATTCATTACACTTTGCCAAGATACTGCATCTTTATCTATGATTGCCTCGTCATATGTCCAGGTATCAGGTTCATGTTCGCCAGGGACTAAATCAGAAGATTCTCCCAAGAACATGAATCTATCAGACTTTCTCACAACCCTCTCACTACGAAAAGGTTTCACTTGTGTATCCTCTGTGACAGTACAAGAATCATGGTATATCCTCTTGTGGTGATCAAGTAGTGACTTCCTTTCAAGTCCTCCAGAACAATCTTACTCATGGGCTTGTGGTTTATCACATAGTCTTCCCCTAAAAATCTGGCATTCATGCTAACGATCACCCTCTGATCTCTAGGACTATAAAACAAACCACCTTTCGTTCTTCTATGATAGCCTACGAACATGTGCACTTCTGTACGAGGTTCTAACTTACTAGCATCTTCCTTCAGCACATGTGCTGGACTCCCCCAAATCCGAATATGTCTTAGACTAGGCTTTCGCCCAGTCCACAATTCTGTGGGAGTAGAAGGTACTGATTTCGATGGTACAAAGTTCAGAATATACACTGTCGTATCTAGAGCATATCCCCAGAATGAGTCTGGCAACTCAGAATAACACATCGTCGATCTAACCATCTCCATAAGAGTCCTATTCCTTCGCTCTGCTATACCATTCTACTGGGGTGTGCCAGGTGCAGACAATTGGGATTGAATCCCAGCCTCTGATAAGTAATTCCTAAACTCTCCCAAGAGGTACTCACCACCATGATCAGATTGTAGTGTCTTGATACTTTTACCTTGACGTTTCTCCACATTAGCCTGAAATTCTTTGAACTTGTCAAAGCATTCAGACATGTGGCGCATCAAATAAATGTATCCATATCTTGAATAATCGTCTATGAAAGAGACAAAATACTCAAAACCACCTCTAGCCTGGATAGACATAGGACCACAAAAATAAGAATTAACCAATTCCAACACATCTTTGGCTCTATACCCCTTGGCGTTAAAAGGCCTCTTGGTCATTTTACCCTCGAATCAAGATTCGCAGGTTGGGAAATCTTCCACCACTAATGAACCCAGAGGTCCATCAGCTATCAACCTTTGAATTCTACTTAGGTTAATATGGCCTAGCCTTTGATGCCAATGATATGTTTGGTTCATCTTTGAAGGTTCTTTTCTCTTATTGGATTTAGAGGATGAGTTATTCACTTCTATTTGCATCGTGGGAGCTTTTGGTTCAAGTGTATATAAATTTCCTATCAATGCACCAGAACAGATAATCTCCCTATTCCTTTTTATAACAACTCTGTTATTAAAAGAAATAGAATATCCATCCATAAACAATTTAGTAATCGAAATCAAATTCTTTCTAAATAAAGGTACTTAAAGGCAATTTTTAAGAACCAAAACTTTATTCCTCTCAAAAGATAAATAAAAATCTCTCACTGCAATAACCGCCACCTTTGTGGCATCACCCAAGTATACAGTAATCTACCCCTCAGCCAGTTGTCTGGTTTCCAAGAACCCCGCAAAGTATTTCAGACATGATCAGTGGCTCCCGTATCTACACACCAGGGGCCGGTAGATAACATCGCTAAACATGTTTCAACATCTAGACCAAAAGATATACCTTTGTTCTACCTCTCGTTGGAGCAGTCCTTCTTCCAGTGTCTAGTCTACTTCCAAGTGAAGCACTTGATTTTTGGCTTCTTCACTCCTCCTTGAGTTCCTCCCGCCACCTTTGCCCCAGCTTGTTTCTTCTTCTTCTTTCCTTTCGGCTTAGAAGTAGAAAACATTTGGGCAACCATGGCCTGTGCTTGAGCACTCTAACGAAATAGCTCCTCTGCCGCTTGGAGTTCTGTCAGAAGCTCCGCCAATAAATACAACCTCTTGTTCATGTTGTAGTTCAGGCGAAGCAACTCAAAACTCCTAGGTAGAGACTGGAGAATGATATCGACCTGGGTTTCCCCATCGATCTTAGCTCCGTGGACTTATAGCTCATTCAAATGAGCCATCATCTTGAGAACATGATCCCTCACAGGTGTTCCCTCGACCATGGTGGTCATCATCAAGTTCCTCATGACTTCCTGCCTTACTGCCCAATTCTAGTGTCCGAAAAGCTCTTTGAGATTGAGCATCATGTCATAAGCAATGGGCATGGGTTGATGTTGATGTTGCAGTACATTTGACATAGATGCCAAAATGTAACATCGTGTCATCTCATCAGCCTTAATCCACTTCTTATAACTCTCCTTCTCCTTTTCCCCAGAATCATCTACAGGCTTAGGAGGGCACTCTTTGAGGACTACATATTTGTATTCCTCAGCAGTCAAGACAATGTCAAGATTCCTCTTCCAATCAACATAATTGGGTCCAGTAAGTTTATTTTCTTTCAGTATCACAGCAAGTGGGTTGAAAGTCATTTTGAAAAAACATAAGAATCACATAGATCAAAACATTAGATTTTAAAAAATTATTGATTCCTCAAACAAAAAAATTTTAAAATCAACCCACACTTCAAAACACCGAGAATATTATATGCCACGATAGTCTGGATGTATACGAATTCTACATTTGTAAGAGGAGGTTTTACCCATTAATTTTACTATCTTATCAGCCTAACTTTTTAACAAATAAAATTAATAGTTGGTTCCTCTTTGGCCCTACAAATAAAAGCAGTGACTCCGATGGGGAGGATTCTCTTATTTGTATCTAAGTGTTCACTATTACTCGGTACTAAGGCAATTATCTCGAGTTATGTGCCTTCCGATGGAGAAGTACACACGCTCCTTAATAATTTCCTATAACCATATTCGACCTTGTGATTTGCAAACAAACTTATCCGATGTGGAGGAAGGCACTCAGAGCCGACGCAGAAGTTTATTTGCATCACATGTCAAATCGTAATGGAGGCCGTGGGAATTTATAAAAATATCCCTCTCCCACTTAGTAATTTAAAATTGAGGAATTTTCTAGCCTATGACATGCATATCAAACAATAAGCAATAAATATGAAAAAGAAATATTTTCCAACTATTATGGTTTTTTTCTCCAATATGCCTCTTGTCGTATTGCCATCTCGTCCGCTCCTCCCTACGCCATGTACAAGCCATCCGGAGATCCGAGCCGAGAAAAACTATTTTAATTTACATCCATCGATCCTATACTCTACGAAGGAGTGTACATAAAATCTAGATCGAAAGTAAACTAAAATAAAAGAAGTGGCTAAACAATGTCATACTTAATTAAAAAAAATTAAATACTAACCTCGTCAACCCCGAGGATTCATCAAAATATATAATTACACACATACAATCACATACACACATATGACCATAATAGTTGGATCTATGCCTGTAACCAAAAAGTTAACATATGCACATCATACTATTATCTAGCACATATAATATTTGAAAAGTGCATAAGAGTAATCGAATTCTAAACACACAAAATCAAAAATCGTGGCTCTGATACCACTTGAAGGTAGGAAACTTCGCTTCCCACTTCAACTCAGTTACTTATTCATGGCGCTCCCGTCATCATCCTGTTGGGTTTCCGGCACCGCGGCGTGTGTGTGTTCGATCATGTTTCGTAAACATGAGCACAGCGGAAGCAATTAAAAATAATAAATCTATATTTATTACAACACACACAACACACGCATGCATATTACAACAAGTGTAGACATAACCGTAAATTATGATTTGCAATAAAAGGAAATTAAACTACGTTATACCTTTCGTATGACGTGTAGCGGGAACGACATCAACCGGAACGATCCTCGTAAGAATCGTCTCTATCCGTATCCACGCCGAGCTCCTCGGGATGACTTCGCCAAGCCACGAGCTTCGTCTTCGTACGGATTACTAGCCTCGTGTTGAAGACGACGTGATCGAGAGATGATCACGATCCGAATCCAAATTCGGATCTAAAACAAGTCCTCAAGACTCGCTTCTCCGGAGAGGTATTCGTCAACCGATTGACGAATCCTTCGTCCTCCACCTCAGAGGATTACCGGAGATCAAATCCCCGGTATGTTAGCCGCTGTCGGAGCACTAACCGTCGTCCAAACGACGCTCCGACGAGAGGAGAAGAAGCTGTCCAGAAAACTGGACAGCTTGGTGGAGGAGATAGGCGCCGGCCAAAACAAGGAGACAAAAGCTCACCTTGATGCTGAACCTTTTAGGGGATCACCGGAGGGTCGCCGGAGGTTCACCGGCTGGAGCTTGGACGCCGGCAAGGGTCTTGACGGCACAAAGCAAGGGCGCAAGAGGAGCTTGGGCGGCACAAACAAGTTGGGCGGCAACTCCTTGGAGGCTAGGGTTTTGATTTTGGATTAGGGTTTAACAATCCCTTAAGCCCACTTTTATAGAGAACTAATTCTCTTAATGGTTAATGGATCATATCCATAAAGCCCGTTAACCCGCTCCATTAAGATAAGTTAAAATAAACCAAACCATAATGGTTTATTTTAAGTTAAAACGAACCGAACCAACCTTTGGTTCATTCGTTTAATATAAACCAAACCCTTTGGTTTATTCTCATCCATTGGATTAGAACCAAACCATTTTGGTCCATCCATTATGTCTTCATAAGACACGGCCCATCCACGCTTCCATTGCGACTGAAACAATTTCATGCTCGCTTTATGTTTGGTCCAACCCAACATAGTTTCTCTCGGTCTGAGAATCCCATTCTCAAGCTCGTTTTAAATCCTTTGGATTACACTCGTTGTGCGTGTGACCAAATAGGTTCTCGGTTTATGTTGGCCGTCTATAATTAACCATTAATTATAGAATGATCATGAGTGGCACCTAGTAGTACATCATGATCCCCAAATAACCTAAAAAGATCAACGGTTGATCGAACTATTTACAAACCCTTCAAGAGCTCGAATGAATCGTGCCCCATTCCCTTCACTCATCTTATACCCACTTGGTTCAGGACATGGTCTATTGTGTCAGTCCCCACTAGGCTGACTACGTCACACCTAGCCCAAGTATCATTTCCTCGTCCTACGGATTCTAGTTACTCCACATGTATCGAAGAGTACTTTACTCTAAACATGTAATGCTTTGGCCAAAGACTTTAGTAACAATCCGACGAGAGGCCATGGGTATACATCTCCTCGCAAGGAGTGGTGAATCCTTTATAGGCTATTCAAACACCTTCGATCACTTCGACTTATACCCAATCATCCCGGGTCCACATCTCCTCGGAGATGTTTGCTTAAGATGTCAAAGCATAAGTCTCCATGATCAAGATGACTTGAATACCGCAAGTCAAAGGAACATCGCACTTAAGCCACAGTAAGAACTTCATTGACATATCTATATATGCAGAGAACCACATGAAGTCTTACGGCTGGTCACTCCAATGAACTAGTTACCATAACTTGCATCCACCATCAAATCTGGACATCACTATGTCTCCAGCCAGTGAGAATCAGCTGCTTGGTTACACCAAGGAGTATACCTCGTGCTAGTCTCGACAGAACTGATGGTGTCCAAATCCATAAATTCATCGACTAGGGATAATTCCGATACATCACAATTACACATGTAGAGATACTCACTAGTTGTGATCCAATCACAAATTCTCTCATGCTGTGAATCGTATTGTGGACATTCAGTAAATGAGTTTAAGATCCAATCAAATACATAAAACATGTATACTCAAATAGTGAATCTTCATTTATCGTATAAATGGTTCATACATAAGGCGATTGCCTTAGGACATCTCTCATATATTACTAACAGACTCCCACTTGGCCTAATGCCAATCCCTACGGTATCCAATTCCATAAGCTCGAACATAACCCTCAAACTTACTTTGAGGTAATGCTTTAGTCAAAGGATCCGCTAAGTTCCTTTCAGTGGGAATTTTCTCGATTTGTATTTCGTTCCTACTTATGATCTCTCTGATAAGATGATAGCGGCGAAGCACATGTTTGGATCATTGATGAGACCACATCAAGTTCATAGATGAACTTATTGATCCAAACCGCTTCCCTAAAGCGCAACGATTCCGCCTTAGTGGCGAATCCGCTATAGTGTCAAGCTTGGAACCTTTCCAACTTATTGCGCTCCATTCCCTGAATACATACTATCGAGACATGGAATCATCCTTGTCTAGATTCGCATCCGTATACCCACGTATCACCATGTACCCTTCTCCATATATTAGAACGCATCCTTAGTTCTTCTTAAGTACTTAAGGATCGTAACACCCAATGATCCATTCCTCGATCGACCGGTATCTGCGTGACACTCAGAGCATACGATACATCGGGCCTCGTGACATAACATAGCATACATGATAGATCCTATTGCGGATGCATAGGGAATCTTACTCATGCAAATCCTCTCGCCTTCGCGGCGGACACATAGACTTGAAGGTGTACCCCATGCCCGATGGGCGATAACCTTTCTTGGATTCCGACATGCTAAACCTCTTTAGCACTCGGTCTATATATGTAGATCGCAAAGACCCAGCAACCGCTTCGATCTATCTCTATAGATCTTAATCCCAAGGATGTAGGTTGCTTCTCCTGTGTCTTTCATGGAGAATGTCTTGGATAACCAAACCTTAATCGATCAGTAAGATTGACACATCGCTTTCCTATAAGTAATATGTCATCGACATACAATACTAGGAACACGATCGCACTCACTAACCTTCTTGTACACACAAGGTTCGGCTCGATTTTGTGAGAAATCAAACTTTTGATCGTCTCATCAAAATGGATATTCTAGCTCTGGATGCTTGCTTCAATCCATAAATGGATCGCCGCAACTTGCATACCTTGGTTTTATCAACCGATGTGAAACCCTCAGTATCATATACACGCCCTCGAGCAAGTTTCCATTAAGGAAAGTTTTCACATCCATCCGCCATATCTCATAATCATAATGAGCGCTATGGCGGAGCATCCGAATGGATTTAAGCATAGCTATAGGCGAAATAGGTTTCGTCCATAATCAACACCTTGCTTTTGACGCATATCCTTCGCCACCAATCTAGCCTTATAGGTAATCACATTACCATCCATGTCGGTTTTCTTCTTGAAAACCCACTTGCACCCTATAGGCTTTATGCCTTCAGGTGGGTCAACCAAGTTCCAAACTTGGTTTTCGTACATGGAATCCATTTCCGACTTCATGGCACCAAGCCACTTATCCCTTTCTGAACTTGTCAGCACTTCTTCATAACTGGTAGGCTCCTCATCATCAATGAGTAACACGTCGTTCGATTCGCTTACGAGAAATCCATATCTCTCAGGAATATTGCGTGTTCTACCAGATCTACGAAGATGTGGTGTTACAATAGGTCCAGCCGATTGCTCATCACTATGAGTTGTCGGCTGTTGTGCTTCACCAGGTATCTCATTAATATCTATTTGAGTCTCTCGAGCCTCCTCAAGCTCGACGACACTCCCACTGTTTTCTTGCAAGAGAAACTCTTTCTCTAGAAACACAGCATGCCTTGAAACAAACACCTTTTGTTCCACAGGATGATAGAATTGGTAACCCCATGTTTCCTTAGGGTATCAAATAAATAGACATTTATCAGACTTAGCATCCAGTTTGTCTGATACAGTCCGCTTCACATAAGCAGGACAACCCCATATCTTCAAGTAAGATACATGAGGTTTCTTACCATTCCATATCTCATATGGAGTAGTTGAGACTACCTTGGTAGGCATTCTGTTTAACAAGTAAACAGCTGTCTGAAGTGCATAACCCCAAAAGGACTTGGGAAGAGTCGCATGATTCATCATTGACCTGACCATGTCCAACAAGGTCCGGTTACGCCTCTCAGATACACCATTATGCTGTGGTGTATAGGGCGGAGTCCATTGAGACAATATGTCATTGTCTCTTAGGTAATCAAGAATCTCTTGACTTAAGTATTCACCACCTCGATCCGATCGAAGTATTTTAATACTTTTGTCATGTTGTTTCTCTACTTCATTTCTGAATTCTTTGAACTTTTCAAAGGCTTCAGACTTGTGTTTCATCAAGAACACATACCCAAACCGTGAGTGATCATCGGTGAAGGTAATGAAGTAGCTATAGCCTCCTAATGCTTGAGTTGACATAGGTCCACATACATCAGTATGTATTAGACCTAGTAACTCTCCCACTTGTTCACCTTTTCCCGTAAAAGGTAACTTAGTCATCTTGCCTTTTAAGCATGATTCGCATGTATCGTATGAATCCAATTCAAACGATTCCAGAATTCCACATCGGTGTAATTCGGACATGCGTTTCTTGCTTACATGGCCATGACGACAATGCCACATGTAGGAGTCTATTTGATTATCCTTTCGAGCACTCTTGTTGCTCGCTTCGATATTGCAAATGTCACTGGATACGTCCAACGTATAAACACCATTGCTTAAAGTTCCAGTCCCATAAAGAACCCCATTCAAAGTTATGTAACAACAATTGTTACTAAACGTCAAATGGAAACCATTTCTATTTAAACAAGAAATAGAAATGATGTTCTTTATCAACGAAGGAACATAAAAGCAATTGTCGGTTCTAAGACAAGTCTGGAGTTTCAACAAATACGCTCGATGGCGAGCGAAAGAACCTTTGCTTCATTCCCAACACGTAAATTTGACTCTCCTTGACGAGTCTTCTTCTATTCCTTAGCCCATGTATGTCATTACATATATGTGAGCCACACCCAGTATCCAATACCCAAGTGTCTAAGGAAATAGAATGACAATCAATAAAGAAGATTTCTGAAGAAGATGGGGCATCCGATGTCTTATCCTTCTTCACGGACTCTTGATAAACCTTGCAATTTCTTCGCCAAGGACCCTCCTAGCCATTATGATGGCAAGTGCCCTTGAGCTAGTTCGCCTTTTAGCCTTTTCTTCTTCTTCCTTCTGTGTTCCTTTGACTCCTCTTAGAACCTTTCTTCGAGGAATCAACTAACAACAATATCCCCTCATGCTTCTCGAAGGCTCCACAGTCTTGATGTTGAGCAAGACCACAGATGAACCTCCTTGCATCTCAGAGGTGAAGAGGAGCTTGAGACTTCAACCTTCGAATCTCACTTGCTCATCAACTAACTCACGAGATGAAGGACTACGATATGAGCATCCATATGCTCATGCCGCCAGAGCTTGGGTTCCATCGGCTAGCATGATGCAACTCATTTGTTCAGAATCACTCACATGTTTCGATAGGCCAACAATTGGTCCAAAGTTGCATAAATCACTAGAGGCGGGAAGAGGCGCCGAGGACATACACAAGCTTTTCACCTTGAGAACAATTCTCAAGTTTCTAAGCCACCAAGAAGTTCGGCCCCAATTTATTTAAATCCAAAATGGAACGCAAATTCAAACACATCATGATCAATATATTAACTTAGAAATACAAAACGAGCATATATGAGAAAGATGATTTTAAAATGCATCAATATACATTTATAAATCCCATTCATTTTTCGAATTTCAAAACCCTTAAAATCACTTCGGGAGATCGTAGGTCCATCTCCGAATGGGATGATATCCATCATAGCTAAGAACAACCTTGGAGTGAGTCCAACAAGCCATTCTTAGCTATGATGGTGGGTATCAAGTATACCGATTACATATCATGTATATGTAACTATCACAATGTGCTATCAACTAATTGAATGTTTACACATACATTGGGTTGTTAACACATTAACAAGTATGCATCATATGCATAGCACCCAACTTCACCTCTCTTCACATCGACCTTGGAGTGAGTCCAACAAATCGATGCTCCAAGTTAAAGCCGACCCATTAATCGCGAAATAGTTTTAATATGGTTAGAGCGCATTCAACCAATTAGCCCTGCTTGGAGTGAGTCCAACAACCCAAACTAACGATTGACCTCGACTCTTACCATATTAGAGTTAAACTATTCCAATGATTTGAACATGTTAGTTCGAAATGGGCTTGGAGTGAGTCCAACAACCCAAACAAGAAACAGAACTCTGGTTCTAACCATATTAATGGAAGGTGTAGGCTTTAATATTGAGTTAGGGTTTTTATGTCTCATCCTCTTTGCATGCAAATAACTATTATCTACATGGCATGGCATACATGGCATACATCTACATGTCACGACACGCATGGCATAATGTTATGCATCTAATGCAATTACATGGCATACAATTATGTCATGTATATATTTCCTTATATGTCATAACTATTTATGGAAATAAAATATGTTTAAGATTTGATTCTCCAAATCAAATCATAATTAAATTAGGAAACAAATTTCCAAATCTAATCACATATTTTATTCATGGAATTATTTGATTAAGGAAAATCTATTTAGGAAACCAATTTCCTAAATCATTAAAACTACTTATGGAAATAAAATATTTTAAGATTTGATTTCCCAAATCAAATCATGATTAAATTAGGAAACAAATTTCCAGAATCTAATCAAATATTTTATTTATGGAAAATATCAATTTCCATAAATACTTCCAACTTTCCAAAAGTGGAAGATTTCCATAAATACTTCTAGACTTTCCAAAATTGAAAAATTTCCATAAATACTTCTAAATTTCCAAAATTAGAAAATTTCCAGAAATACATTATGACTATCGAAAACCATTTTACGATTATGTCGAAACACAACCCGGGCTCGATACCACTGGGTTTTTAAGATCATGGCAGGTGTGTGTTCGATCATGTTTCAGAAACATGAGCACAAATGGAAGCAATTAAAAATAATAAATCTATATTTATTACAACACACACAACACAGGCATGCATGTTACAACAAGTGTAGACATAACCGTAAATTATGATTTGCAATAAAAGGAAATTAAACTACGTTATACCTTTCGTATGACGTGTAGCGGGAACGGCATCAACCGAACGATCCTCGTAAGAATCGCCTCTATCCGTATCCACGCCGAGCTCCTCGATGACTTCGCCAAGCCACGAGCTTCATCGCACGACGGATTACTAGCCTCGTGTTGAAGACGACGTGATCGAGAGATGATCACGATCCGAATCCAAATTCGGATCTAAAACAAGTCCTCAAGACTCGCTTCTCCAGAGAGGTATTCGTCAACCGATTGACGAATCCTTCGTCCTCCACCTCAGAGGATTACCGGAGATCAAATCCCCGGTAAGTTAGCCGCTGTCGGAGCACTAACCATCGGCCCAAACGACGCCCGAGGAGAAGAAGCTGTCCAGAAAACTGGACAGCTTGGTGGAGGAGATAGGCGCCGCCAAAACAAGGAGACAAAAGCTCACCTTGATGCCGAACCTTTTAGGGGATCACCGGAGGGTCCGGAGGTTCACCGGCTGGATCTTGGACGCCAAGGCAAGGGTCTTGGACGGCAGCACAATCAAGCTGGGCGGCAAGGAGCTTGGGCGCACACAAGCAGGTTGGGCGGCAACTCCTTGGAGGCTAGGGTTTTGATTTTGGATTAGGGTTTAACAATCCCTTAAGCCCACTTTTATAGAGAACTAATTCTCTTAATGGTTAATGGATCATATCCATAAAGCCCGTTAACCCGCTCCATTAAGATAAGTTAAAATAAACCAAACCATAATGGTTTATTTTAAGTTAAAACGAACCGAACCAACCTTTGGTTCATTCGTTTAATATAAACCAAACCCTTTGGTTTATTCTCATCCATTGGATTAGAACCAAACCATTTTGGTCCATCCATTATGTCTTCATAAGACACGGCCCATCCACGCTTCCATTGCGACTGAAACAATTTCATGCTCGCTTTATGTTTGGTCCAACCAAACATAGTTTCTCTCGGTCTGAGAATCTCATTCTCAAGCTCGTTTTAAATCCTTTGGATTACACTCATTGTGCGTGTGACCAAATAGGTTCTCGGTTTATGTTGGCCGTCTATAATTAACCATTAATTATAGAACGATCATGAGTGGCACCTAGTAGTACATCATGATCCCCAATTAACCGAAAAGATCAACGGTTGATCCGAACTATTTCAAACCCTTGAGCTCGAATGAATCGTGCCCCATTCCCTTCACTCATCTTATACCCACTTGGTTCGACATGGTCTATTGTGTCGGGCCCCACTAGTGACTCACGTCACACCTAGCCCAAGTATCATTTCCTCGTCCTACGGATTCTAGTTACTCCACATGTATCGAAGAGTACCTTACTCTAAACATGTAATGCTTTGGCCAAAGACTTTAGTAACAATCCGATGAGAGGCCATGGGTATACATCTCCTCGCAAGGAGTGGTGAATCCTTTATAGGCTATTCAAACACCTTCGATCACTTCGACTTATACCCAATCATCCCGGGTCCACATCTCCTTAGAGATGCTTGCTTAAGATGTCAAAGCATAAGTCTCCATGATCAAGATGACTTGAATACCGCAAGTCAAAGGAACATCGCACTTAAGCCAGAAGAACTTCATTGACATATCTATATATGCAGAGAACCATATGAAGTCTTACGGCTGGTCACTCCAATGAACTAGTTACCATAACTAGCATCCACGATTAACTCCGGACATCACTATGTCTCCAGCCAGTGAGAATCAGCTGCTTGGTTACACCAAGGAGTATACCTCGTGCTAGTCTCGACAGAACTGATGGTGTCCAAATCCATCAATTCATCGACTAGGGATAATTCCGATACATCACAATTACACATGTAGAGATACTCACTAGTTGTGATCCAATCACAAATTCTCTCATGCTGTGAATCGTATCGTGGACATTCAGTAAATGAGTTTAAGATCCAATCAAATACATAAAACATGTATACTCAAATAGTGAATCTTCATTTATCGTATAAATGGTTCATACATAAGGCGATTGCCTTAGGACATCTCTCATATATTACTAACACATCCCCGGATTAAAAAAAATTAATCCATGATAATAAGGGATTACCCAAGCTACCATTTCATTGTCGTGCTATTCGATTAGATTGGTCACTTGAACAAACTTGTTGTTCAAGCAACCAACTTCTATTCTACGATTAGCCACGGAATAGATGATGTACGGATCGCCGGTTTTTGCATTTGTATTCGGGGTCCAAGTAAATTAGCCACATAACAAAACATATAACATCCATATAATTGAAAAAAATTATAGACATAATACAAAAGATTATAGACAAGCATTATACCTCTCGATTTTCTATTGTATGTCCTTCCTCCTTTTGAACGTCATGTGGGCGACGATCTTCCAAAAGGCGAAGCCTTTTAGATCATCAATCTTCCTTTCCTTGTTCACTCCGAACAAAGGAAGATCATAAAACAAAACTCTACTCTATCTAGGACCAACCAACAAGCTTAAAACTTGAAGCTTGTCGCCGGCCCAAAGAGAGGTGGAGGAGTGGTCACCGGCCAAGAGATCCAAGGAACAACCTTAACCCTTGTTTCCACCGGCCAAGAAGAAGAGGGAGAAGAAGATGAGCACCGGACAAGGTTGAGAAGAGCAAGTTGGGCGGCGACCAAGGAGAAGAGAAAGGAATCCTTGCCGCCCAAGGATTCCCCAAAACCCTAGCCGCCCAAGCCTCCAAGCCCTAGCCGCCCAAACCCTAATCCCCTCTTCAATTTCTCTTGCCGCCCACCCCTAGCCTCCTTTTATAGAGCTAGGCCTAAGACTCCTTTAATCTCCACCATCGGAACTAGGGATTTAATCTCAATCGTCGAATCTAGGGATTTAATCTCAACCATCGAATCTAGAGATTTAATCTCCACCGTTGGATCTCAATATTTAATCTCCACCATTGGCTCTAGAGTTTTATTTTCCATCATTTGATCTAGGCTCCATGAGGTTTTAATAGGCTACAATAGGGACCATGAGGAGGAGTTGGATCTTGGCCACCCAATGGATCAAGCCACATAAAGTCCGATCCATTAATGATAATCCATTCCACTAGAAGATTATCATTGATCTACCTCACCAACCCCCATAAGTTAATATGGGCTCCATATATTATTTGTACATTTATCTCCCCATGTTTAAGATATCGAATGTCCGTCAATTAATTAATTTACTGACAATTAATTAATCAACATCTAACTCCATGAGTAGTACCACTCAACCTTATCATCATGCCAGACCAAGTCCACCTGCAGGGTTTACATGATGAACCTTATGAGCTCCTCAAGGGGACATCATCATCCTAATATATAGGACCCGGTTTCCTCCTATAATCAATGACACACCATATAAATAACAACATTTCCCAACTTACCTAGCCTATCGAATTACTCTATAAATCTCGCCCATTGGTAAATCAAAGAAATGATTACTAAGTATATATGCCCGTTATTATATCGGGATTAAGAGTATGTACAATATAATATCTGAAGTCCGATTCGATTATGTAGTCAGTAATAAATCGAATCACCTCTAAGTCGGTCCTGCTCAATACACATAAAGTGCACTAGTGTGATTCTATGGTCAAGACAAACCAATACCAAATCACACCACAACCATTCCAATTGTTTGTCCATAACCATCTCGGTTGTGAGCCTTTACTTATACTTTACAATGAACTGATAACATGATCTCCCGTGTGCCACTACACACTATGTTATCTACAATGTAATGTATTAGACAAAATGAATAACCATAAATATGCAAACAATGATCATGTGATTCTTATTTTAAAATAAAGATGTCCATACAAAAGATAGACTTTTCAGTATACATCCCAACATATGTGTAATTCCAGACTAGTATGTGTATTTCCAGGGCAGTGTAGACAAATTTTGAGCACTATGTGTAGTTCCAGGGCAGTATGTGTAATTCCAGACCAATATGTGTATTTCATGGGCAGTTTGGATAGGTTTAGACTACTATGTACAATCCCAGGGCAGTATGTGCAGTTCTAGATCGGTATGTGTATTTCCAGGGCAGTTTTTGACAGGTTCAGAGCACTTTGTATTTATGGGACAGTCTAGGTGCTTCCAGGGCGGTTAGTACATCTGCCAAGCGGTACGCTTCTTGCCCGAGTCATATGTTTATTTCCTTGCCAAGTGGTATGCTCCTTGCCTGGTGGATTGTGGGATTCTCTTTTCAGTATGAAGGTAACAATGAAAGATTAAAGGTGGTTAGTTTAATATAATCACATATATCTTTGTATGTTATTTATGATTAACACGTGCCAGGAGATATTTTGAATTAGGGGCGGGAAAAATGGTTAGGGGGACAACTTGGCAAAGGGTATTCAAGTAAATATACTACTAGGAAAAGGCGGGTTGCCTCATCTATAAAAGGGGCAGAAGACGACAGAAAAAGGGGATGGTTGTTTCTTCTCCATTTGGTATCTCTGAGATCTCTCTTCTTTTCCAGTTCATTACTTTCTTCTCATACTCATACTAACTTGATTGTCAGAGTGGCCGCACCGAATAGCCGACCAACCCATAACACTCTTCTTTGGTGTACCAGCTAAGCTAAGCTTCTAGTATCGAGGGTGACTCCCATGGCTGATTTGTTACCTTCCAAATCCCTCCTTCAATGTTAAGTCCAGCACTCCATAAGGAAAGGAAGGAGGATCTTGGAGATCCAAAGAAGCAAGCACCATCACATGGTATAAGATTAGTTTGAGTTCATCTAGATGCAAAAACTATGCACCTTGAACATAACTCATTTCCTAGCATCTCGCATGTGTCTAGGGGGTTTGAAAACACACATATGTCAATTTGATGTGCAATGTGAGTTTTGGTTATTCTAAACTAAGATATCATGCATTTTTCTAAAGCAACACTATTTGATTCCCTTATACATGGGACTTCAAATCATGTCATAGTCCTTAAATGAATTTTATTAATGCATGAATGACGATTATGGCATAAATGATAGCATAAATAAAAATATGTGTCAATAATCATGATGACATGACATATGATATAAACCTAAACATAAACATGACACTATTAAATAACCTAATCATAATCATGACATTTATATGATAAAGATGAAATATGATGTCATGACATGGTATATGACAATCAAAGCTTGACAAATAAAATATAAGACATAAGAATACTTAAATGGTAATATTAGTTGTCGTTTGTTAGGATTAATTCCATTTTTCCATATTATCACTCTTCTCCCAAATGTGCTAAAAACCTAAAATGACACACCAAGACCTCTAGACCTAATTTGTGTCAATTTGATCAATTTATCAAACTTCTTAAATGATATGGGCACATCTAAAATCCTTTAGGATTAAATTCTAACCACATTTCTAAAGTGTCACAATACCTTGGAAATGACCTAAAGTGTCGACTTTGCTATGGTTAAGTTAACTACCCATCTATTCAAGGTTTACACAACCTAACCCATTTAGCGTGAATTGATCACTCTCCTAAGAACCCAATACCTATTTAAGCTCCTTGGGTTTAATAGGTATTCCATAGGGATAACATCCCTAGATACCCTCTTAATGACCCTCCTATGCTTAGAAGCCTTGGTCATTTGGGTCTTACCTAGGTTAACTCTAGGGGTAACTCCCCTTGTAACATTCTTAGTGGCTTTCATAGGTTTTTTTAAAACCTTAGCCACTAGGCACTTGCCATGGTCAACCTTAGGGATGACTTTCCTAGTAACATTGACTTTCCTAGACATAGGTCGAGTTCCATAATAGAAAGGAACTCTATGATAGGTCTCCTTAGGCTTAGGTTTGTGACCCAAACCTCTCTTGCCCTTAGGTGGACCTTGCTTCCTAGACCCTAGATTTTGACTCCTTGATCCTAAATTTTGATCATTTGACCCTTGCATTTGATTTTGCATCTTTCTAAGGGTCTTTTCTAATCTCTCAAGTTTTGACCTCAAAACTTGATTTTCTAGCTCTAATTGCCCAATATTTGAATTTTAATTTATTCTTTGGGCATTGTTCCATTTCTTAGGAATATGCCTACCTTTCATAGGGTTAATACCTAAATAGTCTTCTACCTTCCTAATTGCTTCCTTAGGTAGAATTATCCATAGGTAGAATTGTCCAAGGGTTATTGTTTCTAGAATTGTCCTTAACCCAAAAATTACAATATTTAGCACCTAACAATACGATACATTCTTAGCATGCTTTTCATGATCATGAATAATATCAAGAGTATTAAAATTACTCCTAGCATGTTTTTTGGCCTTATATAAAGAATGAGCGTTACTTAAATTTACCTTAGGGTTTTCTTTAGAAGCTCCCTCTAAATATGATGCTTCTTCTTGACTCTTGGTTCGATTCCTCCCCTTAGGGCATTGACTTCTATAGTGACCCCTTTGATGACATTTGAAGCACACCATGTGCTCCTTTCTCTTCTTAGTGGGGACACAAACATCCTTGACCTTGGTTGTCGGTTGAGCCTTCTTGACCTTCTTAGGGCACTTGCTCTTATAGTGCCCGGGTTCCCTACACTCAAAACATATTATATTATTCTGATTACTATTTCATGTATTTGAGTTACCTTCCACGTTAGGGGAATTTTGATCGGATTCTTCGTGGCTCTTGGAGGTAGAAGCTTCCTCTTGTTGATCCGACATTAAGGATGGCCTAATCCCCATCCCCTCGATCCTAGAGGTGGAGGCTTCCTCCAATTCTTCCTCTTCCTCGAATGTTGATCACCCTTCAACCTTCGATTCCTCAAGCTCTTGTGATGAAGATGATGTGCTCTCTTCTTCTTGAGCTTGAGAGGATGAACATGTCTCTTCGGTCTCCTCCTTTAATTGAGCCGATGATCACTCTTGTTCTTTGGGATCCTCTATTTCCTGAGTCATTGAGGGATTTTCATGATACTTTGCCAATTCGCTCCAAATCTCCTTGGCATCCTTGTATTCACTTAACTTGGACAAGACATTATAAGGAATTAAATCACTTAGAATTTTGATTACCTTAATATTTGTCTTGAACCCTTTGAATTGTTCCTTGGTCTATTTTTCAACCTTGAGGATTCCACCCTTTTTGCCTCTTGGAATTCACAACCTTCTATCAAGGTGGACCAAAGCTTGATACCCACCATCATTAAGAAGTTTTCAATTCCTATTTTCCATTGAGTGAAACCTTCAAATCTATAGTCCTCGTAGGATAGTGGTGTGTTGATGTCCTGGCCTAGTCTAAAACTTGGATTCTCCATTTTCTTCTTCACCCTCTAGCGAGTTTTCTCCCGGTTGTTAATCCATAGAAGAGCTCCAAGCTCTGATACCAATTGTAGGATCTTCGGTGAGTGCTAGAGGGGGGGGGTTAATTGCGCGTTCTCGTCGTTTGACAGAATTCGTTCATGCTTGCGTGCTTTTCTACAATTCTTGTTAATATGTGCATCGAAAATAATAATGAATCATAAACAAAATATACAACCACAAAATACACAAGAACACGATATATAGTGGTTTAGAACCATAGGGTTCATACTCCATGGATTGAGCTCAAATGAGCTCTAGCGATGCAAATACCACGACTAATTAAAAACACTCCTTCTCGACAACAAGTCTAAGGCGGAGAAACCTCATACAAGGATTACAAACGTAATACAAGAAATTACAAGAAAATACAAATATGAAATGCAATACAAGTAATGAAAAATACTTTACAAGAAGACTTTAAATACTTGCTTTTGGTTGCTTGAGAAAAGCCTTGAAGTTCTAGATTGCAGTAGCAAATCCCCACCAAATCACCTCAAAAAACCATATAAAATATCCTTCTCCTCGAGCTCCCTTTAAATCTGTAACTTGAGCTAGATTCTGCCTAGCAGTCGACTGCTCACGACTATCAGTCGACTGCTCCTGTAGCTGTTGTGAGACAAAGACTTAATCCACATTTGACAAGTTCCAACGGATAGACCATCAGTCGACTGATCATGCCTCCACTTGACTGCCAAACCCTAGCAGTCGACTAAAAAACATTCTGTGCCAGTGTCCTCACCATCAGTCAACTGACATCCATTGTAGTCGACTGATCAAGCTATTAGTTAGTCGATCTTTGCCGAAGTCGATTGTCGGGACCCGAGGTCACAGTCGAACACCAGTCGACTCTTGCCCAGTCAACTAGTCATAATCCTAGTCGACTAATCAGAGTCAACTTGACTGCCAAGTGTTAAAACAATTGACCAGCCGACTGGTTCATAACCCCAGTCAACTGCTACACCTCAACCATGAGGTTTACCCCATGTATGATGCCCTCATACTTGCTAGACCACCCTTATCCTAGACCTAAGCCTTCTAGCCACTTCCATCAGTCTCATACGTATTGGATCTCTCCAAGTCATTCATGACTTATTCATCAATATGCTAGCGTTCAGGTGCTTCCATCGGCTATTATCATACTAAGATGGTCTACACCGCCAAGGTACATTGGGCTTATGCATCCAAGATACATGCTTGGACTTTACGTCGTCAAACCATTGAACTTATTGTTCTAAGACTCTCCCCTTGGACTTTTCGCCGCCAATATCAACCCTTGGACTTCTCAAATGGCAAGTACACATGACTTGGATTTTCACCGCCAAGACTACACACTTGGACATACGTGGCCAAAACTACACCCTTGGACTTTCCTTGCCAAGCCATGTTGGAATTTCCAAATGTCAAGACTCAAGCTTTGTCTTTCCCATTGCCAAGTGTCCCACTTGGAATTCTCCATCATATGGTCAACCCCATGTCAACCATACAGTCAACCCATTGTCAAACAATGGTTAACTCATCATCAAACATCAAAACACTACTTGAGTAAAACTCAAGTCTGGTCAATTGTGACAAGGGCTGATTGCACCAACATAAATCATCATCGGAAGAGTCATACGTGGAAATATCAAAGACATGCTTCGTAGCGTTCTTGGCAGTCGATGAGTCTGAAGCCGAGTCAAGACATGAGCTGGAGTCCAAGCCATGGATCTTCTTCCATTTCAAAAGTTCAAACGTGGTAACATCTCTCCTAGAAGGTAAATTGTATAACATTATTGCACACCTTGGAAAAGTCTCGAGAATCGAGTCGACTCACTTCTTAAGGAAGTCCAAGTACTTAAGGAGCAAATCAACTCGAAGACTTCGACTTGCCAAATTGAGGATAGAGACTCAACTCAAGTTGCAATGCTTGAAGAATAAAACATGGTCCTAAAAAGGCAAGTAGAAGATATCACCAGATCATTAGAAAGGTTCACTTCGGGCTCCAAGTATCTTAATAAGATGCTTGGGTCTCAACGAGATGTGTACAACATGTCCGGACTCAGATACAAGGCTAAGGACACAAATAGATCATACATGTCTTTGTTTAATAGAAATGCAAAGGGTCATGTCCAAGTATGGTTTTTTAAGTCTAGGTAAGTCAATCAAATTGGACCAAACAAATTTTGGGTTCCCAAGAGTCAAGTTCACTTAGTGAACAAAACTCAACTAAGTTATCACTGAGGAGGAGCTAACACTTTGATTGTTTTTTTAATAAGTTAAACTCTTGCATGTTTAGTTTACTTTACATGCTTATTTTAGAATGGACTAGATAGGAAACAAAGTAGTTTAAACTTGAACAATCTAGTACTAAGATGAAGTGATAGTAAGTTAGAGAAGCTCTTCAAAGTGCATGTCTAGGAAGTGGTCCACCTGATATCTAAATAAGGTCATATGCCTCGCCACGACCTGGTGCACTAAGTTGAGTGGAACTGATTAAAGCTAACTTACTTTGTCTTTAACTTGTTAGACCAAAGCTCAGTCCAAAGTGAGTCAAGTACTTGATTCCTTGATTAACTTTGTCTTAGGAAGTGGTCCATCTAATATCCAAGAAGGCCCTATGCCTCGCCACTACCTGGAAGTCAATTTTGGAAAAACCTACTTGATTAGCTTAAGCTAAACTTGAATTTAACACAAGTTTAAAAACTTTGAAATTTTCATTAAAATTAATCTAGATAAAAATGAACCTTCATCTCACAAAACCCATAGGATTAAGATATATTGAAAATTTAGATTGGGTGAGATGATTAAAGATCAATTATAATTCAATGAACAATATTCAACTCTAATAATATTTAACTCAAATTAATTCAACCATAATCAACTCAACTCTAATCAACTCAACCCTAATCAACTCAATCAAGTCAACTCTAATCAACTCAACCCTAATTCAACTAAACCCAGTTCTAATCAACTCAACCCTAATCAACATAATCCTAAGTAAATCAACATAATTCTTAGAGGAAGTTAATTTAGCATTATTCAAACTTTCAAAACATTCATGTATTCAATATATCTTTTAGGATCCATGTTTGGAAAATCCTTAAGTAAGATTGCATTTTTACAAGCATAAGCATCAGATCAAGGGGGAGTTAAGATACTTTGGAAAATATTATTTTGAAAACTTAAAATAAAAACATAAATAAAGGGGGAATTTAACATTCAAAATTTTATTCTAAGTATTTTCAAAAGAACATAAATGTAAGAATAATAATTCTACTTTAATGGGGGAAATCAAAATTTTAGGGGGAGCCAAAGGAAATATACTTTGCAATACTATAAAATATTCTGGTTATAAACACTCTCTTTACAAAAAGTTTTTGAACTAAAATTTAATCTTAAGTTCATGACGTTTCAGTTTACGTATTGCTCCAATATTAGTGATTTTATTTTACGAGAAAAAGAGAAAAATTTAAGTATATGAACTTGACTTATCAATCTAATGATGCTTTGTAATTAATTAACATTTATTTTAAGTAACTTAACTTCATCTAAATTTGGAAGATGAGAGTTAGCTAAACTAATTCTAAAACTTAAATTGTTCACTTCAAAATCTAAACAAAATCATGATAGGATCTATGTTTAGAGTTTTTTTAAAAGATTAAAGTAAATTTGCATCATTAATGAGAAACTACCATGGAAATTCGTAATGAAAATCAATAAAGTTGAATATGAGTTATTTTCAAATTAATGAAAAAGGGAGCAACTTCTTAGAAAACAAATTTCAAGTGTGCAAGAAGTCTCACTCTATCACTTTTGATTTAAGGCGGGAATATTTATAAAATTATTTTTGCATTAATTAAAAAGGAGAGTATAATTTCAAAAAATATATGATATTAAAGAATATGCTTTATTGAGTGAGAGAAAATATTCAAAGGATTTGAAATCTAAGAAATCTAAAGCTTTAATTGTGAGTTTTTAAAGGAACAATGAGTAAAGTATGTGCATCATTGCTTAGAGACATAGGGGGAGAAGCTTAGATAGATTATATTCAAAATGTTAAGAATGTATTTTGAAAATTATTTTTGAAAGCTTACTTGCAAAAGTCTAGATATACTATTTTCAAAACAATAAGAGACAATTTGAAAATTATGAGAGGTATATGTTAAGCGGGAGGTTGTATTTTCAAAGAAATTTTATTGTAGACATGCAAGTTATTGTTTCAAACTTATGCACTTGAACATTTGAAGTTTCATTTATATAGTTTCAAACATAGAGAAAAAGATTAATTATACGGGGAAGCTATACAAAACTTGTATTTCAAAACAAAATTTTATCTAAATCCATGTCTCATAAACATCAAGTAATTTGAAAAAAAAAATACAGTTTTTAGTTTGAAAGCAAACTTTTTCATGACTTAAAAAATTTATGATCATTGTATATAAGTCATGGGAGATTGCTAAACTCCATGGTATCTAATTTATTTTAGTATTTTGATGTATGTGAAAGGGGGAGAGAGTGTGTTTAAGTTAGAACTTCGAAATGCATTTGTATATGCAATTTTTTGTAATTCATGATTTAAAGATCTAGAAATGCATTTTTATATGCAATTTTTTATAATTCATGATTTAAAGATCTGGTATTTTAAATCCTAATATTAAACGATTGTCATACATCAAAAAAGGGAAGATTGTCGGTGCAAGGAGCACTACTCCCGTGTTTTGATGTATGCCCCAAGGTTTAATGTTAGGATGAACCTATGATTTGATATATGTGTTAAGTGTGCAGGCTTAACAGGAAGACCTAGTAGGTCGTGTTGACAAAATACTATCCAGAAGCCTTGATAGATCAGGAGGACTAGACACTAGGCATGAAGTCGAGATAGGATGAGTGGACCGGACATCTGGCATGAAGACCGATTGGGTCAGGAATCGGACAATCGACATGAAAACCAATTGGGTTAGAGAGACCAGACAGCTAGCAGAAGTCCTGGTGGATCAGATTGGATGTCAAGCATGGTAAGTTCGGCTGAGCAGCCGACAGGTAAGCCTCAAGTGAAGAGGTGAGGTCGAGTCCCATGTAGGGGGACAAAGCTAGGTATCAATCCGACAGATAGTCCGCATGAGACTAAGAAGTCAAAATCAAGTACTATTACTACTTCGATTGCATTTAATATTGTATAATTTACTAATCTTGTTTTGTAGGGAACTAGTCGATTGAAAGGTTTCTAGTCGATTGAGGTCCAGTTTACTGGGTACCAAGTTGGCAAGATAAGCTGGTGATCGATTAGAGATCTAGTCACCAAGATGGAAAGAGCTCCAATCAACTAGGTGATGAACGTGAGCATGCCCTCAAATCTTAGACGAGGATCGCCAAGGATTCGATGTGCACACTTACGCTCAACGCTCACAAGTGCACAGTTGTCGTCAAGTTATTATTTAAGTATCGATCCCATAGAGACTAAGATACGAGTACCATTTATCCAGTGGTTTCATTGTTTGGAGTAAACCTCCTGAGATTAAGGTTTACGAGGCCAACGATAGTCCTATCTCAATTACTGTGTCACTCGAAGAAAGAGAAGGTAGGTTTAAAGTTACATAAAGGTATTCTAGGGTTTCGATTTCACTTGTGCATTGTTAAACATGCTATCAATTTAATGCTTTTAGGATCTATAGTTATGATCTTGCGGGAGGATCATCATATATTTGCCCGATAAACTTTTGCTTCTACCGGGAACTACCTATTCCTAGCCAAGTTTCCCTTTTGTATCATCAGAGCTCAGGGGGTTGATACCATTGAGAGCCCACTGTCACTAAGGTCCCTCAACCCTTCTAAAGTTAATGTCTCCTACTTTGGGCCTTCTGCAAAGATAGGTTTGTTGAGATGTATACTGAAAAGTCTATTATTTATATGAACATCTTTATTTTTGAAATAAGAATCACATGATCATTATTTACATATTTATGATTATGCATATTGTCTAATACATTACATTGTGGATAACATAGAGTGTGGTGTCACACGGAAGATCATGTTATCAGTTCCTTGTAGAGTATAAGTAGAGGCTAACAACCGAGATGGTTTTGGACAAACCATTGGTATGGTTGTAGTGTAATTTGGTATTGGTTTGTCGTGACCAAAAACTTACACTAGTACACTTTGTTTGTATTGAGCAGGACCGACTTAGAGGTGATTCAATTTATTGTTGACTACATAATTGAATCGGACCTCGGATATTATGGTGTACATGCTCTTAATTTCGATATAATAACGGGCACTTGTACTTAGTATTTTTTTCTTTGATTTACCAATGGGCGAGATTTATAAATTAAATCGATAGGCTCGGTAAGTTGGGAGATGATATTATTTATATGGTGTGTTGATGATTATAGGAGGAAACCGTGTCCTATATATTAAGATTATGATGTCCCCTTGAGGAGCTCATAAGGATCATCATGTAAACCCTGCAGGTGGACTTGGTCCGGCATGATGATAAGGTTGAGTGGTACTATTCATGGAGTTAGATGTTGATTAATTAATTGTCAGTCAATTAATTAATTGACGGACATTCCATATCTTAAACATGGGGAGATATTTGTACAATTAATATATGGATCCCATATTTATTTATGGGGGTTGGTGAGGTAGATCAATGATACTCCTCTAGTGGAATGGATTATCATTAATGGATCGGACTTTATGTGAGCTAATCCATTGGGTGGCCAAGATCCAACTCCTCCTCATGGTCCCTATTGTAGCCTATTAAAAACCTCTTGAATCCTAGATCCGATCGACACGATTAAAAGGAGGCTTGGGAGAAATCTATGAAGAGGAACCAAGGCTTGGGCAGCAAGGCTAAGCAATTGGATTCTAGGGTTTGCTCTCTTTGGCTTGGGCGGCAAGCAGCACTAGGAGAATTAGGGTTTGGTGATTTTTTGGGCGGTGGCAAGAAGTGGTGGAGGTCTTAGAGTTCTTCACTGTCTTCCTAAGGTTTGGCCGGCGCAACTTCTCCTTCCCTTGGAGCCCGACACTCCTTCCTTGAAGGAAAGGCCGGTGGTTATTCTTTCTCCCCAAGTGGCCAGTGGTTCCTTCTCCATTGGAAAGGGCCGGCACCATCTCCTTCTTACTCTCCTTGGCCGACGACAACTACCTAGCTTGGATCTTGGTGGTCAGCACTAGATAGGAGAAGAAGGGTTCGAGTATTCTTCCCTTTGTTCAAAGCGAGCAAGGAAGGGAAGAACGTGACCTAGGAAGCTTCGACTCTTGGAGGATCGTTGCGCACAAAATGTCCAAGAGGATGATAGGACATACAATAGAAGATCAAGAGGTAAACAAGAGGTATAGTCTTGTTTGTTTTGATTTAGTTCTTTTGTATATTATGTATGTGGCTAATTTACTTGGACCCCGAAGATAAACACAAAAACCGGCGATCCGTACATCATCTATTCCGCGGCTAATCGAGGAAAAAAGTTAGGTTGCTTGAACAACAAGTTTGTTCAAGAGACCACTAAAATCGAATAGCACGGTGACGGATCGGTTGCTTGGGTAATCCGTCTTTGTCAAGGATTAATTTTTTTTAATCCAGGGATGTAGATAGGATCGCAATGCACGAGAGACTGAGGCGGGAATCAATTCCCTACAAGTGGTATCAGAGCCACGATTTTCGATTTTGTGAGTTTAGGATTCGGTTACTTCTATGCACTTATCATATATTATGTGTGTCGGATAATAGTGTTGGAATGTATACTGAAATCCAAGCTCTTTTTGTATGAACATTTTTATTTTGAAATAAGAATCACATGATCATTGTTTGCACTTTATATTTATTATATGTGTGCATATTGTCTAATATTTTACATTGTAGATAACATGGTGCTTGGTGTGGCACAGAAGATCATGTTATCAGTCCCTTGTAGAATATAAGTAGAGGCTCACAACCAAGATGGTTTTGGACAAACCATTGGCATGGTTGTAGTGTAGCTTGGTATTGTTTTGTCTTGAACAAAGAGTTACACTAGTACACTTAGGTGTATTGAGCAGGACTGACATAGAGGTGATTCAATTTATTGCTGACTACATAATTGAATCGGACCTCGGATATTATGTTGTACATGCTCTTAATCCCGATATAATAACGGGCACATGTACTTAGTATTTATTTCTTTGATTTACCAAAGGGTGAGATTTAGATGGATTAAATCAATATGCCCAGTAAGTTGGGAAATGATATTATTTACGTGGTGTGTCGTTGATTATAGGAGGAAACTGTCAGGACCCTTGGAATGGATAGAGGGGGGTGATTAGCCTTTCTTTCTTTCTACAAAAAATGTTAGCGGAAGCAATACAAATATAAGCACAAACAAAAACAAGAAACAAAACTAACACCCGATGTAACGTGGTTCGGAGATGACGCTCCTACTCCACGGCAATCCGTAATGTGGATTAGCCCTAATCAACCTTCACTAGAACCTCCTTTGGATGAACCAAGGTGGAGAAACCTTTCTTACAAAGCTCTCCTCTTCTTTACAATGATGGATGATCAAGAACAAGAGAAGAGGAGGATTTAAATCACTAAAAACACTTGGAAGGCTTGGTGAGAACGAGAGTATAGTTAGGAGCAAGAGCACTAGCTTCACCAAGCTCCCCATGGCCCCTTTTTATAGAAGAGGGGTTGTTTTTCCCGTTGGGCATCGATCAGTCGACTGATGCATGCCATCAGTCGACTGCCGCCAAAGCCAACGGCTTCTGAAACGCGATCTCCGCGGAGATTTGTAGCCGCAATCTCCAACGGCCAGGTGATTAGTCGACTGATCCCTCCATCAGTCGACTGATGGGATGATCAGTCGAGTGATCAAGGCGTGAGCAGTGAGGCGCGTGGCGATATTTCTCTTGATCGATCGATGCCCTTTTCGATCGGTGATCGCGATGTCGATCGTCTAATCAAGGTAGTCGATCGATGTTCAGGGTTTTATCTGACTCGATCGAGCGCTGACCGATCGATACATCGTATCAGTCGACTGATACTCATCAAGTATGAGTAATTCATACTTGATTTTATACCTAGACCTAGACTCAACCTTCTAGCTCCTCAATAAGCCTTGCGCCTTCGGGATCCTCCGAGTCCGCGACTTGTTCATCCTTTGCGCTTTGCTTCCAAGAGCTTCCTTGGTTTTCATGTCTTAGGTTGCCAAATGCTTGGACTTTACGCGCCAAGACTACACGCTTGGACTTATCGCCAAGACTTTACTTTGGACTTCCTTTGCCAAGGTTCACTTTGGACTTTCTGGCCAAGACTACAAGCTTGGTCTTATCGCCAAGTCCATCCCTTGGGCTTCCTTTGCCAAGATCATACTTGGACTTCCTTTACCAAGTCTTCATCCTTGGATTTCCCTGTCACTTAAACACATTCGTAATTAGATCACAAGATATTGCCTAACTTAGATGATTAGCCAAACATCAAAACATATAAATGCTTGGAGCATTGTTGCACCAACAATCTCCCCCTTTTTGATGTTTGACAATCATTTAAGTTAGGTCTTTAAAGATACACACATAATCATCTAACTTAAGCATTCCTTCTCCCCCTTTGACATACATAAAAAAGAGAAGGATGAAAGAATTAAGAATGTTGGATCTTGGACTAAGGTATTAGATTGAAATTAAGCTCCCCCTTAATCCAAGATAGGATGTAAATTACATTTGAAGCAAAGCATAATCTAAAATTCAAAAGTTAACTCCTAACTTTGCACCAACAATGGTTTTGGGGATAAAAAGATAGAATTTATTGAAACTCCTCCTAAACAACTGTATTAAGCAGTCCTAAAACTCGTTTATACGCAATATTATCATACTAGAGTGTTAGAACATCAGAGATACACCAAATACCAGAAAATGGAGCTTATTATCAGAAAACCCAGTGTATCAGTCGACTGGTATATGAACACGATCATTTTGCTACGAAATCAAATTTCATCCTTTTCAATTTTCGAAATTCCAAAATCACGAAATCATACTTTATTAAGGAAAAATAATTTGAAAAATATATATTTTCCAGATTTCAAGATTGATACAAATTTGGAAACTTACAAAAGTTCTAAAGAATTTTCAAACTTTGTATTACTTTTGTGATTCACTTGAAAACTGTTTTCCAAAATATAATGAACATAGTTTAAAATATATATTATTTAGAATTTCCAACCATGTTCTTAGAGCTATGTACTCATTACTTGAATACAAGCCTTCCCAATGGTTGGTCCATAAGGTATTTATGTCTCTAGGTGTGTCATTGGCTCATAGTAATGCATCATAACAAGCATGATGAGCCAAGTACACCTTCCCTATCATCTCACATGGTTCTAAGTATCTCAATACAAAAATCAAGGTTTCTTAAAGCTTTTTGTGAGATGTATCAAGGTAGAAAGATAACATATAAACATGGGATCATGCAAACCTAGAATTTTACTCTACAAAGCACATACCAAGCTCTCTCCTTAAGGATGAAAATTCATTTTCGGGAAGAGCTTTGGTGAAGATATCGGCAAGGTTGGACTTAGATTCTACATAATTAAGTTCAATGTCCCCTCTTGCCACATGATCTCTTATGAAGTGATGTTTCACTTCAATGTGCTTGGTCCTAGAGTGATGTACCGGATTTTTGGTCAAGTTGATGGTACTCACATTATCACAATAAACTTTAATGTTAGAATAGTGTAGCTCATAGTCCACAAGAGTATGCCTCATCCAAAGTAATTGAGCTACACAACCACCCATAGCCACATATTCGGCTTCGGTGGTTGATAAAGCAACACAATGTTGCTTCCTACTCCAACTAACTAGGAGGACCCAAGAAATTGGCATCCACCACTAGTACTCTTCCTATCCAATTTGCACCCGGCATAATCGGAATCGGTATAACCAAGCAATTCAAATGACTTAGTCCTAGGATACCAAAGTCCTACATTTAGGGTGCCTTTAATATATCTTAATATTCTTTTGACGGCTACCAAATGTGACTCTTTGGCACAAGATTGGTATCTTGCACACATACCTACCGCAAATAAAATGTCGGGTCTACTAGCGGTTAAGTATAGTAAGCTACCAATCATACTCCTATACAATTTAAGATCAATTGATTTACCTTCATGATCACTATCTATTCTAGTGCTAGTGGCCATAGGAGTGGTTACAATTTTGGCATTTTCCAAACCAAATTTCTTGATCATTTCATTTGCATATTTGGTTTGATAAATATGAATACCCTCATTGGTTTGTTTGACTTGTAAACCTAGGAAAAAGGTAAGCTCTCCAACCAAACTCATTTTAAATTCATTTTCCATATTTTTTATAAAGTCTTGAAGAAGATCATCATTTGTTGACCCAAAGATGATATCATCAACATATACTTGGGCTATGAATATATCTTTTAATGTTGCCTTTATAAATAAAGTTTGATCTACTTGGCCTCTTCTAAAGTCCTTAGAAATTAAGAAGGATGACAATCTTTCATACCATGCCCGGGGAGCTTGTTTTAACCCATATAATGCTTTCCTAAGCTTAAATACGTGATTTGGATAATCTATGTTCTCAAATCCGAGTGGTTGCTCTACATATACCTCCTCCTTAATAAAACCATTTAAGAATTCCGATTTAACATCCATTTGGTAAAGTTTAAATCCCATGAAGGAAGCATACCCCAAGAGAATCCTAATAGATTCTAATCTTGCAACCGGGGCATAAGTCTCATCATAGTCAAGCCCCTCAACTTGATTGTGTTGGTGCAGTGGGCACCTAAGTCGAACCTAAGTTTTGATTATAGCAAACGATACAAAGTTAAGCTTATATTGTTATCTCACGAGCTAAATCAAGTGTGCAGAAAAGTCTCAATGCTGGAGCTGAAGGCTAGCGACACCCGGAGGAAGCCGCGGTGGTCGGGCGACACTCGAGTGATTTCGGAGGGAGCCGATGGAATCGAGTGGAAGGCCGGAAGCAAAAGCAACACGTAAGTATCGAGGTAAGCTCGTGTGTATGAGCGTAAGTGAAGTCGTATCCTCTTTACGGGGATGATCTTAAGCGTAGATCCGACCCAAGACATCTTATAGATGGTCTAGGTCGAGATCGGATGGTCGACGACCATCGAAATTATGTTTTTGTTGTGCTAACTTTGACTTGCAGCAAGCATCGATCTCATCGCCCCTTGGAGGACTCGATCACGTATCGGTCGATCGTCGAAAGTCATCAATCGATCGATCGCCATCAGGTGATCGATGATGGCCATCGATCGTGATGGTCAATGATCAGATTCGAGGAGTCAAGGCTTATCACTCCACCTCAAAGCGGTTTGGTGTCCATTTGTGATTGGTTGAAGACCCACTCGAAAAGGGGCTCAAAGGCTATAAAAGGAGGGCCAAACCTAGGGTTTTGACAACAATTCTAAGCTTCCAAAAAGTCTCCGCAAAGCTACCGACAACAACGTGCTTCTTCTTCTCCGACGTCTAGGTTTCATTTCCTTTATTTTTGTACGTCGGCTTTAATTTTAGTGTCGTTGCTCATTTACATTCTTCGAAGCTTTTTTTTTATCGTAATGAGGAGAGGGGGAGTGTCCCTCTACCTCAAGTTTTTTTGTATCGATTAACTCCTACCTCCAACGAGGAGGAGTTTGTTTAGTAATTTGCCCTCCGTGCATGGTCAAGGACCACTAGGGCCTTGGAGTAGTAGCCTCTGACTCTGAACCAAGTAAAACCTTTGTCTCTCTTGTTTTTACATTTACATTCCGCTGCGATTAATTATCTCTTGAGTTTTTAACACGAACATCGAAAAAGAAAATTTTCTATCGCTATTCACCCCCCCCTCTAGCACTCAAATCGATCCAACAATTGGTATCAGAGCCGGGGGCGCTTAGATTTCGTGAAACCACCAGTCTAACATTTTTTTTTCCAGATTTGTTTTTCGTTTAAATTTTTCTCCCGCACTACTAATCCAAGACGAAGTCTTGGTACTCTTCGTTTGATTTTGTTTTGCAAGTATTCGCTTTTGGAGTAGCCGACGGTCAAACGGGCATAACTTTTTGTACAAGTTGACCCACGACACGGTCTACCTACCAAATCGAAGCTCTCGCAGAGATCTACACTTCTTACGGGGGTTTACCCCCGTAACAAGCTGTTTTCATCCTCAAAAATCGACATTTAGTAGCCTTTCGGGGACATCGAAGGTTGTGAGTACTTACTTTTTATTTAGTTTCTTATTTCTTTGCTTAACTTTCTATTTTTCGTTTATTTCTTTTTATTTCCCGCACTACTAATCCAAGACGCAAGTCTTGGTACTTTCGTGTGTTTGTTGTTGCTAGGTTTTCATTTTAGTCTCCTTGTCTTTTTGTTCTAATGGCCCATCTCGAGGGTTTTAGCACCGTCCGACCTCCGTTTTACAACGGAGATGATTTCCGTTACTGGAAAGGTCGGATGGAATGCTTTCTCAAAACCCAAATCGAGATGTGGATCATAATCCAAACGGGTTTCACACTTCCGACTAATGAAGTGGGTGACTCCTTGGATTATGATCAATGGACCGTTGCAACAAAACGACAAGTCGAAGCCGATGCCAAGGCAACACAAATCCTCCAATGCGGCTTGTCCAAGGAGGAGCTAAATCGCGTCGGCCCCTTCATAAGCGCAAAGGATCTTTGGACAAAGCTAATCGAGTTACACGAAGGATCGGATCAAGCTAAGGTTTGCAAACGTGATTTGTTATTCAATAAATTGTACACACTAAAAATGCAGGAACACGAGTCCGCGACGCAACTCCACGCCCGTGTCCAAGACATAGTCAACAACCTACACGCAATCGGGCAAAAGGTCGAAAACTGCGACCTTATTAGGTATGTCCTAAACTATTTTCCGAGGACTACCTTATGGGCATCCATGGTTGATGCCTATAAGGTCTCCAAGGACCTTTCTAAAATTAGGTTAGACGAACTCTTTTCGGATTTCGAATTACATGAACAATCCAACTCGGAACCCGAGAGGGGTATAGCCTTGTTTGCAGGTTCAAAGAAGAAGAAAATCGCAAGCAAGCCACCAACCGAGGAGGAAGATGAGTCCGAAGAAGAAGTTGACCCGGAGTTGACTGCCGAACTAATGAACCTAGCTCGAAGGATAACCAAGGGACGAAAGCGAACTACGACTCGACCCAACCAAGGTAAGCCTAAAAGTTCTAATATTAGGTGTTATGAGTGTAACAGGTTTGGACATATCAAGTCCGAGTGCCCTAAGCTCAACCACCAAGCACCTAAGCACAAGAAGGCCCTCAACGCGACATGGGAAGAAGCGTCATCCGAAGAAGACGAAGACCACGTCTTCATGGCAAAATCAATTGAGTCGGACACGGAGACCGAGCCTGAACTTGAGTCAGAACCTGAGGATGACTCGAACTACGAAGCTACCTTCAAGTCAAGCCACGGATACGCATCCGGTTCAAAAGATACCCTTAAAGTAAGTCGAGCTTTATTTAAAACCTTACATAATACGGTTAGGTTTTTGTCTAGGAAATTAGTTAAATCCGAGTCCAAGGTCGAGACCCTGGTTGAGGAGGTTAAACTCTTCAAACACAAGGTCTCCCTAACCTCTTCGACTAGTCGAGTTCAAGAGAAGGACTCAACTCGGGTTGAAAAACTCGAAGTTGAGAACTCACTCTTGAAGAGTCAAGTCGAAGATCTTAGGAATACGTTGGAAAGGTTTACTTTGGGATCCAAAGGACTTGACCTCCTACTTGGATCGCAAAGGGCCATGTACAACAAGGCCGGACTAGGGTTTAACTCAAACACGACCAATAAGTCATATATTTCAATCGTAAGTAGACATAAAAAATATGTCCAAGCATGGGTCCCTAAGACCACTTTGATTTCAACTCTAGGATCCAACTTGTACTTGGTTCCCAAGGACCAAATCCACTATGTGGATAGACCGAACCGATTCAACGGTCTAAGTAGAGCCAGTACAAAACATGTTTGTGTTTTAACTTAGAAATTGCATGCTTAGATTTTTTTTTGTTGTTTTTGTTTTTTTTTCGTGAACTCACTTAGAACACGTAAATAATCAACTAAAATCCTTTGAAAAGATTGAGCCTCGGGGAGCCTCTTTTCAAATATCGGGGAGCCTCTTTTCAAATAATCAACTAAAATCCTTCGAAAAGATTGAGCCTCGGGGAGCCTCTTTTCAAAAAATAACTAGTTAGACGAGGAAATAATTTTAGGTGAGTCAAGTCATCATTTTCCTGAAAATGGCTTTGTCTAAGGAAGTGGTCGATGATCCGATAAAAGAAGGCCTCGCACGACACGAAGCCATGATCTTGAAAAGGTAAACTTGACAAGCCTTGGGTTAAATCCAAATCTAACAAAAAATCACTTGAACCTAAATCTACTTGAACCTAAATTCACTTAATCAATTTAATTGGAAATCATCTCAACATAAAATCACTTGAACCTAAATCTACTTGAACCTAAATTCACTTAATCAATTTAATTGGAAATCATCTCAACATAAAATCACTTGAACCTAAATCTACTTGAACCTAAATTCACTTAATCAATTTAATTGGAAATCATCTCAACATAAAATTACTTGAACCTAAATCCACTTAATCAACTTAATTGGAAGTCATCTCAAAAACACATAAGTATAACATGCTTGATCATATAGACTCCGGTGAGATGACCTAGGGTTAACAACTTACAACCAATTTTCTTAACAAAAATCTAATATCCAATCCAACCACCTTGTGTGTAGGATCAATGGATGTTGGGCTGTTGTTCGACACATGACCGGGATCAACTCAAATTCAAAGCTTCGATTCAAACGACAAGGATCGGTAGCCTTTGGGAATAACGGCAAGCTCAAAATCATCGGATCAGGTGATATCGAGCTTAACACGAATTTTGTTATTAAAAATGTATTACTTGTAGAGAATTTTGAATATAACTTATTTAGTGTAAGCCAATTGTGTGATAATAACTATAAGGTTATATTTCTAGAAAATGAATGCGTAATTAATAACAACGAAACCTCTAAAACAATTCTTAAAGGAACTAGAAATAACAACATTTATACGATCAACTTAACCAACTCTCAACTAAGTGTCTTATGACACTAAGAAGAGGAATCATGGTTGTGGCACCGACGACTTAGGCCACTACACCCAAGACTCGCCCACAAGATGAGAGTGGCTTAGTCGAGGCTTACCCAACCTCAACAACCTGGTTAATAAAATCTGTAATGCTTGTCAACAAGGAAAACAACCTAGAACACAACACAAGTTAACTAACCAAGAACGAACCTCAAGAGTACTTGAGCTCCTGCATATGGATCTATTTGATTCACATTGAGCCAAGTCACTCAATAGAAGTCAATATTGCTTAGTCATAATTGACGACTACTCCAGGTTTACCTGGGTTAGGTTCATCAAACATAAAAATGATACCCTAGATCAATTAACTAATCTATTCAAATTAATCGAGAATCAAAAAGACCTTAAGGTTAAAAGACTTAGTTATCATGGTGGTGAATTCAAAATCAAAGGTTCACCGACTCAGAACCTAAACGGATACCACCATGAATTCTCTTGCCCTAGGACCCTCAAAGAAATGGCCTAGTGGAGCGGAAAACCGAACTCTACAAGAAGCCGCTTAGACCATGTTGAACTAATACGACTACCCGATAGGTTTTAGTATGTATGCTAGCACGTCTTGCTATGTCCAAAATAGGATCCTTATGGTAAAGAGGCACCTTAAGACCTCGTACGAGATTTATCACAATAAAATACCTAACATCAAGTACTTTAGGGTATTTGGGTGTAAGGTACATATCCTAAACACTAAGGATTACCTAGTGAAATTTACATCCAAAACCACGACCGGAATCTTTCTAGGATACTCGACTACAAGTAGAGCTTATAGAGTATATAACCACGACACCCTTAGATTCGAGGAGACTATCAATGTAGTATTCGATGAAGGACATGAACCTACAAAACCCCCGGCAACCCCAATTAGCGAGCCGATTCATACTAGACCTTACTCTGATCCGAGATCAGTCTAGTGTTAATCCTAACCTAAGTCAACCTAGTCACTATTGATCAAGTGATAGATGACTCAACCAAACTAGTGTTCAACCAAGTCACCCCATTGATCAAGCATTAGGTGACACAAACCCAACCCAATCTAGGACTGACTAACCACCCTATCGATCAAGTGATAGGAGATCCTAATCTAGGAGTTCGAACTAGAGCATCCTATAGGAACCTTAGTCAAATTTCCTTAATTTCAAAGATAGAACCCAAATCAATTGAACAAGCTCTTCTTGATCCCGATTGGATTATTGCAATGCAAGAAGAGCTAGCTCAATTTACTAGGAACGAAGTGTTGGAATTAGTACCACCACCTAAAGACAAAACGATAATTGGAACAAGGTGGGTGTTTCGAAATAAGCTTGATGATAAAGGTGAAGTAGTTAGAAACAAGGCTCGGTTAGTCGTCAAAGGATTTAGCCAAGTCGAAGGCTTAGATTACGACGAAACCAATGCCCCAGTAGCTAGACTCGAATCCATTCGAATGTTGCTAGCTTATGCCGCACATCGAGGATTTAAGCTGTTTCAAATGGATGTTACGTCGGCATTTCTAAATGGATACATTAAAGAAGAAGTTTATGTTAGCCAACCCCCCGGATTCGAAAATCTAGATAAACCCGACCATGTTCTAAAACTTAAGAAAGCTCTCTATGGACTTAAACAAGCTCCTCGAGCTTGGTACGAGAGACTTTCAATCCATTTTAAGTCAAAAGGGTTTAACCAAGGCTTAGTTGACCCTGTTAGTAATGTATGAGAGATGTCCTAAGGCAATCGCCTTATGTATGAACCATTTATATGATAAATGAAGATTCACTATTTGAGTATACATGTTTTTATGTATTTGATTGGATCTTAAACTCATTTACTGAATGTCCACGATACGATTCACAGCATGAGAGAATTTGTGATTGGATCACAACTAGTGAGTATCTCTACATGTGTAATTGTGATGTATCGGAATTATCCCTAGTCGATGAATTGATGAATCTGGACACCATCAATTCTGTTGAGACTAGCACGAGGTATACTCCTTGGTGTATCCAAGCAGCTGATTCTCACTGGCTGGAGACATAGTGATGTCCGGAGTTAATCGTGGATGCTAGTTATGGTAACTAGTTCATTGGAGTGACCAGCCGTAAGACTTCATATGGTTCATATGAATTGAATGCACTCTAACCATATTAAAACTATTTCTCGATTAATAGTTTTAATATGGTAAGAATCAGCTGCTTGGATACACCAACAATTCTGTTACTTCTTTGGTTGTTGGACTCTCTCCAAGCTGGGCTAATTGGTTGAATGCGCTCTAACCATATTAAAACTATGTCCTGATTAATGGGTTGGCTTTAACCTGGAGCATCGGTTTGTTGGACTCTCTCCAAGGTCGATGTAAAGGGAGGTGAAGTTGGGTGCTATGCATATGATGCATACTTGTTAATGTGTTAACAACCCGATGTATGTGTGAACATTCAATTAGTTGATAGCACATTGTGATAGTTGCATATACGGGATATGCAATCGGTATAGATGATACCTACCGTCGTAGTTATGAATGGCTTGTTGGACTCTCTCCAAGGTTGTTCATAACTATGATGGATATCAGCCCATTCGGAGATGGACCTACAATCTCCCGAAGTGATTTTGGGGTTTTTGAAATTCGAAAAATGAATGGGATTTATAAATGTATATTGATGCATTTTAAAATCATTTTCTCATATATGCTCGTTTTGTATTTCTAGGTCAATAAATTGATCATGACGTCTTTGAATTGGATTCGAATAACTTCCTTAGAAACCCGAGAATTGTTCTCAAGGCGGAAAAGCTTGCATATGTCCTTGAAGAGCCTCTTCCAAATGTTGGTCTATCGAAGCATAGTTGCATCATCGGCGATGCATGAGCATATGGATGCTAACACTATGGTCTTCCATCTTCATGAGTTGTTCGATGAGCAAGCGAGATCCGAAAGGTTCGAGGTCTCTAGGCTCCTCTTCACCACGAAGATGCAAGAAGGTTCGTCTGTAGTACAGTTTGTGCTAAAGATGAACGGGTACATCGAGCGGCTAGCTACCCTCGGTTTTGTGATGGATCATGAGTTAAGTATTGACTTAATTCTGCATTGTTTGCCCAAGAGTTTCTCGCAATTTGTGATGAACTATCGGATGAACAAATTGGAATCCACCATTCCCGAGCTCCTCAATATGCTGAAGACTGTGGAGCCTTCTGTGAAGCATGAGGAGAAGGCGGTTCTGTTAGTTGATTCCTCAAAGAAAGGTTCTAAGAGGAAGGCAAAAGAACTGAAGAAAGGAAAGAAAAAGGCAAAGAAGGCGGAACCAGCGCAAAAGGGCACTTGCCATCACTGTGGCAAGGAAGGCCACTGGCGAAGAAACTGCAAGATTTATCTTGAGTCCATGAAGAAGAAAAAGGCATCCGATGCCCCATCCTCTTCAGGTATCTTCGTTATTGATTGTCATTCTATTTCCTTAGACACTTGGGTATTGGATACTGGGTGTAGCTCACATATATGTAATGACATACAGGGGCTAAGGAATAGAAGAAGACTTGTCAAGAGGGGAGTCAAATTTGCGAGTTGGCAATGGAGCAAAGGTTGCTGCGGTCGCCATCGGAACTTATTTGCTGAAGCTCCCTAGTGGACTAGTCTTGGAACTGGACAATTGCTATTATGTTCCTTCTCTAATAAAGAACATTGTTTCTATTTCCTGCTTAAATAGAAATGGTTTCCATTTAACATTTAGTAACAATTGTTGTTATATAACTTTCAATGGCGTACTTTATGGAACTGGAACTTTGAGTAATGGCATTTATACGTTGGACGTATCCAGTGACATTTTCAATATCGAAGCGAGCAACACGCGTGCTCGAAAGGATAATCACATAGACTCCTATATGTGGCATTGTCGTCTTGGCCATATAAGCAAGAAACGCATGTCCGAATTACACCGATGTGGAATTCGAATCGCTTGAATTGGATTCATACGATACATGCGAATCATGCTTAAAAGGCAAGATGACTAAGTTACCTTTACCGAAAAGGTGAACGAGTGGGAGAGTTACTAGGTCTAATACATACCGATGTATGTGGACCTATGTCAACTCAAGCATTAGGAGGCTATAGCTACTTCATTACCTTCACCGATGATCACTCACGGTTTGGGTATGTGTTCTTGATGAAACACAAGTCTGAAGCCTTTGAAAGGTTCAAAGAATTCAGAAATGAAGTAGAGAAACAACATGACAAGAGTATTAAAATACTTCGATCGGACCGAGGTGGCGAATACTTAAGTCAAGAGTTTCTTGATTATCTAAGAGACAATGGCATATTGTCTCAATGGACTCGCTCTATACACCACAAAGATAATGGTGTATCCGAGAGGCGAATCGACCTTGTTGGACATGGTCAGTCAATGATGAATCATGCAACTCTTCCCAAGTCCTTTGGGGTTATGCACTTCAGATGTTTACTTGTTAAATGTAATGCCTACCAAGGTAGTCTCAACTACTCCATACGAGATATGGAATGGTAAGAAACCTCATGTATCTTACTTGAAGATATGGGGTTGTCCTCGCTTATGTGAAGCGGATCAGACGTATAAATCTGGATGCTAAGTCCGATAAATGTCTATTTATTGATACCCTAAGGAAACAAGGGGTTACCAATTCTATCATCCTGTGGAACAAAAGGTGTTTGTTTCAAGGCATGTGTGTTTCTAGAGAAAGAGTTTCTTGCAAGAAAACAAAGGGGAGTGTCGCTGAGCTTGAGGAGGCTCGAGAGACTCAAATAGACATTGATGAGAGATAATCGGTGAGCACAACAAACCGACAACTCATAGTGATGAGCAATCGACTTATGTAACACCACATCTTCGTAGATCCGCAGAACACGCAATATTCCCGAGATATGGATTTCGTAAGTGAATCGAACGACGTGTTACTCATTGATGATGAGGAGCCTACCAGTTATGAAGAAGTGCTGACAAGTTCAGAAAGGGATAAGTGGCTTGGTGCCATGAAGTCGGAAATGGATTCCATGTCGGAAAACCAAGTTTGGAACTTGGTTGACCCACCTGAAGGCATAAAGCCTATAGGGTGCAAGTGGGTTTTCAAGAAGAAAACCGACATGGATGGTAATGTGATTACCTATAAGGCTAGATTGGTGGCGAAAGGATATCGCCAAAAGCAAGGTGTTGATTATGACGAAACCTATTCGCCAGAGCTATGCTTAAATCCATTCGATGCTCCTGCCATAGCGCTCATTATGATTATGAGATATGGCGATGGATGTGAAAATGCCTTTCCTTAATGGAAACTCGCTCGAGGACGTGTATATGATACAAATGAGGGTTTCACATCGGTTGATAAAACCAAGGTATGCAAATTGCACGATCCATTTATGGATCAAGCAAGCATCCAGTGAGTCGGAATATCCGCTTTGATGAGACGATCAAAAAGTTTGATTTCTCACAAAATCCGCATTTAACCTTGTGTGTACAAGAAGGTTAGTGGGAGGCAATGTGTTCCTAGTATTGTATGTCGATGACATATTACTTATAGGAAACGATGTGTCCATCTTACTGCTTAAGGTTTGGTTATCCAAGACATTCTCCATGAAAGACTCGGGAGAAGCAACCTACATCCTTGGGATTAAGATCTATAGAGATAGATCAAACCTTGGTCTTTCGCAGCCATATATAGACCGAAAAGCAAAGAGGTTTAGCATGTCTAATCCAAGAAAGGTTATCCGCCCATCGTGCATGGGGTACACCTTTCAAGTCTATGTGTCCGCAACGTAAGACGAGGATTTGCATGAGTAAGATTCCCTATGCATCCGCAATAGGATCTATCATGTATGCTATGTTATGGAGGCCCGATGTATCGTATGCTCTGAGTGTCACGAGCAGATACTACCGATCCAGAATGGATCATCTGTTAAGACGATCCTAAGTACTTGAGAAGAACTAAGGATGTGTTCCTAATATATGGAGAAGGGACATGGTGATACGCGGTATACAGATGCCTTCCGCATGCACAAGGATGATTCTGTGTCTCACCGATACGTGTTCACCTTGAATGGGGCGCATGAGTTGGAAAAGTTCCAAACAAGAGATCAGAGCGGATTCTACGAAGGCATATTGCGCTTCGACAAAGGAAGCGGTTTGGATCAAGAAGTTCGCTCATGAACTTGGTGTGATTCGCCATTGTTGAAGCAATACCGTCATCGACAACAATGGAGCAATTGACAGCGAAAGAGCCAAGGTCTCATCAACGATCCAAACATGTGCTTCGCCGCTATCATCTTATCAGAGAGATCATCAGTAGGAACGAAATACAAATCGAGAAAATTCCCACTGAAAGGAACTTAGCGGATCCTTTGAATAAAGCATTACCTCAAAGTAAGTTTGAGGGTCATGTTAGAGCTTATGGTATTGGATACCGTAGCGATTGGCATTAGGCCAAGTGGGAGTCTGTTAGTAATGTATGAGAGATGTCCTAAGGCAATCGCCTTATGTATGAACCATTTATATGATAAATGAAGATTCACTATTTGAGTATACATGTTTTTATGTATTTGATTGGATCTTAAACTCATTTACTGAATGTCCACGATACGATTCACAGCATGAGAGAATTTGTGATTGGATCACAACTAGTGAGTATCTCTACATGTGTAATTGTGATGTATCGGAATTATCCCTAGTCGATGAATTGATGAATCGACACCATCAATTCTGAGACTAGCACGAGGTATACTCCTTGGTGTATCCAAGCAATGATTCTCACCGGCCGAGACATAGTGATGTCCGAGTTAATCGTGGATGCTAGTTATGGTAACTAGTTCATTGAGTGACCACCGTAAGACTTCATATGGTTCTCTGCATATATAGATATGTCAATGAAGTTCTTACTGCGGGCTTAAGTGCGATGTTCCTTCGACTTATGGTATTCAAGTCATCTTGATCATGGAGACTTATGCTTTGACATCTTAAGCAAACATCTCTAAGGAGATGTGGACCCGGATGATTGGGTATAAGTCAAGTGATCAAGGTGTTTGAATAGCCTATAAAGGATTCACCACTCTGCGAGGAGATGTATACCCATGGCCTCTCGTCGGATTGTTACTAAAGTCTTTGGCCAAAGCATTACATGTTTAGAGTAAGGTACTCTTCGATACATGTGGAGTAACTAGAACTGTGAGGACGAGGAAATGATACTTGGGCTAGGTGTGACGAGTCACCAGTGGGGACTGACACAATAGACCATGTCCTGAACCAAGTGGGTATAAGATGAGTGAAGGGAATGGGGCACGATTCATTCGAGCATCAAGGGTTTCGTAAATAGTTCGATCAACTGCTGATCTTTTCTGCTAATTGGGGATCATGATGTACTACTAGGTGCCACTCATGATCGCTCTATAATTAATGGTTAATTATAGACGGCCAACATAAACCGAGAACCTATTTGGTCACACGACAACGAGTGTAATCCAAAGGATTTAAAACGAGCTTGAGAATGGGATTCTCAGACCGAGAGAAACTATGTTTGGTTGGACCAAACATAAAGCGAGCATGAAATTGTTTCAGTCGCAATGGAAGCGTGGATGGGCCGTGTCTTATGAAGACATAATGGATGGACCAAAATGGTTTGGTCCTAATCCAATGGATGAGAATAAACCAAAGGGTTTGGTTTATATTAAACGAATGAACCAAAGGTTGGTTCGGTTCGTTTTAACTTAAAATAAACCATCATGGTTTGGTTTATTTTAAGTTATCATATGATCCATTAAAAAGCCAAAGGTCAGGAGCTGCTGGAAGAGTTCCGGTCATCCTCCTTAGGTTTGGCATCAAGGTGAGCACTTTGCTTCCTTGGTTTTGGCCGGCGCCTACTCCTCCACAAAGCTGTCCAGCTGGACAGCTCGACGGGTTAGTGCTCGACAGCGGCTAACGATTTGATCTCCGTAATCCTTGAGGTGGAAGGATACTGAGAAGCAAGTCTTGAGGACTTGGTTTTAGGTCCGAATTTGGATTCGGACCGTGATCATCTCTCGATCACGTCGTCTTCAACACGAGGCTAGTAACCCGTACGAAGACGAAGCTCGTGGCTTGGCGAAGTCATCCCGAGGAGCTCGGCGTGGATACGGATAGAGACGATTCTTACGAGAATCGTTCCGGTTGATGCCGTTCCCGCTACACGTCATACGAAAGGTATAACGTAGTTTAATTTCCTTTTATTGCAATTTTAATTTACGGTTATGTCTACACTTGTTGTAATAGCATGCGTGTGTTGTGTGTGTTGTAATAAATAGGAGTATTTATTATTTTATTGCTTCCGCTGTGCTCATGTTTACGAAACATGATCGAACACACACACGCCGCGGTGCCGGAAACCCAACAGACCCAACTCTCTTTGTAAAAACCTTAGGTAAAGAAATATTCATAGCTCAAATTTACGTAGACGATATAATTTTTGGAACCTCTAACTCAGCCTTAGTAAACGAGTTCGTTTCGCTCATGGAAAGTGAGTTCGAAATAAACTTGGTAGGTGAGTTAAGTTTCTTTTTAGGTCTACAAATTAAACAAACTAAGGATGGTATATAGCTATATCAACAAAAATACACTAAGGAGTTAATTAAAAGATTTGGAATGCAAGACGCTAAGGTAATAAACACCCCAATGGCAATAAATGTTAACATAGGAGAAGACCTAGAAAGTAAGTCCATTGACTTAAAGTAATATAGGAGCGCAATAGGATGTCTTCTATACTTAACACAGTTCTGACATCCTATTCAGTAAGTATGATGTGTTGAAGGTTAAGACTACCTCCTAACCCTAGTTAAGCGTATCCTTAGATATCTAAAGGTACACTTAATGTATTTGGTATCCTAGATCTACCGAGTAACTACTTCCGACTGATTCGGATTATCTTTAGTAAAAGAATAGAAGAGAATGAGGTTGTCAACTCACCTTGTGATTGAGTCTGATGCGAGGGAACAACATTGTGTTGCCTTATCTACCCGGAGAGGATACATCGATTGGGTGAAGCTTACTCAACTCTTTCTGACTCTCAGTGACTTTAAGTTTACTGATGCTAATACTTATACAAGAATTAGTTCAATTAATCTTACCAAGAATCCAATATGTCACTAGGACCAAACATATAGAAGTCAAACACCATTTCATTTGAGAACATGTATAATGGAGCCATACAACTCGATCGTCTAACCTAGCGCACTAAACTAAAAACTCACTAATTTAATTTATCTATTAAGTCGAAAATTTGGCATGATGAATAGAATAAGAACTTGCAAACAATATTTTCTTACTACTATTTCTTATTTTTCATTTTGATGGAACTAGCATACCTAAATATCGTGCACCTATAGATTTAAGGAGCCAAGACATCTCACAACACATAGGACTAATGTGTTTGTGTACTTAGCCAATGAGATGGGCGAGATGTTAGGAATTAATTCCAAGATGTAGATCAACCAATATGAACCCTGAGTATAAATATAATATCTATTTAACTAACTCTAATCGACTTGTTGATAATATCATTTCAATCAAGTCAAACTATTTGAACATTTAGATGAATTATTTTCACATACTATTTTCAAAATCATCATGCTTGGACTTAAGGTTCTCTCAAACTTTTTACTGATGATTGAGGAAAGATGTTAGGGTGATTTAAATTTAACTGATTAGGGCCTTAAGTTAAAGTTTTTAGGTTTACTTCTGGTTTTTAAAACTTGCTTTCAATGATGAATTTACTTGTGTTGTGTCAAGAACTAAAGTCTTTTTCAAGTACTCACCCTAAAGGGAGGCCTCAAGGTACTTGAAGAAAATCCTTACTACTCTATTAATTTTTTCCCATGCACATTATTCTTCATACCATATTTACTTAACTGTATTCCATGCAAGGGGAGATTTTTTAAAAAGGACACCTAAGTCGAACCTATTTGATTTTGAGCGATAGAAAAGTTAAGATTCTTTATATTTATCTCACGAGCTAAATCAAGGTGCGAAAAGTCTCAATTACTGATTGGCTAGCGACACCCGAGGTGCGAGCACTCGAGTGATTTCTGAGAGCCGATGGAATCGAGTGGAAGTAAAGCAACACGTAGAGAACCTCGTGTGTGTGTAAGTGATAGTGATCGAGGGGATGATGAAGATCTCCAAGACATCTTATATGGTCTGGTTCATCTTCTCGATGGTACGATCATCGAAATTATGAACTTTGCGACGGCAAGCATCATCATTGCAGGAGGACTGACCGCTAGTGTATCACGATCGAAATCAATCGGATCTTATCGATGATCCATCACGATCGATGATGGCCATAGACCGATGGTCAATGATCTTCGAGGAGTCAAGGCTTATCACTCCACCTCAAAGCGGTTTGGTGTCCATTTGTGATTGGTTGAAGACCCACTCGAAAAGGGGCTCAAAGGCTATAAAGGAGGGCCAAACCTAGGGTTTTGACAACAATTCTAAGCTTCAAAAGTCTAAAGCTACCGAACAACGTGCTTCTTCTTCTTCGACGTTGGTTTCATTTCCTTTATTTTGGTCGGCTTTAATTTTATAGTGTGTTGCTCATTTACATTCTGCTTTTTATCGTAGAGGAGAGGAGTGTCCTCTACCTCAAGTTTTTATCGATTAATTCCTACCTCCAACGAGGAGGAGTTTGTTTAATTTGCCCTCCGTGCGTGGTCAAGGACCACTAGGGCCTTGGAGTAGTACCCTACGGCTACGAACCAAGTAAAACCTTTGTCTCTCTTGTTTTTACATTTACATTCCGCTGCGATTAATTATCTCTTGAGTTTTTAACACGAACATCGAAAAAGAAAATTTTCTATCGCTATTCACCCCCCCCTCTAGCGCTCAAATCGATCCAACAGATTGAATCCCCTAGCAACCAACCTATCCTTATTTCTAGTGATATTTCCTTGATCATCTAGCTTATTCCTAAAGACCCATCTTGTAGTAATTATGGTGCTATCATTGGGTCTAGGCACTAATTCCCACACTTGACTTCTCTCAAATTGAGCCAATTCATCTTGCATTGCCAAAATCCAATCCGGATCATGTAATGCATCATTGATCGACTTGGGCTCAATTTGTTAGATAAGAGCTACTTGACTAGTAGGAGGTCTATGAAATGACCTAGTTCTTACTCCTTGAGATAGATCTCCTACTACTTGGTCAAGTGGATGATCTTGATGAATGCTTAGGTTTCTAGGAGGGGTTTCAATTTGATCATTGTTATCTTCCACCCTTCTTTCATCATCGGAGTCTCCTCATCCTCCCCTCCCTTGATCATTACCCTAATGGTTTTTTGATGTTTGTTGGGTAATTTCTTGATTATTGTCATTAATATCTTTGTCAATGGAGAACTTTCTAGGGTAGGTACTAGTAGTTTCATCAAATTGAACATTGGAAGACTCTCAATTCCTTTGGTTCTCTTATTGTAGACTCTATCCTCTACTTGTGGATGAGTATCCAACTAGGATTCCCTCATCCGCTTTTGATTCAAATTTTCCTAAGTTGTCTTTGGTGTTTAGAATATAAACTTTACATCCAAAGACTTTGAAATAATGAATTGTGGGTATAGTCCCATTCCATAATTCAAATGGTGTTTTCCTAAAAACCTATGGATTTGAACCCTATTTTGGATATAGAAAGCGGTATTAACGCCTACCACAAGTAGCTAGGTAGAGAATATGCATTAAGCATAGTCCTAGCCTCTTCGTAGGGCAATTTCCGATTTTCCTTTCCACCACCCCATTTTGTTGGGGTGTTCTAGGACAAGAGAACTCATGCTTGTACCCTTGCTCTAAACAAAATTGTAAAAAAAAAATTTTCATTTCACCACCATGATCACTGTTGATTTTGAGACTCTTCAATTTTCAACTCTAAATCCTATGATTATTTCTAAGGTATCATCCTAATGTTTCATAAAATAGACCAAGTGTGTACCTAGAAAAATCATCTACTATAACCAAACAATATTTATTACCATTTAAAGATGGAGTACTATGGCAATCAAATAAGTCAAGATGCAATAATTCTAATGGTAAAGAGGTATTTGTTGGATCGAAAGGGCTGAATAGTGAATAAGAAAGAAAATTTTCTCGTAAATTTAACTGCTTTGAAAGAAAACTTATATGCAGCGGAAAGATAAGCAAAACAAAAAGTAAAGGAGACAATAGACACAAGAGATTTACTTGGTTCGTAGCCGAAGGCTACTACTCCAAGGCCCTAGTGGTCCTTGACCACGAGAACAAAACTAAAAGGAACTCCTCGTTAGAGGTAGGAGTTAATCGATACAAGAAGAAACCACAAAACTTGAGGTAGAGGGACACCTCTCATCTCACGATAAAAGCTCGGAAATATAAATGACAAATCTAACTAAGACCGACGTAATAATAAAGAAAGTTAAACCTAGACGTCGAATGGAAGGACTTCGTTGTGTAGAGTGTAGAGAATCTGAGGCTTTTGAGCACTTAGAATTGTTGATAAAGAGAGGCCCTCCTTCCTTTATATCCTTTGAGCCCCTTTTCGAGGGTCTTCAACCAATCACAAATGGACACCAAACCGCTTGAGGTGGAGTGATAAGCCTTGACTCCTCGAATCGATCATTGACCATCATCCTGATGGCCATCATCATCGACCGATGGCATCGAGATGATGACCCGGCGATCGATACATGGCGGTCGAGTCCTCCAAGGGCAAATGACCGATGCTTGCCAAGTCAAGGTTAGCTCAATAAAACATAATTTCCGGTCGCCGACCATCCAAACTTGACATAGACCATCTATACTATGTCTTTGGTCTGATCTACGCTTAAGATCATCCCCCTAAAGAGGATACGACCTCACTTACGCTCGCACACACGAGCTTACCTCGATACTTTTGTCGCTTTTGGCCTTCCACTCGATTCCTTCCTCTCCGGTAACTCGAGTATCGCCTCACTTCCTCCGGTGTCGCTAGCCTTCTCCTATATCAATCTTCTCGCACAATTCACGTGAGAAAACAAAATAGACTTAACTTTGTGTCTTTGCTATAATCAAAACAGGGTTCGATTTCGTGCCTCACTGCACCAACAATCTCCCCTTTTGATATATGGCAAAACACACAAAGTTAAGGAAATTAAGTGCATGAAACAAGAAAGACAAGAAGAAAGTAGGAGTAGTAAAAATATTTCTCAAGTTCTCCCTTAGAGGAACCCTCCTTGACCGAGGGTGAGTACTTGAAAAAGACTTTAATTCTCCAAACACAAAAGTTAAGTGGGCTTCTTAGAGTCAAAAATATGCAAGTTATAATCAAAAGTTAAGTCAAAAGGTTAATTATTCAAAAGGTTTAACTTTTGATTTCTTAACTTGGGCCTTTAAAGTTTTCAATTCAAGAGTTGAAACCTAAACCTTAACTTCCCAGTAAAAGGTTTAACTTTTGATTTCTTAACTTCAAAGTTTTCAATTCCGAAGAGTTGAAACCTAAACCTTACTCCCCCTTAACTTAGGTCAGAATCAAAGTTTTAAGTTAAGTTATCATTCAATTCCGAAGAGTTGAAACCTAAACCTTACTCCCCCTTAACTTAGGTCAGAATCAAAGTTTTAAGTTAAGTTATCAATTTCAAAAATTTGAAATTGAACTTTGGCCTTTTCTTGAACCTTAACTTTGGCCTTTTCTCCCTTGACATAGGAAAAAGTGGGGTTTAAGAAAACCCTAAGTCCAAGCATGATGATTATAAAAATAGTATGTGAAAATAATTCATCTAAATGTTCAACTCTAGTTTGACTTGATTGAAATGATATTATCAACAAGTCCTGATTAGAGTTGGTTAATATTAGTTGCATATTTATACTCCGAAGTTCATATTGATGCACTTGATCTACATCTTGGAACCTGGAGTAGGGTCCTAACATCTCACGCCCATCTACGGCTAAGTACACAAACACATTAGTCCTATGTGTTGTGAGATGTAATCGCTCCTTAAATCTATAGGTGCATGTTATCTAAGGTATGTCCTATTCTAGTTCCATCAAAATGAAAAATAAGAAATAGTAGTAAGAAAATATAGTTTGCAAGTTCTTATTCTATTACGCACATGCCCAATTTTCGCCTTAAATAGACTAAATTCTTCGGGTAGGGGTTTAGTAAATAGGTCGATTTGATTATTCGACATTGTATGGCATTGGCCACATGTTCTCGAATGAAATGGTGTTTGACTTCTATATGTTTGGTCCTAGAGTGACATATTGGATTCTTTGTAAGATTAATTGAACTAATGTTATCTACGTGAAGTTTAGTATTCGTAAAGTCTAACTTAAAGTCATGGAGAGTGTGCTTCATCCAAAGAAGTTGAGTGACACACTCACCCATCGCGATGTATTCGGCTTCGGTGGTAGATAAGGCAACACAATGTTGCTTCCTACTGCACCAACTCACTAGACTCGAGCAGTAGTTGACAACAACCACTGTGCTCTTTCTATCGAGTTTACTAGCATAATCCAATCGGAGTAGCCGATTAGTTCAACTCGAGATCTAGGATACCAAATACCGACATTAAGTGTACCCTTTAGATATCTAAGGATACGCTTAACTAGGTTAGGTGAGACTCCTTAGCACAGTTTGAAACTCGCGCATACTTACATCGCAATAGATGTCGGATCGACTCATCAGCTAAGTATAGAAGACTTCCTATTGCGCCCTATAGTACTTTTAAGTCAATGGACTTACTTTCTAGGTCTTCCTATGTTAACATTTATCGCCATTGGGGTGTTTATTACCTTAGCGCCTTGCATTCCAAATCTTTTAATTAACTCCTTAGTGTATTTTTTGTTGATATAGGTATATACCATCCTTAGTTTGTTTAATTTGTAGACCTAAAGAAACTTAACTCACTTTACCAAGTTCATTTCAACTCACTTTCCATGAGCGAAACGAACTCATTTAGTAAGGCTGAGTTAGAGGTTCCAAAAATTATATCATCTACGTAAATTTGAGCTATGAATATTTCTTTACCTAAGGTTTTTACAAAGAGAGTTGGGTCAACTAAGCCTTGGTTAAACCCTTTTGACTTAAGATGGATTGAAAGTCTCTCGTACCAAGCTCGAGGAGCTTGTTTAAGTCCATAGAGAGCTTTCTTAAGTTTTAGAACATGGTCGGGTTTATCTAGATTTTCGAATCCGGGGGGTTGGCTAACATAAACTTCTTCTTTAATGTATCCATTTAGGAATGCCGACTTAACATCCATTTGAAATAGCTTAATTCCCCGATGTGCGGCATAAGCTAGCAACATTCGAATGGATTCGAGTCTAGCTACTGGGGCATAGGTTTCGTCGTAATCTAAGCCTTCGACTTGACTAAAACCTTTGGCGACTAACCTAGCCTTGTTTCTAACTACTTCACCTTTATCATCAAGCTTATTTCGAAACACCCACCTTGTTCCAATTATCGTTTTGTCTTTAGGTGGTGGTACTAATTCCCACACCTCGTTCCTAGTAAATTGAGCTAGCTCTTCTTGCATTGCAATAATCCAATCGGGATCAAGAAGAGCTTGTTCAATTGATTTGGGTTCTATCTTTGAAATTAAGGAAATTTGACTAAGGTTCCTATAGGATGCTCTAGTTCGAACTCCTAGATTAGGATCTCCTATCACTTGATCGATAGGGTGGTTAGTCCGAATCCTAGATTGCTGGGTTTGTGTCACCTAATGCTTGATCAATGGGGTGACTTGGTTGAACACTAGTTTGGCTGAGTCATCTATCACTTGATCAATAGAGTGACTAGGTTGACCTAGGTTAGGATTAACACTAGACCCGATCTCCTGATCGAGTAAGGTCTAGTATGAATCGCTCGCTATTGGGGTTGCCGGGTTTTGTAGGTTCATGTTCTTCATTAAATAATACATTGATAGTCTCATCGTCTCTAAGGGTGTCGTGGTTATATACTCTATAAGCTCTACTTTTATTCGAGTATCCTAGTAATATTCCGGTCATGGTTTTGGATGTAAATTTTCCTAGGTAATCCTTAGTGTTTAGGATATGTACCTTACACCCAAATACCCTAAAGTACTTTATGTTAGGTATTTTATCGTGATAAATCTCGTACGAGGTCTTAAGGTGCCTCTTTACCATAAGGATCCTATTTTGGACATAGCAAGCCGTGCTAATTCCGCCCCAAAACCTATCCAGGTCGATATCTTCAACATGATCCTAGCGGCTTCTTGTAGAGTTCGGTTTTTCCGCTCCACTAGGCCATTTTGTGAGGGGTCCTAGGGCAAGAGAATTCATGGTGGTATCCGCTTTGGTTACGTAAGTCGGTGAACCTTTGATTTTCGAATTCACCACCATGATCGCTTCTAAGTCTTTTAACCTTAAGGTCTTTTTGATTCTCGATTAATTTGAATAGATTGATTAATTGATCTAGGGTATCATTTTTATGTTTGATGAACCTAACCTGTAAACTCGAGTAGTCGTCAATTATGACTAAGCAATATTGACTTCTATTGAGTGACTTGGCTCCATGTGAATCGAATAGATCCATATGCAGGAGCTCAAGTACACTTGAGGTTCGTTCTTGGTTAGTTAACTTGTGTTGTGTCCTAGGTTGTTTTCCTTGTTGACAAGCATTACAGATTTTATTAACCAAGTTGTTGAGGTTGGGTAAGCCTCTGACTAAGCCATTCTGACTCATCTTGTGGACGAGTCTTGGGTGCGAGTGACCGAGTCGTCGGTGCCACAACCATGATTCCTCTTGCCGTGTCATAAGACACTTAGTTGAGGAGTTGGTTAAATTGATCGTATAAATGTTGTTATTTCTAGTTCCTTTAAGAATTATTTCAGAGGTTTCGTTGGTATTAATTACGCATTCATTTTCTAGAAATATAACCTTATAGTTATTATCACACAATTGACTTACACTAAGTAAGTTATATTCAAAATTTTCTACAAGTAATACATTTTTAATAACAAAATTCGTGTTAAGCTCGATATCACCTGATCCGATGATTTTGAGCTTGCCATTATTCCCAAAGGCTACCGATCCTTGTCGTTTGAATCGAAGCTTTGCGAATTTGAGTTGATCCCCGGTCATGTGTCGGGAGCAACCGCTGTCCAACATCCATTGATCCTACACACAAGGTGGTTGGATTGGATGTTAGATTTTTGTTAAGAAAATTGGTTGTAAGTTGTTAACCCTAGGTCATCTCATCGGAGTCTATATGATCAAGCATGTTATACTTATGTGTTTATTTGAGATGACTTCTAATTAAGTTGATTAAGTGGATTTAGGTTCAAGTAATTTTATGTTAGATTTGGATTTAACCCTAGGCTTGTCAAGTTTACCTTTTCAAGATCATGGCTTCCAGGTCGTGGCGAGGCACAGGGGCCTTCTTTTATCGGATCATCGACCACTTCCTTAGACAAAGCCATTTTCAAGAAAATGATGACTTGACTTACCTAAAATTATTTCCTCGTCTAACTAGTTATTTTTGAAAAGAGGCTCCCCGAGGCTCAATCTTTTCGAAGAATTTTAGTTGGTTATGTTTTTGAAAAGAGGCTCCCCGAGGCTCAATCTTTTCGAAAAATTTTAGTTGGTTATGTTTTTGTTCTAAGTGAGTTCACAAGTTTTAAAGTACAAACTTTCTAAGTTAAAGCATGCAATTTCTAAGTTAAAGCATAAACATTCTAAGTTAAAACATGCAATTTCTAAGTTAAAGCACAAACATGTTTTGTACTGGCTCCCCCTAGACCGTTGAATCGGTTCGGTCTATCCACATAGTGGATTTGGTCCTTGGGAACCCAGTACGGGTTGGATCCTAGAGTTAAAATCAAAAAGTTCTTAGGGACCCATGCTTGGACACATTTTTTATGTCTACTTACGATCGACATATACGACCTATTAGTCGCATTTGAGTTAAACCCTAGTCCAGCCTTGTTGTACACGGCCCTTTGAGATCCAAGTAGGAGGTCAAGTCCTTTGGATCCCGAAGTGAACCTTTCCAACGTGTTCCTAAGATCATCGACTTGACTTTTCAAGAGAGAGTTCTCAACTTCGAGCTTTTCAACTCGAGTTGAGTCCTTCTCTTGAACTCTCGACTAGTCGAAGAGGTTAGGAGACCAGTGTTTGAGGAGTTTAACTTCTCAACTAGGGTCTCGACCTTGGACTCGATTTAACTAATTTCCTAGACAAAAACCTAACCATATTTTGTAAAGTATTAAATAAATTTCGACTTACTTTAAGGGTATCTTTGAACCGGATGCGATCCGCGTGGCTTGACTTGAAGGTAGCCAGAGTCCGAGTCATCCTCGTGTTCGACTCAAGTTCGGTTCGGCCTCTCGTGTTCCGACTAATCGATTTCGCCATGAAGACGTGGTCTTCGCCTTCTTGGATGACGCTTCTTCCCATGTCGCGTGAGTGCCTTCTTGTGCTTAGGTGCTTGGTGGTTGAGCTTGGGGCACTCGGACTTGATGTGTCCAAACCTCGTACACTCATAACACCTAATGTTAGAACTTTTAGACTTACCTTGGTTGGGTCGAGTCGCGGGTTCGCTCGCCCTTGGCTATCCTTCGAGCTAGGTTAATTAGTTCGGCAGTCAACTCCGGGTCAACTTCTTCTTCGGACTCGTCTTCCTCCTCGGTTGGTGGTGGCTTGCTTGCGATTTTCTTCTTCTTTGAACCTGCACACAAGGCTATACCTCTCGGTTCCGAGTTAGACCGCCATGAAGTTCAAAATCAAAAGAGTTCATCTAACCTAATTTTAGAAAGGTCCTTGGAGACCTTATAGGCATCGACCATGGATGCCCATAAGGTAGTCCTCGGAAAAGAGTTTAGGACATACCTTATAAGGTCGTGATTTTCGACCTTTTGCCCGATTGCATGTAGGTTGTTGACTATGTCTTGGACACGGGCGTGGAGTTGCGTCGTGGACTCGTGTTCCCGCATTTTTAGTGTGTACAATTTATTGAATAACAAATCACGCTTGCAAACCTTAGCTTGATCCGATCCTTCGTAACTCGATTAGTTTTGTCCAAAGATCCTTTGCGCTTATGAAGGGGCCGACGCGATTTAGCTCCTCCTGATAGGCCACATTGGAGGATTTGTGTTGCCTTGGCGCCGGCTGACTTGTCGCTTTGTTGCAACGGTCCATTGATCATAATCCAAGGAGTCACTCGGAAGTGTGAAACCCGCTTGAATTATGATCCACATCTCAATTTGGGTTTTGAGAAAGCATTCCATCCGACCTTCCAAGAACGGAAATCATCTCCGCTGTAAAACGGAGGTCGGACGGTGCTAAAACCCTCGAGATGGGCCATTAGAACAAAAAGACAAGGAGACTAAAATGAAAATCTAGCAACAACAAAATATTTAAAGTACCAAGACTTGCGCCTTGGATTAGTAGAGGGAAATAGAAAGAAATAAACGTAAAAATAGAAAGTTAAGCAAAGAAATAAGAAACTAAATAAAAAGTAAGTACTCACAACCTTCGATGTCCCCGAAAGGCTAATAAACGTCATTTTTGAGGATGAAAATAGCTTGTTACGGGGTAAACCCCGTAAGAAGTGTAGATATTCTGAGAGCTTCGATTTGGTAGGTAGACCGTGGTCGCGGGTCAACTTGTACGAAAAGTTATGCCCGCTTGACCGCTTGGCTACTCCAAAAGAGAATACTTGCAAAACAAAATCAACGAAGAGTACCAAGACTTCGCCTTGGATTAGTAAAAAGGAGAAAATTTAAATGAACGAAAAACAAATCTGTGAAAAAAGTTAGATTGGTGGTTTCACTAAATCTAAGCGCCCGCTCGAATACCAATTGTTGGATCGATGCGGTTCGTTAGAGGGGGTGAATAGCGAAGAAAATTTTTCTCTTTAAACTCGCTTTTAAAAGAAAACTTATATGCAGCGGAAAGATAAGCAAAACAAAAAGTAAAGGAGACATTAGACACAAGAGATTTATTTGGTCTGTGAGTCAAGGCTACTACTCTAAGGCCCTAGTGGTCCTTGACCACGCACGAGGGCAAAAGCACTAAAGGAACTCCTCCTCGTTAGAGGTAGGAGTTAATCGATACAAGAAGAAACCACAAAACTTGAGGTAGAGGGACACTCCTCTCCTCGATAATGATAAAAGCTCCAAAATATAAATGATAAACTGAGCACTAAGACCGGACGATAATAATAAAGAAAGTTAAACCTAGACGCTGAATGGAAGGACTTCGCTTGTCGAGAGTTGCAGCAGAATCTGAGGCTTTTGAGCACTTAGAATTGTTGATAAAACCCTAGGTTTGGCCCTCCTTTATAGCCTTTGAGCCCCTTTTCGAGTGGGTCTTCAACCAATCACAAATGGACACCAAACCGCTGAGGTGGAGTGATAAGCCTTGACTGACCGATCATTGACCATCACGATCGATGGCCATCATCACCGATCGATGGCAAGATCGGGCCGATTGATGACCTTCAGCCGATCGATACACGCAATGAGTCCTCCAAGCCGGGCAATGATCGATGCTTGCTGCAAGTCAAGGTTAGCTCAATAAAAACATAATTTCGATGGTCGTCGACCATCCGATCTCGACCTAGACCATCTATAAGATGTCTTTGGTCGGATCTACGCTTAAGATCATCCCCGTAAAGAGGATACGACCTTACTTACTCTCGCACACACGAGCTTACCTCGATACTTACGTGTCGCTTTTGCTTCCGGCCTTCCACTCGATTCCTTCGGCTCCCTCCGAAGTAACTCGAGTATCGCCCAACCACCGCGGCTTCCTCCGGGTGTCGCTAGCCTTCAGCTCCAGCTATATCAATCTTCTGCACACTCGATTCAGCTCGTGAGAAAATAAAATAGACTTAACTTTTGTGTCTTTGCTATAATCAAAACACAGGTTCGATTTCGGTGCCTCACTGCACCAACAGTATTGGTTAGGGTTTTACCTTTGTGTGATGCCTTTGTTTGTTTTCCTTCTTGGCATGCATCACACAACTTGTTCTTGACATACTTGATATTTGGTAGCCCTTTGACCAACTCCATCTTGGCTACCTTGGCTATGTTTTTCATGTTGATATGCCCCAATCTTCTATGCCATAGCCAACTTTCCTCTTCTTTTGCAACAAAACACTTAGTAGAAATGTTAGAAGCATATGAAAGATCAACATAATAGATGTTTGATTTCCTATATCCAACTAACATACAATCATTTAATTCCTTGTGTCTAATCATGCATTTAGAGGATTCAAAAACAACATGATAGTTTGCATCACAAAGTTGACTAACACTTAATAAATTAAATTTCATATTTTCAACTAGCAATACTTTGTGAATAACAATTTTAGAGAATACCTCAATTGTACCTCTACCTAATATCTTGAGTTTTCCACTATTCCCAAAAGACACCGCTCCCTTCTTCACATATTTAATTGTGGAGAACTTGCTCACATCCCCGGTCATATGTGTTGAGCAACCGCTATCTACAATCCACATACCTTGCTCTCCTACCTAAATCACATGAAAAACACAAGCTTTTGGTACCCAAACATTTGGACCGGTAACATTAAGTAAAAACTTCTTAGGTACCCAAGCTTTCTTAACCTTACCCTTAATGGTTGCTTTCCTATTAATTAGTGAAATATAAGCAACTTCTTTTTCTTTTTGCTTATATCCTAACCCGGCCTTGTTATAAAGCGCTCTTTGTCTACTAAAAATCATATCAAGACACTTTGAGCCATTTGAAAATTTTTCTAAACATGCTTTCAAGTCACTAACCTCATCCTTAAGTTTGTCATTTTCTTCCCTAAGCATGCAAGAGTCAATATGTGAAGGCTTTTCATTCCTAATGGCCTTTAGTTCTACCTTCATGCTCTTAACCTTAGATTTTGACTTTTCTAGAGCTTCTTTAAGATAAGCAATTGATTTATAGAGAAGCATAACCTTGGGAGAATTCATTACCTCATCGTCACTAGATGACGATTCGTCACTTGAAGAGTCTTCTTGACTTGATGTGCCGGAATCATCTTCTAATGCCATGAGTGCCACATGGCGTGTGATGTGGCAAAGCTCATCATCGGATGAAGAGTCTTCAACACTTGGTGTGTCCCATGTGGTTTGAGCCACCATGGCCTCCTTCTTCTTCTTTTCTTTCTTGTCCTTCTTTTTCTTTTCCTTTTCTTCCTTCTTCTTTAGCTCCGGGCAATTCGGCTTTATATGCCCCTTCTTGTTGCAAGCATGGCAAATCACATTATTGCTAAAACTTGAATTACCATTGAATTTACCTTTTGAGGAATGAGACCCCTTCCTTGCTTCTCTATTCTTGAATTCTCTTGACTTTCTATAAAGCTTCTTGACGAAATTGGCCATTTCACTAGATGAGTCCCCATCACATTTGACTCATCCTCCCACTGGATGATGATGATGCTTCTTTTCTTTCCTTCTTCTTCTTTTCTTTCTTGTCCTTCTTTTCAACAAATAGAGCTAACCCCTTTTCCTTAGAGGACATGTTAGTTTGCTCATGTAATTCAAACTCACAAAATAATTCATCAATTTTAATTTGAGATAAATCCCTAGTTACCTTAATGGCATCAACTATTGAAGTCCATACAGAATTTCTAGGAAATGCTTGTAAAATATATCTTACCAAATCCCGATTATCAACTCGCTCACCTATGATATGGAGTCCGTTTACAATTTCCTTGAACCTTCCATTCATTTGACTTACGGTTTCATGCATCTTCATTTGGAAGGCTTGAAGTTGTCCAATTAATAGGTCCTTCTTGGCCCTCTTTGATTCCTTGGAACCTTCATTTAGCTCAATGAGCTTTTCCCATAGCTCCTTGGCGGATTCAAACGGCCCCACCTTGTTGAGTTGCTCCATTGTGACGCCACATTGGATGGTGAGGACGGCCTTTGCATTTGATTCAAATTTCTTGTTTATTTCTCTTGTCCAATCCTTGCTTGGAATAGGATGTCCATGTTCATCCACCGGTTCCTCGAAGCCATCTACAACACTATGCCAAATTTCAATATTACTCATAAGATAGTACTTCATCCTACCTTTCCAATACGCAAAGTGACTCCCATCGAATAGCGGTGGCTTGGCGATGCTATATCCCTCTTGAAGAGCCATTGATGTCTTGGTTGATGGTGAGATCTTCCAAGCTATCCGTGCTCTGATACCACTTGTCAGGACCCTTGGAATGGCTAGAGGGGGGGTGATTAGCCTTTCTTTCTTTCTACAAAAAATGTTAGCGGAAGCAATACAAATATAAGCACAAACAAAAACAAGAAACAAAACTAACACCCGATGTAACGTGGTTCGGAGATGACGCTCCTACTCCACGGCAATCCGTAAGGTGGATTAGCCCTAATCAACCTTCACTAGAACCTCCTTTGGATGAACCAAGGTGGTGAAACCTTTCTTACAAAGCTCTCCTCTTCTTTACAATGATGGATGATCAAGAACAAGAGAAGAGGAGGATTTAAATCACTAAAAACACTTGGAAGGCTTGGTGAGCATGAGAGTATAGTTAGGAGCAAGAGCACTAGCTTCACCAAGCTCCCCATGGCCCCTTTTTATAGAAGAGGGGCTGTTTTTCCCGTTGGGCGTCGATCAGTCGACTGATGCATGCCATCAGTCGACTGCTGCCAAAGCCAACGGCTTTTGAAATGCGATCTCCGCGGAGATTCGTAGCCGCAATCTCCAACGGCCAAGTGATCAGTCGATTGATCCCTCCATCAGTCGACAGATGGGATGATCAGTCGAGTGATCAAGGCAGCAGTCGAGTGAGACTGCATTCTGTGGCGATATTTCCTTGATCACCGATCGATGCCCTTTTCACCGATCGATCGCAGATAGTCGACGCTCTAATCAAGGCAATCGATCGATGTTCGTGGTTTTATCCTCGACTCACTAACGCCGATCAGCCGATCGATACATCGATCGGGCCGATCGATACTCATCAAGTATGAGTAATTCATACTTGATTTTATACCCTAGACCTAGTCTCAACCTTCTAGCTCCTCAATAAGCCTTGCGCCTTCAGGATCCCTCCGAGTCCGCGACTTGTTCATCCTTTGCGCTTTGCTTCCAAGAGCTTCCTTCGGTTTCGTCATGTCTTGGGTTGCCAAATGCTTGGACTTTACGCCGCCAAGACTACACGCTTGGACTTATGCTGCCAAGACTTTACTTTGGACTTCCTTTGCCAAGGTTCACTTTGGACTTTACGCTGCCAAGACTACAAGCTTGGTCTTATGCCGCCAAGTCCATCCCTTGGGCTTCCTTTTCCAAGATCATACTTGGACTTCCTTTTACCAAGTCTTCATCCTTGGATTTCCCTGTCACTTAAACACATTCGTAATTAGATCACAAGATATTGCCTAACTTAGATGATTAGCCAAACATCAAAACATATAAATGCTTGGAGCATTGTTGCACCAACAGAAACCATGCCCTATATATAGGTTGATGATGTCCCCTTGAGGAGCTCATAAGGTTCATCATGTAAACCCTGCAGGTTGACTTAGTCAACATGATGATAAGGTTGAGTGGTACTACTCGAGGAGTTAGATGTTAATTAATTGATGGTCAGTAAATCAATTAATTGACGGACATTCGATATCTTAAACACGGGGAGATGGATGTACAAATAATATAAGGAGCCCATATTATCATATGGGGGTTGGTGAGGTAATTCAATGATGATCCTCTAGTGGAATGGAACATCATTGATGGATCAAGTTTGTGTGGTTCCGATCCATCGGGTGGCCAAGATCCAACTCCTCCTCATGGTCCCTATTGTAGCCTATTAACACCTCATGAAGCCTAGATCCAATGATGGAAAAAAAAACTCTAGATCCGACGGTGGAGATTAAATCCCTAGATCCGACGGTTGGGATGAAACCCTAGATCCGACGGTTCCGATGAAACCCTAGATCCAACGGTTGAGATTAAATCCCTAGAACCAATGGAGGAGATTAAACCAAGGCCTAAACCTAACTCTATATATATGGGCTTAGTCTTGGGTGTCAAGTAGAATGAGAAAGAGGAAAACCTAATTGAGATAAGGTGGTTTGGGCGGCAAGAAATAGGAGGAGGCTAGGGTTAGGGTTTAGTTCATGGTGTTGGGCGGCAACAAGGAGAAGGGAGCTTCATCTTCTTCTTCCCAATGGTGGCTGGCACCCTTCTTCCTCCTTCCTCTTTGGTTTGGCCGGCGCCCAAGCTTCTCCCCTTGATCTATGGCATGTGGTGGATGAGATGAGGGTTGCTTCCCATGGGCGGCAAGAAATAGGAGGAGGCTAGGGTTAGGGTTTGATTGTTGGTGTTGGGCGGCAACAAGGAGAGGGAGATTCTTCTTCATTTTCCTTTGATGGCCGGCCCCTCTTCCTTCTTCCCTCTACCTTGGCGAAAGATCAATCTATTCTACTTCCCTTCATCCTTAGCCGGAAATTAAGGGGAGCCTAGTTTAGGGTTTGGGTGGCAACAAGGAAAAGGGGTGTTTTCTTTCTTCTTCTCCAAGTGTTGGCCGGCGCCCATGCCCTTGTTGTTTCTCCTTTGGTTGGTTTTCATACTCCATTTTATCTACCTTGTCCGGTGGCAACATCGAGTTTATTGACTTGGTGGCCGGTTCTAGAAAGGAAGATGAGTTTTGCTTTAGGATCTTCCTTTGTTCCTAGTGAACAAGGAAAGGAAGATTGGTGATCTAGAAGGCTTCAACTTTTGGTAGATCGTCTCCCACACGACGTCCAAAAGGAGGGAGGACATACAATAGAAGATCAAGAGGTATAACAAGAGGTATAATCTTGTTTATTTTGATTAATGTTCTTTTGTATTATGTTTATAATTGCTTTTCAAATATATGCATGTTTTGTGTGGATGGTTACTTGCTTGTATTTGTTATGAGCATGTTTACTTTATGTATGTGTTGATTATACATGTCTACATTCATATGTATTTGTATAATCATGGACCTCGAAGAAAAACACAAGAACCAGCGATCCGTCCGTCGTCTCTTCCGCGGCTAACCAACTAGAAGTGTTTTGTTTCTTGAACAACTAGTTTATTCAAGCGATTGCTCAACTTGTTAGCACGACGACGAATTGGTTGAGCTTAGGAAACTCATCCCATCAGGATTAGTTTTCATTTGTTGAAAATTTTAATCCGGGGATATGGGAGCCGATGAGCCTCCGAAGCTGATTCCCAACAAGTGGTATCAGAGCCACGATTTCCAGTTTTGTGTGTTTTGGATTCGGTTACTTTCATGCACATATCATATATTGAGTATGCCGGATAATAGTAGGATGTGCGTAGGCCAACTTTTTGGTTGCAGGTATAAGATCCGACTATTATGGCTATATGTGTGTATGTTATTGTATGTGTGTGATTGTATGTATATCATTTGAATCCTCGGGATTGACGAGGCTAGATTAGTATTTAATTTTTGTAATTAAATATGACATTGTTTAGGCGATCATTTTAGTTTACTTTCGATCTAGATCGTTTGTACACTCCTTCGTGGAGTATAGGATCGATGGATGTAAATTAAAATGATATATCTCGGCTTAGATCTCTTTATGTGGCTTGCGCACGTAAAAGGTGGAGCGGATGAGGTGGCGACACGGCGGGACGCATATTGGAGAACAAAGCCATAATAGTTGGAAAAATTTTGTTTTTTCCATATTTTTTGCTGATTTGTTTTATATGCATGTTGTGTGTGCTTGAAAATTCCTCATTTTCAATTTACTAAGTGGGAGAGGGATATTTTAATTAATTCCCGCGGCCTCCATTACAATTTGACGTGTGATGCAACAAACTTGCGTGTCGGCTCTGAGTGCCTTCCTCCCTGCGGATGACTTTGTTTGCGGATCACTAGGTCAAATAATGGTTATAGGAAATTATCTAGGAGTGTGTGTACTTCCACAGCGGTAAGGCACATAATCAAAAATAATTCCCTTAGTATCGTGTAATGGTGCACACTTAGATGCAAATAAAGGTATCCTCCCCATCGGAGTCACTGCTTTTATTTGTATGGCCAAAGAGGAACCAACTATTAATTTTATTTGTCAAAAAGTAAGGTTGACAAGATAATAAAATTAATGGGTAAAACCTCCTCTTACAAATGTAGAATTCGTATACGTCCACACAGCGTGGCATGCGATATTCTCGGTGTTTTGAGGTGTTGGTTGATTTCGGAATTTTATTGTTTTGAGGAATCAATAATATTTGAAATCTAAAGTAATGATCTATGTGATTCTTAGGATTTTCAAAAATGACTTTCAGTCCACTTACTATGATACTAAAGGAAATAAACTTACTGTACCCAAATAATGTTGATTGGAAAAGAATCTAGATATTGTCTTATCTGCTAAGATGTACAAGTATGCACTCTTCAAAGAGTGTCCTCAAGTCATGGTTGCTCAAAAAGGTTTCTACTTCTAAGCCGAAAGGAAAGAAGAAGGAGAAACAAGGTGGAGCAAATGTGGTGGGAGGATCTCAGGGAGGAGTGAAGAAGCCGAAAGGCAAGTACTTCACTTACTAGCAGGATGGACAATGGAAGAAAGACTGTCCCAATCCAAAGAAGAACAAAGATATATTCTTTGAACTAGTCGTTGAAACATGATTAGCGGTCTTATCTATCGACACCTGGTGAGTAGGTATGGGAGCCACTAATCATGTCTGCAATACTTTGCAGGGGTTCCAGGAAACCCGACGACTAGCTAAAGGGGATATTATCATTTACTTGGGCAATGCCATGAAGATGACGGCTATTGCAGTGGGAGATGTTTTATTTATCTTTTGAGAAAAATAAAGTTTTTGGTTCTTAAGAATTTTCTTTATGTACCTTTATTTAGAAAGAATTGCTTTCGGTTTCTAAATTATGGATGGATAATCTATTCCTTTTAATGATAGATTTGTTATAAAATGAATAGGGACATTATCTATTCAGGTACATAGATAGGAAATTTATAACTTGAACCACAAGCTCCCATGATGAAAATTGAAGTTTACAACTCATCTTCTAATTCCGATAAGAGAAAAGAACCTTCGAAGATGAACCAAACATATCTTTGGGATCTTAGGCTTGGTCATATTAACATAAGAAGAATTCAAAGGTTGATAGCTGATGGACCTTTGGCTTCATTAGTGGTGGAGGATCTCCCAACCTGCGAATCTTGCTTGGAGGGTAAGATGACCAAGAGGCCTTTCAAGGCCAAGGGGTATAGATCCAAAGATGTGTTGGAATTGGTTCATTCTGATTCGTATGGTCCTATGTCTATCCAGGAAAGAGGTAGTTTTGAATATTTCATCTTTTTCATAGACCATTATTCAAGATGACACAACGATCTGATCGTAGTGGTGAATACCTCTTGGGAGAGTTTAGGAATTACTTATCAGAGGCTGGGATTCAATCCCAATTGTCTGCACGTAGCACACCCCAGCAGAATGGTGTAGCGGAGTGAAGGAATATGACTCTTATGGAGATGGTTAGATCGATGATGAGTTATTCTGACTTGCCAGATTCGTTCTGGGGATATGCTCTAGATATGGTGGTGTACATTCTGAACTTGGTTCCATCTAAATCAATGTCTTTTACTCCCACAGAGTTGTGGACTAGGCGAAAGCCTAGTCTAAGACATATTCGGATATGGGGGAGTCCAGCACATGTGCTGAAGGCTGATGCTGGTAAGTTGGAACCTCGTACAAAAGTGTGCATGTTTGTTGGCTATCCTAGGGGAACGAAGGGTGGTTTGTTTTATAGTCCTAGAGATAAGAGGGTGATCGTTAGTACGTATGCCAGATTTCTAGAGGAGGGCTATGTGATGAACCACAAGCCCACAAGTAGGATTGTTCAGGAGTTGACAGGGAAGTCCCGACTCAGACTCACCTGACAAGAGGATATAGCATATGTCACTGCACCGCGTTTCACAGAGGATACATAGGTGTTACCTTGTCGTAGTGGGAGGGTTGTGAGACAGCCTGAGAGATTCATGTTCTTGGGAGAATCTTTCGATTTGGTCCCTGGCGAACATGAACCTGATCCCTGGACATATGATGAGGCAATCCAAGATATAGATGCAGCATCTTTGAAAAAGTGTAATGAATACTGAGATTGAATCTATGGATTCAAATCAGGTCTGGGAGCTCTTATGCATAGCAGCTCATATGGATTATGAGGTGTGGCAGATGGATGTCAAGACAGCTTTCCTTAATGGAAGTCTTGAGGAGAACATCTATATGAAGCAACCAGAGGGATTCATTGCTAAGGGAAAAGAGCATCTTGTATGAATGCTTAATCGGTCCATTTATGGATTCAAACAAGCTTCGAGGTCTTGGAATATCCACTTGATGAGGTAAATCCAAACTTATGAATTTATTCAAAGTCCGGATGAGTCTTGTGTATACAAGAGATGTGACGGAAACATAGTGGTATTTCTTGTACTATACATAGATAATATTTTGGTAGTTGGCAACAATATCAGAGTGTTATCAGACGTAAGGGTATGGTTGCCCAAACAGTTTTGAAGGACTTGGGAGAAGTGGGACACATCCTTGGGATCAAGTTTAGTGTGCTAATCCCAAGCTTCATACATAGACACGATTATGGATCGTTTTAGCAAGCAAAACTTCAAGAAAGGTTTTCTACCTTTCAGGCATGGAGTTCCTTTATCTAAGGAGAAGTGTCCTAGATCATCTGAGGAGATAGAGGAGATGAATGCGGTTCTTTATGCTTCGGCAGTAGGAAGCCTCATGTATACGATGCTATGTATGAGACCCGATATCTGCTATGTTGTGGGCATGGTCAGTAGATATCAGAGTAATCCAGGACAGGGACATTGGACTGTGGTAAAGCATATATTGTAGTGCCTGAGAACAACTAGGGATTATATGCTAGTTTACCGGGAAGACCAATTACTCCCTGTGGGTTACTTAGATTCTGATTTCCAATCTGATAGGGATAACAGTAAGTCTACCTCAGGTTTTGTATTTACTTTGGGAGGTGGAGCCATTGTATGGAGGAGTGTCCAGCAAAAATGCGTGGCGGACTCCACCATGGAAGCTGAGTATGTGGCAGCCTCTAAGGCAGCCAAAGTAGCTGGGTGGCTCAGGAACTTCCTGAAGGACTTGGATGTGATTCCTGGTTTGCCCAGAAATATCACAATTTATTATGATAATAATGGTGCAGTTGCAAACTCGATCGAACCACGAGCCCATAAGGTAAGTAAATGCATAGAGCTCAAGTACCACCTGATACGAGAAATCGTAAAGGAGGTAGACATTGTTGTCGCAAAGATTGCATCAGAGAAAGACCTGGTAGACCCTTTCACTAAGGCCCTTCTAGGGAGAGCTTTGATATGCATGTGGAGGGAAGGGGAATCAGATGTATGGCAGTGTGATGACAGCATAGTCTTTTAGTATAAGTGGGAGATTGTTTGAATGTAGACTGAAAGCCTAGCTCTTTTTGTATGAACATTTTTATTTTAAAATAAGAATCACATGATCATTGTTTGCACTTTATATTTATTATATGTATACATATTGTCTAATATTTTACATTGTAGATAACATGGTTCTTGGTGTGGCTCAGAAGATCATGTTATCAGTCCCTTGTAGAATATAAGTAGAGTCTCACAACCAAGATGGTTTTGGACAAACCATTGGCATGGTTGTAGTGTAGCTTGGTATTGTTTATTCATGAACATAGAGTTACACTAGTACACTTAGGTGTATTGAGCAGGACCGACATAGAGGTGATTCAATTTATTGTTGACTACATAATTGAATCGGACCTTGGATATTATGTTCTACATTCTCTTAATCCCGATATAATAATGGGCACATGTACTTAGTATTTATTTTTTTGATTTACCAAAGGGTGAGATTTAGATGGATTAAATCAATATGCTCGGTAAGTTGGGAAATGATATTATTTACGTGGTGTGTCGTTGATTATAGGAGGAAACCGTGTCCTATATATAGGTTGATGATGTCCCCTTGAGGAGCTCATAAGGTTCATCATGTAAACCCTGCAGGTTGACTTAGTCAACATGATGATAAGGTTGAGTGGTACTACTCGAGGAGTTAAATGTTAATTAATTGATGGTCAGTAAATCAATTAATTGACGAACATTCGATATCTTAAACACGGGGAGATGAATGTACAAATAATATATGGAGCCCATATTATCATATGGGGGTTGGTGAGGTAATTCAATGATGATCCTCTAGTGGAATGGAACATCATTGATGGATCAAGTTTGTGTGGTTCCGATCCATCGGGTGGCCAAGATCCAACTCCTCCTCATGGTCCCTATTGTAGCCTATTAACACCTCATGAAGCCTAGATCCAATGATGGAAAACAAAACTCTAGATCCGACGGTGGAGATTAAATCCCTAGATCCTACGGTTGGGATGAAACCCTAGATCCGACGGTTGGGATGAAACCCTAGATCCGACGGTTGGGATGAAACCCTTGATCCGACGGTTGGGATGAAACCCTAGATCCGACGGTTGGGATGAAACCCTAGATCTGATGGTTGGGATGAAACCCTAGATCCGATGGTTGAGATTAAATCCCTAGAACCAATGGAGGAGATTAAACCAAGGCCTAAACCTAACTCTATATATATGGGCTTAGTCTTGGGTGGCAAGTAGAATGAGAAAGAGGAAAACCTAATTGAGATAAGGTGGCTTGGGAGGCAAGAAATAGGAGGAGGCTAGGGTTAGGGTTTGGTTCATGGTGTTGAGCGGCAACAAGGAGATGGGAGCTTCTTCTTCTTCTTCCCAATTGTGGCCGGCACCCTTCTTCCTCCTTCCTCTTTGGTTTGGATGGCGCCCAAGCTTCTCCCCTTGATCTATGGCTTGTGGTGGATGAGATGAAGGTTGCTTCCCATGTGCGGCAAGAAATAGGAGGAGGCTAGGGTTAGGGTTTGGTTGTTGGTGTTGGGCGGCAACAAGGAGAGGGAGATTCTTCTTCATTTTCCTTTGATGGCCGGCCCCTCTTCCTTCTTCCCTCTACCTTGGCCAAAGCTCAATCTATTCTACTTCCCTTCATCCTTAGCCGGAAATTAAGGGGAGCCTAGTTTAGGGTTTGGGCGGCAACAAGGAGAAGGGGTGTTTTCTTTCTTCTTCTCCAAGTGTTGGCCGGCGCCCATGCCCTTGTTGTTTCTCCTTTGGTTGGTTTGCATACTCCATTTTTTCTTCCTTGTCCGGTGGCAACATCGAGTTTATTGACTTGGTGGCCGGTTCTAGAAAGGAAGATGAGTTTTGCTTTAGGATCTTCCTTTGTTCCTAGTGAACAAGGAAAGGAAGATTGGTGATCTAGAGGGCTTCAACTTTTGGTAGATCGTCGCCCACACGACGTCCAAAAGGAGGGAGGACATACAATAGAAGATCAAGAGGTATAACAAGAGGTATAATCTTGTTTATTTTGATTAATGTTCTTTTGTATTATGTTTATAATTGCTTTTCAATTATATGCATGTTTTGTGTGGATGGTTACTTGCTTGTATTTGTTATGAGCATGTTTACTTTATGTATGTGTTGATTATACATGTCTACATTCACATGTATTTGTATAATCATGGACCCCGAAGATAAACGCAAGAACTGTGATCCGTCTAGTCATCTCTTCCGCGGCTAACCGACTAGAAGAGTTTTGTTGCTTGAACAACTAGTTTATTCAAGCGATCGCTCAAGTCATTAGCACGATGACGAATTGGTTGAGCTTAGGAAACTCATCCCATCTGGATTAGTTTTCATTTGTTGATAATTTTAATCCGGGGACATGGGTGACGATGAGCCTCCGAAGCCGATTCCCAACAAATAGTTGGATGTGCATAGGCTAACTTTTTGGTTGCAAGAATAAGATCCAACTATTTTGGCCATATGTGTGTGTATGTGAGTGGATGTGTGTAATTGTAATATTAGTTTAATCCTCGGGGTTTATGATGCTAGTATTTAATTTTTGTAATTAAGTACGGCATTGTTTAGACTCTCATTTATTTTAGTTTACTTTCGATCTAGATTTCATTTACACTCCTTTGTGGAGTATAGGATCGATGGATGTAAATTAAAATAATTTTTCTCGGCTTGGATCTCCAAATGGCTTGTACATGGCGTAGGGAGGAGCAAACAAGATGACGACACGACGGGAGGCATATTTGAAAACAAAAGCCATAATAGTTGTAAAATATTTTTTTTTCATATTTATTGCTTCTTGTTTGATATGCATTTTGTGTTCTAGGAAAATTCCTCATTTTAAATTACTAAGTGGGAGAGGGATATTTTTTTTAAAAATTCCTATGGCCTCCATTACGATTTGACATGTGATGCAAAAAAACTTGCGCATCGGCTCTGAGTGCCTTCCTCCCCATCGGATGAGTTTGTTTTGTGGATCACAGGGTCAAATATGGTTATAGAAAATTATTTAGGAGCATGTGTACTTCCCCATCGGAAGGCACATAATCCGAGATAATTGCCTTGATATCGATTAATGGTGAACACTTAGATGCAAATAGGAGTATCCTCCCCATCGGAGTCACTACTTTAATTTGTAGGGCCGAAGAGGAACCAACTATTAATTTTATTTGTCAAAAAGTAAGGTTGACAGGATAATAAAATTAATGGGTAAAACCTCTTACAAATGTAGAATTCGTATACGCCCACACTATTGTGCCATACGATATTCTCGGTGTTTTGAGGTGTTGGTTGGTTTTAAAATTTTATTGTTTGATGAATCAATAAATTTTTGAAATTTAATGTTTTGATCTATGTGATTCTTATGTTTTTTAAAAATGACTTTCAACCCACTTGCTATGATACTAAAGGAAAATAAACTTACTGAACCCAATTATGTTGATTGAAAAAGGAATCTAGATATTGTCTTAACTGTTGAGGAGTACAAGTATGTACTCTTCGAAGAGTGTCGTCCTAAGTCTACAGATGATTCTGGGTAAAAGGAGAAAGAGAGTTATAAGAAATGGATAAAGGCTGATGAGATGGCGTAGTGTTACATTTTGTCTTCTATGTCAAATGTATTGCAACATCAGCATCAAGCCATGCCTACTTCTTATGACAAGATGCTCAATCTCAAGGAACTTTTCGGACACTAGAATCGGGCTGTGAGGCAGGAAGCCATGAGGAACTTGATGACGACCACCATGATCGAGGGAACACCCGTGAGGGATCATGTTCTCAAGATGATGGTTCATTTGAAGGAGCTAGAAGTTCTTGGAGCTGAGATCGATGGAGAAACCTAGGTCGACATTATTCTCCAATCTCTACCTAGGAGTTTTGAGCAATTTTGCCTGAACTACAACATGAATAAGAGGTTTTATTTGTTGGCAGAGCTTCTGACAGAACTCCAGGCGGCAGAGGGACTTTTTTGTCAGAGTGCTCAGGCTCAGGCCATGGTTGCTCAGAAGGTTTCTACTTCTAAGCCGAAAGGCAAAAAGAAGAAGAAACAAGGTGGAGCAAAGGTGGCGGGAGGATCTCAGGGGGGAGTGAAGAAGCCGAAAGGCAAGTGCTTCACTTGCAAGCAGACTGGACATTAGAAGAAGGACTGCCCCAACCGAAAGTAGAACAAAGGTATATCCTTTGGTTTAGTCATTGAAACATGTTTAGCGGTGTTATCTACCAGCACATGGTGTGTAGATACAGGAGCCACTAATCATGTCTGCAATACTTTGCAGGAGTTCCAGGAAACCAGACGACTAGCTGAGGGGAGATTACCGTTTACTTGGGCGATGCTACGAAGTTAGCGGCTATTGCAGTGGGAGATGTTTATTTATCTTTTGATAGAAAAAAAACTTTAGTTCTGAAAAATTACCTTTATGTACCTTTATTTAGAAAGAATTTGATTTCAATTTCTAAATTATTTTTGGATGGATATTATATTTCTTTTAATGACAATGTTGTTATAAAAAGAAATAGGGAGATTATCTGTTTTGGTGCATTGATAGGAAATTTATATTCCCTTGAACCAAAAGCACCCACGATGCAAATAGAAGCAAATAACTCATCTTCTAAATCTAATAAGAGAAAAGAACCTTCGAAAATGAACCAAACGTATCTTTGGCATCTAAGGTTAGGTCATATTAACCTAAGTAGAATTCAAAGGTTAATAGCTGATGGACCTTTGGGTTCATTAGTGGTGGAAGATTTCCCAACCTGTGAATCTTTCTTGGAAGGTAAATTGACCAAGAGGTCTTTTAAGGCCAAGGGGTATAGAGCCAAAGATGTGTTGGAATTGGTTTATTCTGATTTGTGTGGTTCTATGTCTATCCACGATATAGGTAGTTTTGAATATTTCATCTTCTTTATATACGATTATTCAAGATATTGATACATTTACTTGATGCGTCGTAAGTCTGAATGCTTTGATAGGTTTAAAGAATTCAAGGCTGATGTGGAGAAACATCAAGGTAAAAGTATCAAGACACTACGATCTGATCGTGGTGGTGAGTACCTCTTGGGAGAGTTTAGGAATTACTTATCAGAGGTTGGGATTCAATCCCAATTATTTGCACCTTGCACACCCTAGCAGAATGGTGTAGCGGAGCGAAGGAATAAGACTCTTATGAAGATGGTTAGATCGATGATGAGTTATTCTGAGTTACAAGATTCATTCTGGGGTATGCTCTGGATACGACAGTGTATATTCTGAACTTGGTACCAACTAAATCAGTGACTTCTACTCCCATAGAATTGTTGACTGGGTGAAAGCCTAGTCTGAGACATATTCGAATTTGAGAGAGTCCAGCACATGTGCTGAAGGCAGATGCTGGTAAGTTGGAACCTCGTACAGAAGTGTGCATGTTCATTGGCTATCCTAGAGGAACGAAAGGTGGTTTATTCTATAGTCCTAGAGATTAGAGGGTGATCGTTAGCACAAACGCTAGATTTTTAGAGGAAGACTATGTGATAAAGCACAAACCCATGAGTAAGGTTGTTCTGGAGGAATTAATAGGGGAAGTCACTACTTCAGTACCACCGGTACAAGAGGATATACCACAAGTTACTGCACCGCGTGTCACAGAGGATACACAGGTGATACCTCGTCGTAGTGGGAGGGTTGTTAGACAACCTAATAGATTTATGTTCTTGGAAAAATCTTCTAATTTGGTCCTTAGCAAACATGAACCTGATCCCTGGACATATGACGAGGCAATCCAAGATAAAGATGGGGTATCTTGGAAAAGTGCAATGAATTCTGAGATAGAATCCATGGATTCAAATCAAGTCTGGGAGCTAGTAGAACCACCCAATGGTGTAAAAACCATTGGATGCAAGTGGATTTACAAAAGAAACAGAGGAATAGACGAGAAGGTTGAAACCTTCAAAGCGAGGCTTGTTGTGAAAGGGTATACTAAGAAAGAGGGTATCGATTATGAGGAGACCTTTTCGCCGGTATCCATGCTTAAGTCTATCAAGATTCTCTTATGTATTGCTGCTCATATGAATTATGAGGTGTGACAGATGGATGTCAAGACAACTTTCTTAATGGAAGTCTTGAGGAAAACATCTATATGGAGTAACCAGAGGGATTCATTGCAAAGGGCAAAGAGCATCTTGTGTGCAAGCTTAATCGGTCCATTTATGGATTGAAGCAAGCTTCGAGATCTTAGAACATCCACTTTAATGAGGTAATCCAGTCTTATGGATTTATTCAAAGTCCGGATGAGTCTTGTGATGTGACAGAAACGTAGTGGTATTTCTTGTACTATATGTAGATGACATTTTGTTAATTGGCAACAATGTCATGGTGTTATTAGACGTAAGGGTATGGTTGTCCAAATAGTTTAATATGAAGGACTTTGGAGAAGTGGGACACAACCTTGGGATCAAGGTTATAAGGGATCGCAGAAAAAGGATGTTGTGCTTATCTCAAGCATCATACATATACACCATTTTGGCTCATTTTAACATGCAGAACTCCAAGAAAGGTTTTCTACCTTTTAGGCATGGAGTACCTTTATCTAAAGAGATGTGTCCTAGAACATCAAAGGAGATAGAAGAGATGAAGGAAATTTCTTATGCTTCGGCAGTAGGAAGCCTCATGTATGCTATGTTATGTACGAGGCCGGATATCTACTTTGTTGTGGGCATGGTTAGCATATATCAGAGTAATCCAGGACAGGGATATTGGACTTCAGTAAAGCATATATTGAAGTACCTGAGAAAGACTAGGGATTATATGTTGGTATACCAGGTAGATCAATTACTCCCTGTGGGTTACATAGATTTCGACTTCCAATCAGATAGGGATAATAGTAAGTCTATCTCGTATTTTGTGTTTACTTTGGGAGGTGGAGCCATTGTATGGAGGAGTGTCTGTTAGTGCAATCAATCTTTGATATGGTTTTGATGTGTGTGGCAAAGGGTTTAAGTTAGGATGTGTGGATTTGATATGTGCGTTGGAGTCTTGCAGGACTTAGTAATTCGCACATGGAGCCTTGGCGAGTTTCACATCTCATGACTCGGTCCTTGAGTCAGTGAAGGATGGCTTTGCAGAAGCCGTGCGCTTGGAGCATCCGAGGGACTGCTGGACGAGGAGCTTGGAGTGACCCCGGAGGAAGTAAACTTCAGGGCGAGAAACGAAGGATGGCGCTGCAAAGCCGTGCACTTGGCGCATCCGAGGGACGTGGCCGGATGAAGATAACTTCAAAGGCAAGGGATTCCGAGGGATAAGAGTGAGCGAATATAACCCGGGAAGGGGTAGTGCTCTTAGGTGAAACATTGCCATTTGGCTAAGTGTCGGATGAGATTTCCTGACATCAGTCGATTGCCATGGAATGGCAGTCGACTGCTCTAAGTCGAACAGGGTTCGATTGGTATCCAATCGATGGGTTTTTGGCCCAGCAGTCGACTGCCATAGAATCACAGTCGACTGGCAGACCATCAGTCGACTGCCATGGAATGGCAGTCGACTGATGGAGGAAGTGTTGGGCACAGAATGGAGTCGAGCTCGCGAGAACTCGACTGATGGTCCATTAGTCGACTGATGTTAAGATCAGTCGACTGATGATGTTGCCGTTGGATGAAATACAACGTGGAAAGCAACCGTTATTGGGCAATGGCTACATGACCAGTCGACTGATAGGGACATCATGTTAGGTTTCCGGCACCGTGGCGAATGTGTGTTCGAACATGTTTCGTAAACATGTGCACAACGGAAGAAATGAAAATAATAAATCTACATTTATTACAACACACACATCACACGCATGCATAGTACAACATGTGTAGAAATAACCGTAAATTTAAATTTTGCAATAAAAGGAAATTTAACTACGTATACCTTACGTATCACGTGTAGCGGGAAAGACATCAACCGGAACGATCCTCACTAGAATCGTCTCTATCCGTATCCACGCCGAGTATCTTCGGGATGACTTCACCAAGTCACGAGCCTCTTCTTCGTATGGGTTACTAGCCTCGTGTTGAAGACGATGTGATTGAGAGAAGATCACGATCCGAATCAAAATTCGGATCCAAAACTGAGTCCTCAAAACTCGCTTCTCCGGAGAGGTATTCGTCAACCGTTTGACGAATCCTTCGTCCTCCACCTATGAGGATTACCGGAGATCGAATCCCCGGCAAGGTTACGATGCTCCGACGAGAGAGAAATAAGCTGTCCAGAAAACTGGACAGCTTTGGTGGAGGAGTAGGGGCCGGCCAAAAAGGAAAGGTGGAAGCTCACCTTATTACCGAACCCAAGGGAGATCACCGGAGGTCCTCCGACAGTAGCTCGATGCCGACAAGTGGAGAAGACGGCAGCAGCATGTCGCCGGTTGGAGGAGAAGGGGCGGCGGCACTAGGGTTGGCGCCGACTTCTTCAAAGGGGAGGAGGTGGGCGGCAACTCTAGGTTAGGGATTTTTAATTAGGGCTTAACAAACCCTTAAGCCCTCTTTTATAGAGAACTAATTCTCTTAATGGTTATTGGATCATAACCATAAGGCCCGTTAACCCGCTCCATTAATATAAATTAAAATAAACAAAACCATGATGGTTTATTTTAAGTTAAAACGAACCGAACCAACTTTGGTTCATTCGTTTAAAATAAACCAAACCCTTTGGTTTATTCTCCTCCATTGGATTAGAACCAAATCATTTTGCTTCATCCATTATGTCTTCATAAGACACGGCCCATCCACGCTTCCATTGCTACTGAAACGATTTCATGCTCGCTTCTTGTTTGGTCCAACCAAACTGAGTTTCTCTCGGTCTGAGAATCTCATTCTCAAACTTGTTTTAAATCCTTCGGATTACGCTCGTTGTGCGTGTGACAAAATAAGTTCTTGGTTTATGTTGGCCGTCTATAATTAACCATTAATTATAGAACGATCATGAGTGGCACCTAGTAGTACATCATGATCCCCAATTAATCGAAAAGATCAACGGTTGATCCAGAACTATTTCTGAAATCCTTCAGCAGCTCGAATGAATCGTGCCCCATTCCCTTCACTCATCTTATACCCACTTGGTTCTGGACATGGTCTATAGTGTCAGTCCCCACTCGGCTGACTACGTCACACCTAGCCCAAGTATCATTTCCTCGTCCTATGGATTCTAGTTACTGCACATGTATCGAAGAGTACCTTACTCTAAACATGTAATGTTTTGGCCAAAGACTTTAGTAACAATCCGACGAGAGGCCATGGGTATACATCTCCTCGCAAGGAGTGGTGAATCCTTTATAGGCTATTCAAACACCTTCGATCACTTCGACTTATACCCAATCATCCCTGGTCCACATCTCCTCGGAGATGCTTGCTTAAGATGTCAAAGCATAAGTCTTTATGATCAAGATGACTTGAATACCGCAAGTCAAAGGAACATCGCACTTAAGCTACAGTAAGAACTTCATTGACATATCTATATATGCAGAGAACCATATGAAGTCTTACGGTTGGTCACTCCAATGAACTAGTTACCATAACTAGCATCCACGATTAACTCCGGACATCACAATGTCTCCAGCCAGTGAGAATCAGCTGCTTGGATACACCAAGGAGTATACCTCATGCTAGTCTCGACAGAATCAATGGTGTCCGAATCCATTAATTCATCGACTAGGGATAATTTCAATACATCACAATTACACATGTAGAGATACTCACTAGTTGTGATCCAATCACAAATTCTCTCATGCTGTGATTCGTATCGTGGACATTCAGTAAATGAGTTTAAGATCCAATCAAATACATGAAACCATGTATACTCAAATAGTGAATCTTCATTTATCATATAAATGGTTCGTACATAAGGCGATTGCCTTAGGACATCTCTCATATATTACTAACAGACTCCCACTTGGCCTAATGCCAATCACTACGGTATCCAATACCATAAGCTCTAACATGACCCTCAAACTTACTTTGAGGTAATGCTTTAGTCAAAGGATCCGCTAAGTTCCTTTCAGTGGGGATTTTCTCGATTTGTATTTCTTTCCTACTGATGATCTCTCTGATAAGATGATAGCGGCGAAGCACATGTTTGGATCGTTGATGAGACCTTGGCTCTTTCGCCTGTGCAATTGCTCCATTGTTGTCACAGTAGACCGGTATTGCTTCAATAATGGCTGGAATCACACCAAGTTCATAAATAAACTTCTTGATCCAAACCGTTTCCTTTGCTGCTTCTGAAGTTGCAATGTATTCTGCCTCAGTGGTAGAATCTGCTACAGTGTCTTGTTTGGAACTTTTCCAACTCATTGCACCCCCATTCAAGGTGAACACGTATCCAGACTAAGACCTGGTATCATCCTTGTCTGTATGTAAGCTGGCATCCGTATACCTGTGTATCACCATGTCCCCTTATCCATATATTAGGAACACATCCATAGTTCTTCTTAAGTACTTAAGGATCGTCTTAACAGCCACCCAATGATCCATTCCTGGATCAGACTGGTATCTTCTCGTGACACTTAGAGCATACGATACATCGGGCCTCGTACATAACATAGCATACATGATAGATCCTATTGGGAATGCATAGGGAATCTTACATATGCAAATCCTCTCGTCTTATGTGTGCGGACACATAGACTTCGAAAGGTGTAACCCATGCCTGATGGGTAGGAAACCTTTCTTGGATTCCGACATGCTAAACCTCTTTAGCACTCGGTTTATATATGTATACTGCGAAAGACCAAGCAACCGTTTCGATCTATCTCTATAGATCTTAATCCCGAGGATGTAGGTTGCTTCTCCCAGGTCTTTCATGGAGAATGTCTTGGATAACCAAACCTTCACTGACTGTAAGATTGAAACATCGTTTCCTATAAGTAGTATGTCATCGACATACAATACTAGGAATACGACTGCCCTCCCACTAACCTTCTTGTACACACAAGGTTCGTCTGGATTTTGTGAGAAATCAAACTTTTTGATTGTCTCATCAAAACGGATATTCCAGCTCCTGGATGCTTGCTTCAATCCATAAATGGATCGTGCAATTTGCATACCTTGGTTTTATCAACCGATGTGAAACCCTCGAGTGTATCATATACACGTCCTCGGCGAGTTTCCATTAAGAAAGCTATTTTCACATCCATCTGCCATATCTCATAATCATAATGAGCCGCTATGGCGGGAGCATCGAATGGATTTAAGCATAGCTACGGCGAATAGGTTTCGTCATAATCAACACCTTGCTTTTGGCGATATCCTTTCGCCACTAATCTAGCCTTATAGGTAATCACATTACCATCCATGTCGGTTTTCTTCTTGAAAACCCACTTGCACCCTATAGGCTTTATGCCTTGGTGGGTCAACCAAGTTCCAAACTTGGTTTTCATACATGGAATCCATTTCGACTTCATGGCACCAAGCCACTTATCCCTTTGAACTTATCGGCACTTCTTCATAAGCTGGTAGGCTCCTCATCATCAATGAGTAACACGTCGTTCGATTCACTTACGAGAAATCCATATCTCTCGGGAATATTGCGTGTTCTACGGATCTACGAAGATGTGGTGTTACAATAGGTTCAGATTGCTCATCACTATGAGTTGTCATTGTGTGCTTCACCAGTATCTCATCAATGTCTATTTGAGTCTCTCGAGCCTCCTCAAGCTCGGACCTCCCACTATTTTCTTGCAAGAGAAACTCTTTCTCTAGAAACACATGCCTTGAAACAAACACCTTTTGTTCCACAGGATGATAGAATTAGTAACCCCTTGTTTCCTTAGGGTATCAATAAATAGACATTTATCGGACTTAGCATCCAATTTCTCCGATGATCGCTTCACATAAGCGAGACAACCCCATATCTTCAACTAAGATACATGAGGTTTCTTACTATTCCATATCTCATATGGAGTAGTTGAGACTACCTTAGTAGGCATTACATTTAACAAGTGCAATATGCAGAAGTGCATAGCCCCAAAAGGACTTGGGAAGATTCATGATTCATCATTGACTGACCATGTCCAACAAGGTCGATTCGCCTCTCGGATACACCATTATGTTGTGGTGTATATGGCGGAGTCCATTGAGACAATATACCATTGTCTCTTAGATAATCAAGAAACTCTTGACTTAAGTATTCACCACCTCGATCCGATCGAAGTATTTTAATACTCTTGTCATGTTGTTTCTCTACTTCATTTCTGAATTCTTTGAACCTTTCAAAGGCTTCAGACTTGTGTTTCATCAAGAACACATACCCAAACCCTGAGTGATCATCGGTGAAGGTAATGAAGTAGCTATAGCCTCCTAAAGCTTGAGTTGACATAGGTCCACATACATCAGTATGTATTAGACCTAGTAACTCTCCCACTCGTTCACCATTTCCAATAACAGGTAACTTAGTCATCTTGCCTTTTAAGCATGATTCGCATGTATCGTATGAATCCAATTCAAACGATTCCAGAATTCCACATCGATGTAATTCGGACATGCATTTCTTGCTTACATGGCCAAGATGACAATGCCACATGTAGGAGTCTAATTGATTATCCTTTCGAGCATGCTTGTTGCTCGCTTCGATATTGAAAAACATCACTGGATACGCCCAACGTATAAACACCATTGCTTAAAGTTCCGATCTCATAAAGAACTCCATTCAAAGTTTTGTAACAATAATTGTTACTAAAAGTCAAATGGTACCCATTTATATTTAACAAGAAATAGAAATGATGTTCTTTATCAACGAAGGAACATAAAATCAATTGTCTAGTTCTAAGACAAGTTCTATAGGGAGTTTCAACAAATATGTTCCGATGGCGAGTGCAGCAACCTTTGCTCCAATCCCAACACGTAAATTTGACTCTCCCTTGACGAGTCTTCTTCTATTCCTTAGCCCATGTATGTCATTACATATATGTGAGCCACACCCAGTCTCCAATACCCAAGTGTCTGAGGAAATAGAATGACAATCAAGAACGAAGATATATGAAAAAGATGGAGCATCTTATGCCTTATTCTTCTTCACAGACTCAAGATAAATCTTGCAATTTCTTCGCCAATGGCCCTACTTGCCATAATGATGGCAAGTGCCCTTTTGAGCTGGTTCTTCCTTTTTAGCCTTTTTCTTCTTCCCCTTCTGTTGTTCCTTTGACTCCCTCTTAGAACCTTTCTTCGAGAAATCAACTAACAACACTGTCCCCTGCTCATACTTCACAGAAGACTCCACAATCTTCAGCATGTTGAGCAGTACCATAGATGAACCTTCTTGCATCTCAAAGGTGAAGAAGAGCTTGGAGACTTCGAACCTTTCGAATCTCACTTCCTCATCAACTAACTCATAAAGATGAAAGACTATGGTATGAGCATCCATATGCTCATGCTGCTTCCGCAGCTTAGGTACCATCGTGTCTAGCATGATGCAACTCACCATTTCAGAATCATTCATATGTTTCTGATAGGCCAACAATTGGTCCAGAGTTGCATTGTCACTAGGACGGGCGGGAAGAGGCGCTTCGAGGACATACGCAAGCTTTTCCACCTTGAGAACAATTCTCAAGTTTCTAAGCCATTCCAAGAAGTTCGACCCAGTCAATTTATTCGAATCCAAAATGGAACGCAAATTCAAAGTCATCATGATCAATCTTAGAAATACAAAATGATCATATATGAGAAAGATGATTTAAAATGTATCAATATACATTCATAAATCCCATTCATTTTTCGAATTTCAAAAACCCCAAAATCACTTCGGGAGATCGTAGGTCCATCTCCGAATGGGCTGATATCCATCATAGATAAGAACAACCTTGGAGAGAGTCCAACAAGCCATTCATAACTACGATGATAGGTATCAAATATACCGATTGCATATCACGTATATGCAACTATCACAATGTGCTATCAACTAATTGAATGTTCACACATATATCGGGTTGTTAACACATTAACAAGTATGCATCATATGCATAGCACCCAACTTCACCTCCCTTTACATCGACCTTGGAGAGAGTCCAACAAGACGATGCTCCAGGTTAAAGCCAACCCATTAATCGAGAAATAGTTTTAATATGGTTAGAGTGCATTCAACTAATTAGCCCGGCTTGGAGAGAGTCCAACAACCAAAGCTAACGATTGACCTCTGACTCTTACCATATTAGTATTAAACTATTCCATGGTTTAAACATGTTCGCGTTCGAGCCGGGCTTGGAGAGAGTCCAACAACCCGAACAAGAAACAGAACTCTGGTTCTAACAATATTAATGGAAGGTGTATGCTTTAATATTGAGTTAGGGTTTTTATGTCTCATCCTCTTTGCATGCAAATAACTATTATCTACATGGCATGACATACATCTACATGTCACGACACGCATGGCATAATGATATGCATCTAATGCAATTACATGGCATACAATTATGTCATGTACAAAATTTCCTTATATGTCATAACTATTTATGGAAATAAAATATGTTTAAGATTTGATTCTCCAAATCAAATCATGATTAAATTAGGAAACAAATTTCCAAATTTAATCACATATTTTATTTGTGGAAATAGTTGATTAAGGAAAGTCAATTTAGGAAACCAATTTCCTAAATCATCAAAACTACTTATGGAAATAAAATATTTTTAAGATTTGATTTCCCAAATCAAATCATGATTAAATTAGGAAACAAATTTCCAAAATCTAATCAAATATTTTATTTATGGAAAATATCAATTTCCATAAATACTTCCAACGTTCCAAAAGTAGAAGATTTCCATAAATACTTCTAGACTTTCCAAAATTGAAAAATTTCCATAAATACTTCTAACTTTCCAAAAGTAGAAAATTTCCAGAAATATTATTATGACTATCACAAAATAATTTTACGATTATATCGAAACACAACCTGGGCTCTAATACCACTGTTGGATTTCCAGCACCGCGACGAGTGTGTGTTCGAACATGTTTCGTAAACATGTGCACAGCGGAAGAAATGAAAATAATAAATCTACATTTATTACAACACACACATCACATCTACATTTAAATTTTGCAATAAAAGGAAATTTAACTACGTATACCTTACGTATCACGTGTAGCGGGAAAGGCATCAACCGGAACGATCCTCACTAGAATCGTCTCTATCCGAGTATCTTCGGGATAACTTCACCAAGTCATGAGCCTCGTCTTCGTATGGGTTACTAGCCTCGTGTTGAAGACGATGTGATCGAGAGAAGATCACGATCCGAATCCAAATTCGGATAAAAAACTGAGTCCTCAAAACTCGCTTCTCCGCAGAGGTATTCGTCAACCGTTTGACAAATCCTTCATCCTCCACCTATGAGGATTACCGGAGATCAAATCCCAAGTTAGCTACTCGGGCTCAACGTCGTCCAAATGACACTCCGATGAGAGGGAAACAAGCTTTCCAGAAAATAGGACAGCTTTGGTGGAGGAGTAGGGGCCGGCCAAAAGGAAGCGAAGCTCACCTTATTACCAAACCCAAGGAGATCACCGGAGCTCCTGGCAGAGCTCGGCGCAAGTGCGAGTGGGCAGCTGGTCGGTTGGAGGAGAAGGCGGCGACACTAGGGTTGGCGCCAGACTTCTTCAAAGGGAGGAGGGGCCTCTTTTATAGAGAACTAATTCTCTTAATGGTTATTGGATCATAACCATAAGGCCCGTTAACCCGCTCCATTAATATAAGTTAAAACAAACCAAACCATGATGGTTTATTTTAAGTTAAAACGAACTGGACTAACTTTGGTTTATTCTCCTCCATTGGATTAGAACCAAACCATTTTGGTTCATCCATTATGTCTTCATAAGACACGGCCCATCCACGCTTCCATTGCGACTGAAACAATTTCATGCTCGCTTCTTGTTTGGTCCAACCAAACTTAGTTTTTCTCAGTCTGAGAATCTCATTCTCAAGATCATTTTAAATCCTTCGGATTACGCTCATTGTGCGTGTGACCAAATAGGTTCTCAATTTATGTTGGCCGTCTATAATTATGTTGGATTTTTTTGAGCCGCAAAAATTGCTTTTTGCGTTGCGGAAACCTCGGAATCCCCGGCCACGGATCTGTGCGAAGATATATTAAAATAAAACATGTATGTGCTTACTAAAAAACCCTAGATCTACCTTAGATCTAAGAGGTGAGATCATTACCCTCGATGCGACGCCCTTCGTTAATCCGCCGCCCAAAAGGGTTGCTTTAACTTGAGAGTGTCAAGTGCACACTCCTCTATTGGTATCCACACAAGTAAAATGTCGAGAAAAGACAATCTTGAGTGTGCTAGCACTCCTAGAATGTCTCGGCAAGATGAGGAAGAAGAAGGAGAGCTTGAGGGAAATTGATCCAAGGTTGAAGATGATGTTGTGTGTAACTCACCAAATGAATTTCACCATCATAACCCCTAAAGTGGCCGGCCACATTATGGAGAGGGGGTTACATGCATGCATGTAACTCCCATGACCCTTGGTCTCCTTCATGATGTGACACCAATTGACAAAGTCAATGATGATGTGGAGCATCATCATTTGCCGGCGATGCCAAGTCATCATCATGACATGGCATTTGGTCAAGTCAAACTTGACCTTTCATCTTACCTCTCAAGTCAAGTCAAACTTGACCTCTTATCTCCCATGGTTGATCAAATCCAACCATTTGATTCAAGTCAATTTAATTTAATGTATCTCTATTCATTAATTTAAATTGATTTGATGAATCAAATATAAATTAGACTCATTCAACACTTGAATCAACTTGAGTCTAACTCAATTAGTCTAATTTGGATTACTCTTAATCCAATTTGGTTCATCCCATGAACCTAATCCTCATGGTTCATCATATGAACCTAATCTCCATCTAATTGCTCTTATGTGTGTGACCCTATAGGTTCTTGTAACGTTGACAATGTCCCTAAACCGATTTAGGAACATAAGCAATGAGTGGTATCTAGCAACACATCATTGCTACCCAAGTTACAAGAATGTTGAGCTCCAACATCACCTTTGTGACTACTAATTGTGACTCTCACAATATGTGACAATGTCCCTCTATCCTTGTCATCTAGATTGACCAATCGAGGCATAGACCGTGTCATCCTCGGTACAATCTAAATCTTGAACTCCAAGTAGACTCACTCTAATCAAATGAGCTCAATATCTCATATTGACTCATTTGGGCATGGCCATGCACTTCGTGGTCTCACTCTATCAAGAATATCGATGTCACCTCACCATATAGGAGCGATAGATCTCATCTACATCACTCACATCCTCCGCATAATTTGTTACATACCCAAGAATCGCTTTATAGTCCACCCATTTACGGGTGACGCTTTGTGGCCAAAGTATGCAACGCCTTATGTAGGGAACCATGGTGACTTCAGGTCTAAGGACTAATAGTCATACTAATAGCCACATGAGAAAGTATATGACACTCATATAACGATCCATGATACTTTCTCATGGCGGGTAATTCAGTATTCATTCTCCAATGCATACCCATGTGTCAACTTGATATCTCATATCCATGACTTGTGAGATCAAGTCATCATGTTGACCTACATACTAGTCTCTACGCATTAACGTTGTCCCTGAATGTTAATACTCGACTAGGAATGATTAAGAGTAGTGTTCTCTATATCATCTCATTATCGATTCAACCAATCGACTGATATAGATAAGAACCTACCATTCAAGGACATTATTATATTTAGTTATTTGGCACCAATACAAGTAAATATAATAACCATGCCTTTATAAATAGGAATATGATACAATAATGTCCATACAACAATCATCACATGATTGACTCTAGGTCTTTCACTAACAATCTCCCACTAGCACTAGAGCCGATCACCATAGTATATAATACCCAATGACCTAGTGTGACCATCATGCTTTTTTTGTGCCAAAGCCTTGGTCAAGGGATCTGCGATGTTAGCCTCTGTGGGTACTCTGCAAATCTTCACATCTCGTCAATCAATAATCTCTCGAATGAGATGGAAGCACCGATATATATTCGGCCTCTGTTGTAGAATCAGCAATTGTGTCCTGCTTGGAACTCTTCCAGCTCACAGCGCCACCATTCAAGCAAAACACGAACCCTGACTGCGATCTATAATCATCCTGGTCAGTTTGGAAGCTGGCATCGCTGTAACCCTTTACAGCTAGCTCCTCATCGCCTTCAAATATCAAGAAATATTTTTTAGTCCTTCTCAAGTACTTAAGAATATTCTTGACTGCTATCCAGTGACGCTCACCTGGATCTGACTGGTATCTACTCGTCATGCTCAAAGCATACGAGACATCAGGACGAGTACACAGCATGGCGTACATGATAGATCCTATAGCAGATGCGTAAGGGATCTTATCCATGTGGTCTCTCTCCTCTCTAGAAGAAGGACTTTGAGTCTTCGAAAGACTCACACCATGTGACATCGGCAGAAGTCCCTTCTTGGAATTCTGCATGGCAAACTGTAGTAATACCATGTCAATGTATGCACTCTGACATAGGCCAAGCAATCTCTTAGATCTATCTCTATAGATCTTGATTTCTAAAATATAGGCTGCTTCACCTAAGTCCTTCATTGAAAAGCACGTCCCGAGCCAAGTCTTCACAGACTGTAGCGAAGGGATGCCATTCCCAATGAGCAGTATGTCATCCACATACAATACAAGGAAGACAACTGTGTTCCCATTAACCCTCTTGTAGACACAGGGTTCATCTTCATTCTTGATGAAACCAAACTATTTGATCGCATCATCGAATCAAAGAATCCAGCTCCGAGAAGCTTTCTTTAGCCTATAAATGGACCTTTGCGATGCATACCTTCCTGATAATCGTGGATCTTCAAAACCCTCAGGTTGTGTCATGTACACATCCTCGAGTAAGTTTCTATTCAGAAATGCGGTTTTGACATCCATCTGCCAGATCTCATAATCGTGGTATGCTGCAATAGAAAGCAAGATCCGAATGGACTTAAACATCGCCACTGGAGAAAAGGTTTCATCATAGTCAATACCATGGATTTGCTTGAAACCTTTAGCCACAAATCAGCCCTTATAGGTATGCATAAGTCCATCCATGTCAGTCTTTATCCTAAAGACCCACTTACACCCAATGGGTTTGACTCCTTTAGGTGGATCAACCAAAGTCCATACTTGGTTGGTGTACATGGATTCCATCTCGGATCTCATGGCCTCTCGCCATTTCTCAGAATCTGGGCTCATCACAGCTTCCTGATAGGAGGTAGGCTCATTCTCAATGAGCATAACGTCATCATGGTAAGACAAGAGAAATGAGTATCTCTCAGGCTGACGATGTACCCTATCAGATCTGCGAAGAGGTAGGTCTACCTGAACAGGTGGTTGTTCCATAACTCTTTGTGCAACAACCTCATCATCCACAACACTTTGTGGTTCTTGTTCAACCTCCATCAAGGCCTTAGTGATATGGTCCTTATCTTGAATTTCTTCAAGATCGAAGGTACTCCCACTAGTTTTTCTAGAAAGAAAATCCCTTTCTAGAAAAACTCCAGTCTTTGCCACAAACACTTTGTGCTGACTGGGAATGTAGAAGTAATATCCCTTTGTATCCTTGGGATATCCAACAAAAAAGCACCTATCGTATTTGGGCCCCAGTTTGTCTAAAACTTGACATCGAACGTAAGCCTCACAACCCCAAATCCTCATAAAAGACATCTTGGGATTTCTCCCAGTCCATATCATATATGGTGTCTTTATGACAGCCTTGGATGGTACACGGTTAAGGGTAAATGTTGTTGTGTCTAGAGCATATCCCCAAAAGGATATAGGAAGATCTGTGTGACTCATCTGTTGGAATATATACTGAAAGCCTAGCTCTTTTTGTATGAACATTTTTATTTTGAAATAAGAATCACATGATCATTGTTTGCATATTTTTATGGTTATGCAAAATTGTCTAATATTTTACATTGAAGATGACATGGTGCTTGGTGTGGCACAGAAGATCATGTTATCAGTCCCTTGTAGAATATAAGTAGAGGCTCACAACCAAGATGGTTTTGGACAAACCATTGGCATGGTTGTAGTGTATCTTGGTATTGGTTTGTCTTGACCATAGAGTTACACTAGTACATTTAGGTGTATTGAGCAGGACCGACATAGAGGTGATTCAATTTATTGCTGACTACATAATTGAATCGGACCTCGGATATTATGTTGTACAGGCTCTTAATCCCGATATAATAACGGGCATATGTACTTAGTATTTATTTCTTTGATTTACCAAAAGGTGAGATTTAGATGGATTAAATCAATATGCCTGGTAAGTTGGGAAATAATATTATTTACATGGTGTGCCATTGATTATAGGAGGAAACCGTGTCATATATATTAGGTTGATGATGTCCCCTTGAGGAGCTCATAAGGTTCATCATGTAAACCCTGCAGGTTGACTTAGTCAACATGATGATAAGGTTGAGTGGTACTACTCGAGGAGTTAGATATTAATTAATTGATGGTCAGTAAATCAATTAATTGACGGACATTCGATATCTTAAACACGGGGAGATGGATGTATGAATAATATATGGAGCCCATATTATCATATGGGGGTTGGTGAGGTAATTCAATGATGATCTTCTAGTGGAATGGAACATCATTGATGGATCAAGTTTGTGTGGTTCTGATCCATCGGGTGGCCAAGATCCAACCCCTCCTCATGGTCCCTATTGTAGCCTATTAACACCTCATGAAATCTAGATCCAATGATGGAAAACAAAACTCTAGATCCGACGGTGGAGATTAAATCCCTAGATTCGACGGTTGAGATGAAACCCTAGATCCGACGGTTGGGATGAAACCCTAGATCCGACGGTTGGGATGAAACACTAGATCTGACGGTTGAGATTAAATCCCTAGAACAAATGGAGAAGATTAAACCAAGGCCTAAACCTAACTCTATATATATGGGCTTAGGCTTGGGCGGCAAGGAGAATGAGAATGAGGAAAACTTAATTGAGATAAGGTGGCTTGGGCGGCAAGAAATAGGAGGAGGCTAGGGTTAGGGTTTGGTTTATGGTGTTGGGCGGAAACAAGGAGAAGGGAGCTTCTTCTTCTTCTTCCCAATGGTGGCCGGCACCATTCTTCCTCCTTCCTCTTTGGTTTTGCCGGCGCCCAAGCTTATCCCCTTGATCTATGGCTTGTGGTGGATCAGATGAGGGTTGCTTCCCATGGGCGGCAAGAAATAGGAGGAGGCTAGGGTTAGGGTTTGGTTGTTGGTGTTGGGCAGCAACAAGAAGAGGGAGATTCTTCTTCATTTTCCTTTGATGGCCGGCCCCTCTACCTTCTTCCCTCTACCTTGGCCAAAGCTCAATCTATTCTACTTCCCTTCATCCTTAGCCAAAAATCAAGGGGAGCCTAATTTAGGGTTTGGGCGGCAACAAGGAGAAGGGGTGTTTTCTTTCTTCTTCTCCAAGTGTTGGCCGACGCCCATGCCCTTTTTGTTTCTCCTTTGGTTGGTTTCCATACTCCATTTTATCTTCCTTGTCCGACGGCAACATCGAGTTTATTGACTTGGTAGCCGATTCTAGAAAGGAAGATGAGTTTTGCTTTAGGATCTTCCTTTGTTCCTAGTGAACAAGGAAAGGAAGATTGGTGATCTAGAAGGCTGCATCTTTTGGTAGATCATCGCCCACACGACGTCCAAAAGGAGGGAGGACATACAATAGAAGATCAAGAGGTATAACAAGAGGTATAACAAGAGGTATAATCTTGTTTATTTTGATTAATGTTCTTTTGAATTATGTGTATAATTGCTTTTCAATTATATGCATGTTTTGTGTGGATGGTTACTTGCTTTTATTTGTTATGAGCATGTTTACTTTATGTATGTGTTGATTATACATGTCTACATTCATATGTATTTGTATAATCATGGACCCCGAAGATAAACACAAGAACCGGCGATCCATCCGTCGTCTCTTCCGCGGCTAACCGACTAGAAGAGTTTTGTTGCTTGAACAACTAGTTTATTCAAGCGATCACTCAAGGTGTTAGCACGACGATGAATTGTTTGTGCTTAGGAAACTCATCCCATCCGGATTAGTTTTCATTAGTGAAAATTTTAATCCGGGGGCATGGGAGCCGATGAGCCTCCGAAGCCGATTCCCAACAATTGGTATTGGAGCCACGGTTTCCGATTTTGTGTGTTTAGGATTTGCTTAATTTTTATGCACTTTTTCATATATTATAAGTGCCGGATAATAGTAGGATATGCGTAGTTTAACTCTTTGTTTGCAGGCGTAAGATCTAACTATTATGGCCATATGTGTGTATGTGATTGTATGTGTGTGATTGTATGTATATCATTTGAATCCTCGGGGTTGACGAGGCTAGATTAGTATTTAATATTTGTAATTTAATACGACATTTTTTAGCCGATCATTTTAGTTTACTTTCGATCTAGATAGTTTGTACACTCCTTCGTGGAGTATAGGATCGATGGATGTAAATTAAAATGATATATCTCGGCTCGGATCTCTTTATGTGGCTTGCGCACGGAAAAGGTGGAGCGGACGAGGTGGCGACACGGCGGGACGCATATTGGAAAACAAAGTCATAATAGTTGGAAAAATTCTGTTTTTTCCATATTTATTGTTGATTTGTTTTATATGCATGTTGTGTGTGCTTGAAAATTCCTCATTTTCAATTTACTAAGTGGGAGAGGGATATTTTAATTAATTCCCGTGACCTCCATTACAATTTGACGTGTGATGCAACAAACTTGCGTGTCGGCTCTGAGTGCCTTCCTCCCTACAGATGAGTTTGTTTGTGGATCACTAGGTTAAATAATGGTTATAGGAAATTATCTAGGAGCGTGTGTACTTCCACAGCGGTAAGACACATAATTCGAAATAATTCCCTTAGTATCGTGTAATGGTGGACACTTAGATGCAAATAAAAGTATTCTCCCCATCGGAGTCACTGCTTTTATTTGTAGGGCCAAAGAGGAACCAACTATTAATTTTATTTGTCAAAAAGTAAGGTTGACAAGATAATAAAATTAATGGGTAAAACCTCCTCTTACAAATGTAGAATTCGTATACGTCCACACAGCGTGGCATGCGATATTCTCGGTGTTTTAAGGTGTTGGTTGATTTCGGAATTTTATTGTTTTGAGGAATCAATAATATTTGAAATCTAAAGTAATGATCTATGTGATTCTTAGGTTTTTCAAAAATGACTTTCAGTCCACTTACTATGATACTAAAGGAAATAAACTTACTGTACCCAAATAATGTTGATTGGAAAAGAATCTAGATATTGTCTTATCTGCTAAGAAGTACAAATATGCACTCTTCAAAGAGTGTCCTCAAGCCATGGTTGCTCAAAAAGGTTTCTACTTCTAAGCCGAAAGGAAAGAAGAAGGAGAAACAAGGTGGAGCAAATGTGGTGGGAGAATCTCAGGGAGGAGTGAAGAAGCCGAAAGGCAAGTACTTCACTTACTAACAGGATGGACATAAGAAGAAGGATTATCCCAATCCAAAGCAAGAACAAATGTATATCCTTTGATCCAGTCATTGAAACATGGTTAGAGGCATTATCTACCGGCACCTGGTGTGTAGATACGAGAGCCACTAATCATGTCTGCAACACTTTGCCGGGGTTCCAGGAAACCCGACGACTAGCTAAAGGGGATATTACCATTTACTTGGGCAATGCCATGAAGATGGCGGCTATTGCAGTGGGAGATGTTTTATTTATCTTTTGAGAAAAATAAAGTTTTTGGTTCTTAAGAATTTTCTTTATGTACCTTTATTTAGAATGAATTGCTTTCGGTTTCTAAATTATGGATGGATAATCTATTCCTTTTAATGACAGATTTGTTATAAAAGGAATAGGGGCATTATCTATTCATGTACATAGACAGGAAATTTTTAACTTGAACCACAAGCTCCCACGATGCAAATTGAAATTTACAACTCATCTTCTAATTTCGATAAGAGAAAAGAACCTTCGAAGATGAACCAAACATATCTTTGGGATCTTAGGCTTGGTCATATTAACCTTAGCACAATTCAAAGGTTGATAGCTGATGGACCTTTGGGTTCATTAGTGGTGGAGGATCTCTCAACCTGCGAATCTTGCTTATAAGGTAAAATGACCAAGAGGCCTTTCAAGGCCAAGGGGTATAGATCCAAAGATGTGTTGGAATTGGTTCATTCTAATTCGTATGGTCCTATGTCTATCCAGGCAAGATGTAGTTTTGAATATTTCATCTTTTTCATGGACAATTATTCAAGATGACACTATGATCTGATCATAGTGGTGAATACCTCTTGGGAGAGTTTAGGAATTACTTATCAGAGGCTGGGATTCAATCCCAATTGTCTGCACCTAGCACACCAAAGCAGAATGGTGTAGCGGAGCGAAGGAATAGGACTCTTATAGAGATGGTTAGATTGATGATGAGTTATTATGACTTGCCAGATTCATTCTGGGGATATGCTCTAGATACGGCGGTGTACATTCTGAACTTGGTTCCATCTAAATCAGTACCTTATACTCCCACAGAGTTGTGGACTGGGCGAAAGCCTAGTCTAAGACATATTCGGATATGGGGGAGTCCAGCACATGTGCTAAAGGTTGATGCTGGTAAGTTGGAACCTCGTACAGAAGTGCGCTTGTTTGTTGGCTATCCTAGGGGAACGAAGGGTGGTTTGTTTTATAGTCCTAGAGATCAGAGGGTGATCCTTAGTATGAATGCCAGATTTCTAGAGGAGGACTATGTGATGAACCACAAGCCCACGAGTAGGATTGTTCTTGAGGAGTTGACAGGAGAAGTCCCGACTTCAGTACCACCGGTATAAGAGGATATACCACATGTCACTGCACCGCATGTCACAGAGGATACAGAGGTGATACCTCATCGTAGTGGGAGGGTTGTGAGACAGCCTGATCGATTCATGTTCTTGGGAGAATCTTCCGATTTAGTCCCTGGCGAACATGAACCTGATCCCTTGACATATGACGAGGCAATCCAAGATAAAGATGCAGCATCTTTGTAAAGTGCAATGAATACTGAGATTGAATCTAGGGATTCAAATCAGGTCTGGGAACTCTTATGCATAGCAGCTCATATGGATTATGAGGTGTGGCAGATGTATGTCAAGACAGCTTTCCTTAATGGAAGTCTTGAGGAGAACATCTATATGAAGCAACCAGAGGGATTCATTGCTAAGGGGAAAGGGCATCTTATATGTAAGCTTAATCGGTCCATTTATGGATTGAAACAAGCTTCGAGGTCTTGGAACATCCGCTTTGATGAGGTAAATCCAGATTTATGGATTTATTCAAAGTCCGAATGAGTCTTGTGTATACAAGAGATGTGACGGAAACGTAGTGGTATTTCTTGTACTGTACGTAGATAATATTTTGGTAGTTGGCAACAATATCAGAGTGTTATCAGACGTAAGGGTATGGTTGTCCAAACAATTTTGAAGAACTTGGGAGAAGTGGGACACATCCTTGGGATCAAGGTTAATGTGCTAATCCCAAGCTTCATACATAGACACGATTATGGATCGTTTTAGCATGCAAAACTCCAAGAAAGTTTTTCTACCTTTCAGGCATGGAGTTCCTTTATCTAAGGAGATGTGTCCTAGATCATCTGAGGAGATAGAGGAGATGAAGGCGGTTCTTTATGCTTCGGCAGTAGGAAGCCTCATGTATACGATGCTATGTACGAGACCCGATATCTGCTATGCCGTGGGCATGGTCAGCAGATATCAGAGTAATCCAGGACAGGGACATTGGACTGCAGTAAAGCATATATTGTAGTGCCTGAGAAGGACTAGGGATTATATGCTAGTTTACCGGGCAGACCAATTACTCCCTGTGGGTTACATAGATTCCGATTTCCAATCAGATCGGGATAACAGTATGTCTATCTCAGGTTTTGTATTTACTTTGAGAGGTGGAGCCATTGTATGGAGGAGTGTCCAGCAGAAATGCGTGGCGAACTCCACCATGGAAGCTGAGTATGTGGCAGCCTCTAAGGCGGCCAAAGTAGCTGGGTGGCTCAGGAACTTCCTGATGGACTTGGATGTGATTCCTGGTTTGCCCAGAAATATCACAATTTATTGTGATAATAATGGTGAAGTTGCAAACTCGAAGGAACCACGAGACCATAAGGTAAGTAAATGCATAGAGCGTATGTATCACCTGATACGAGAAATTGTAAAGGAGGTAGAAGTTGTTGTCGCCAAGATTGCATCAGAGGATGACCTGGTAGACCCTTTCACTAAGGCCCTTCTAGAGAGAGCTTTGATATGCATGTGGAGGGAAGGGTAATCAGATGTATGGCAGTGTGATGACAGCATAGTCTTTTAGTATAAGTGGGAGATTGTTGGAATGTATACTGAAAGCCTAGCTCTTTTTGTATGAACATTTTTATTTTAAAATAAGAATCACATGATCATTGTTTGCATATTTTTATGGTTATGCAAAATTGTCTAATATTTTACATTGAAGATGACATGGTGCTTGGTGTGGCACAGAAGATCATATTATCAGTCCCTTATAGAATATAAGTAGAGGCTCACAACCAAGATGGTTTTGGACAAACCATTGGCATGGTTGTAGTGTAGCTTGGTATTGGTTTGTCTTGACCATAGAGTTATACTAGTACACTTAGGTGTATTGAGCAGGATCGACATAGAGGTGATTCAATTTATTGCTAACTACATAATTGAATCGGACCTCGGATAGTATGTTGTACATGCTCTTAATCCCGATATAATAACGGGCACATGTACTTAGTATTTATTTCTTTGATTTACCAAAGGGTGAGATTTTGTTGGATTAAATCAATATGCCCGATAAGTTGGGAAATGATATTATTTACATGGTTTGCCGTTGATTATCGGGGGAAACCGTGTCCTATATATTAGGTTAATGATGTCCCCTTGAGGAGCTCATAAGGTTCATCATGTAAACCCTGCAGGTTGACTTAGTCAACATGATGATAAGGTTGAGTGGTACTACTCGAGGAGTTAGATGTTAATTAATTGATGGTCAGTAAATCAATTAATTGACGGACATTCGATATCTTAAACACGGGAGATGGATGTACAAATAATATATGGAGCCCATATTAATTTATGGGGGTTGGTGAGGTAATTCAATGATGATCCTCTAGTGGAATGGAACATCATTGATGGATCAAGTTTGTGTGGTTCCGATCCATCTGGTGGCCAAGATCCAACTCCTCCTCATGGTTCCTATTGTAGCCTATTAACACCTCATGAAGTCTAGATCCAATGATGGAAAACAAAACTCTAGATCCGACGGTGGAGATTAAATCCCTAGATTCGATGGTTGGGGTGAAACCCTAGATCCGACGGTTGGAATGAAACCCTAAATCCGACGGTTGGGATGAAACCCTAGATCCGACGGTTGAGATTAAATCCCTAGAAAAAATGGAGGAGATTAAACCAAGGCCTAAACCTAACTCTATATATATGGGCTTAGGCTTGGGCGGCAAGGAGAATGAGAATGAGGAAAACCTAATTGAGATAAGGTGGCTTGGGCGGCAAGAAATAGGATGAGGCTAGGGTTAGGGTTTGGTTCATGGTGTTGGGCGGCAACAAGGAGAAGGGAGCTTCTTCTTCTTCTTCCCAATGGTGGCTGGTACCCTTCTTCCTCCTTCCTCTTTGGTTTGGCTGGCGCCCAAGCTTCTCCCCTTGATCTATGGCTTGTGGTGGATGAGATGAGGGTTGCTTCCCATGGGCGGCAAGAAATAGGAGGAGGCTAGGGTTAGGGTTAGGTTGTTGGTGTTGGGCGGTAACAAGGAGAGGGAGATTCTTCTTCATTTTCCTTTGATGGTCCGCCCCTCTACCTTCTTCCCTCTACCTTGGCCAAAGCTCAATCTATTCTACTTCCCATCATCCTTAGCCGGAAATTAAGGGGAGCCTAGTTTAGGGTTTGGGCGGCAACAAGGAGAAGGGGTGTTTTCTTTCTTCTTCTCCAAGTGTTGGCCGGCGCCCTTGCACTTATTGTTTCTCCTTTGGTTGGTTTCCATACTCCATTTTATCTTCCTTGTCCGGCGGCAACATAAAGATTATTGACTTGGTGGCCGGTTCTAGAAAGGAAGATGAGTTTTGCTTTAGGATCTTCCTTTGTTCCTAGTGAACAAGGAAAGGAAGATTGGTGATTAAGAAAGCTTCAACTTTTGGTAGATCGTCGCCCACACGATGTCCAAAAGGAGGGAGGACATACAATAGAAGATCAAGAAGTATAACAAGAGGTATAATCTTGTTTATTTGTATTAATGTTCTTTTGTATTATGTTTATAATTGCTTTTCAATTATATGCATGTTTTGTGTGGATGGTTACTTGCTTGTATTTGTTATGAGCATGTTTACTTTATGTATGTGTTGATTATACATGTCTACATTCATATGTATTTGTATAATCATGGACCCCGAAGATAAACACAAGAACCGGCGATCCGTTCGTCGTCTCTTCCGCGGCTAATCGACTAGAAGAGTTTTGTTGCTTGAACAACTAGTTTGTTCAAGCGATCGCTCAAGTCGTTTAGCACGACGACGATTAGGAAACTCATCCCATCCGGATTAGTTTTCATTAGTGAAAATTTTAATCCGGGGACATGGGAGCCGATGAGCCTCCGAAGCCGATTCCCAACATCATCATAGATCGTACCATATCTAATAGGGTACGATTCCTCCTTTCGGATACACCATTCCACTGTGGTGTTCCAAGAGGAGTGAGTTGGGATAGAATCCTACACTCCGCTAGATAGTCACGAAACTCATGGCTAAGGTATTCACCTCCTCGATCTGATCGAAGTATCTTAATACCCTTGCCAAGCTGGTTTTGTACTTCATTCTTGAATTCTTTGAACTTTTCAAAGGATTCTGATTTATGTGTCATAAGATACACATAACCATATCTACTGAAGTCATCAGTAAATGTAATGAAGTACCTGTAACCACATCTAGCAGCAACATTGAAACGACCACATACATCACTATGTATAAGTCCTAACAAATCTGTTGCTCTTTCGCTGTGTCCACTAAAGGGAGTCTTGGTCATCTTGCCTGAAAGGCAAGACTCGCATGTCTCATATGATTCAAAATCAAATGAGTCTAGCAGTCCATCCTTATTGAGCTGAGATAAGCGACTCTCTTTTATATGACCTAAGCGACAATGCCAGAGATAGGTTTGGTTCAACTCATTTGACTTGAACCTTTTTCTACTTATGTTATAGATAGGGCTCTCTAAGTCTAGAAAGTAGAGTCTGTTCATTAGAGGTACACTACAATAGAACATATCATTTAAATAAACTGAACAACATTTGTTCTTTATTATAAATGAAAATCCTTTCTTGTCCAAACAAGAAACTGAAATGATGTTCTTAGTTAAAGCAGGCATATAACAACATTTATCTAATTCTAGTCCAAGCCTAGAGGGTAAAGATAGATCATAAGTTCCTACAGCAACAACAACAACCCTTGCTCCATTGCCTACTCGTAGGTCCACCTCGCACTTTGTCAATGCCCTGCTATTTCTCAGCGCTTGCACATTGGTACAAATGTGAGATGCACATCCGGTATCTAATACTCATGATGAAGAAATAGATAGATTGACTTCTATAACATTTATACCTGAAGTAGAAGTCTCACTTATTTTATTCTTAAGATCTTCCAGGTATGCCTTGCAGTTACGCATCCAGTGTCCTACTTCCTTGCAGTAGAAGCAAGCCCCTTCCTTGGCTACCCCTCCTTTGGGTTTAAGTTCTTTGCCTTTGCCCTTGGCTTGGGACTTTCCCTTACATTTAGGTTGTTGGGATGTATACTGAAAGCCTAGCTCTTTTTGTATGAACATTTTATTTTGAAATAAGAATCACATGATCATTGTTTGACCTTTATATTTATTATATGTGTGCATATTGTTGGTTCAATCGGCTCAGGACTCGAGTTTGACTCGAGTGATGTTTTGATGTTCGACAAAAATATATGACAATGTAATTGTCAAGGTAAAGTCCAAGTCATGGGTACTTGGCATGGAAAGTCCAAGTGGAACACTTGGCATTTGGTAAAGTCCAAGTCTTGTGTGCTTGGCATGAAAAGTCCAAGTGGGACACTTGGCACATGAAAAGTCCAAGCATGGGTCTTGGCAATGTAAAAGTCCATGATGGGTTGGCAAGAGAAATTCCAAGCATGGTCTTGGCATTTGAGAAGTCCAACATGGGTTGGCAAGGGAAAGTCCAAGCTTGAGTCTTGGCATGAGAAGTCCAAGGGGTTTGATATTGGATGTGTAAAGTCCAAGCGGGAGTCTTGGCAGCATAAGTCCAATGGGTGGCGGCGTAAAGTCCAAGCGGAGTCTTGGCGGCGTAAGTCCAATGTACCTTGGCGGTGTAGACACCGTTAGCATGACATAGCCGATGGAAGCACCTGAAGGCTAGCGCGATGGATGAACAAGTCATGGATGACTTGGAGGGATCCGAGAGGCATGAGGCTGATGGAGGTGGCTAGAAGGCTTAGGTCTAGGCTAAGGGTGGTCTAGCAAGTATGGGGGCACCATACTTGGGCTAAAACCTCATGTTTGAGGTGTTCCAGTCGACTGGTGCCATGTGGCAGTCGATTGGACCGAGTCAACTAGGGTTTGACTACAGGAAGTGGCCTAGAAGTCGACTGCCAGTGGATGGCAATCGACTGATGGCTCGAGCAGTCGACTGATTGCATGTGACTCGATTGGTGCTCGGGAATTCGGCCACAGAGTGTAGTCTCACTCGACCGCTAGGAACAACAGTCGAGTGAGGACACCATCAGTTGACTGATGGGTTTGATCAGTCGACTGATGGTAGATCCGTTGGACTTATCCAACATGGATCTAGCCATTGTCTCACGACAACAGTGGCATCAGTCGACTGATGGTCCCGAGCAGTCGACTGATCGACTTTTTCCAGCACAGGTTGAAGCTTTATAAGGAGCTCGTGATGGAGGAATTTGGCATCGATTTCTTGGACGTCTTGAGGCGATTTGCTGTTGCAAATCTGGGTCTTCAACCACGATTCAAGCGATCAACAAGCAAGCAATCCAAAGCCATTTGTAAAGTTGTTTTGTTTACTAGTTTTGCATTGTATTATTGTATATTGATTGTATTCATCTCTTATTGTTGTAAGAGTAGTTTGTAAGGGGTTTCTCCGCCTCCGACTTGTGTCGAGAAGGAGTGTTTTATAGTGGTGTGTGATTGGCATCGCTAGGGTTCGTACGAACCCGATCCGTGGAGTAGGAACCGTGCGGTTCCGAACCACGTTAAATAATTGTGTTCATGTTTGATTGTTTATTTCCTTATTGTATTATTTCTTTTTCCGCTACTTACTAACGAAATTGTGGAGATGATCACGATCGAATTCCATCAACAAACGAACACTCGCTATTCATCCCCCTCTAGCCATTACAAAGATCCTATCAAGTGGTATCAGAGCCCGGGGCTCTTTTACGGATTAACAACCCGGAGTCAAGATGCTAGAGGGAAAGATGGAAGTCCAAGAACAATTAGGATGGGACATCAACACACCGGTTCCTTATTCATTCTATGGACGAGAAGGCTTCAATTCTTGGAAGAAAAGGATTGAAGATTTTTTGATGATGAAAGATTTTGAGGGGTGGTCCCTATTAATGGAAGGATTTGAGTTTCCAAGAGGACCAAAAGGTGGATTCCTCAAAAGGAAGAGATGGAGTGAAGATCAAATTCAAGCCTTCGAGAAAAACATAATGGTAGTAAATTTTATTTTTGATTTGGTCCCTAATAATATTGTGTGTATGGTAGGGGATTTTATGGATGCTAAGGAGTTATGGAGCCAAGTGGCAAAGCTCCATGAAAACTCATCATCGGTCCAACAAGAAGAAGAAGAAGAGGTGGAAGAAGTATCCACTTCTAGGATTGAGGAGGAGAGACCATCTACACCGGAGCAACCTCAAGAGGAGCCTTCAACATCCGGTCAAGATGAGGAAGCTCAAAATTCAACTCCGACTCCTACCATCACCCTAGGTAACTTAAGCATATGTGTTAATAATGAAATGCATATAATATGCTTTGAGTGTAGGAAACACTACAAGATCAAGTGCCCAAAGAAAGTTAAGAAAGCTCCTCCGGCGCCCAAAAGTCAACAAAAGTCAAAGGATGCCGGTTCCCCAAGTCAAAAGAGCAAAGAGCATATTATATGCTTCAAGTGCAATTCAAAAGGACATTATAGGAATCAATGTCCTAGGGGGAAGAAGAAGATCCAAGAGAGAGCTACACATGTAGGGGGAGCTTCCAAAGCTAACCCTAAGGTATTTTTAAATAAATCTCTTTATTCAAATAATGTCAAAAAGCATGCTAGAAATAATTTTAGCAATCTTGCTATCTATCACAAAGAGGATGCTAGAAATAAGGAATTTTGTCTAGGAGCTAAGAAAGTCCACTTAGGAAATAAGGAGAAATTTGGGACTAATGTCCCTAAAAACAATTTACCTAAGGACAAACCTAGGTAAAATAACTCAAGATCAATTTTACCTAGGGAGACAATTAGAAAGGTGCAAGAGCATCTAGGTCTTAACTCTAAGTGGACTAGGCACATGCCTAGAAAGAACCATGCTCAAAGTTTAAATAAAAATTCTAAAATTGAGAAACTAGAAAAGGAAAATCAAGTCTTGAGGTCAAGGCTTGAAAAGATGGAGAAAACCCTTGCAAAAATGCAAAATCAATTTCATGGGTCTAGAAGTCAAAGTCTAGGGTTAAATGATCAAAAGTCTAGGTCCAAAAGTCAAAGTCAACACCTAGGACCTAAGAGTCAAAAGTCAACCAAGGTTTGGGTCACAAACCTAAGCCTAAGGTGGCTTACCATAGTGTTCCATTTGATTATGGAACACAATCTAGGTCTAGGAAGACCAAGGTAACTAGGGAAGTTATCCCTAAGAGTAACCAAGGTTTGTGCCTAGTGGCTAAGGTTTCTAGGAAACCTAGGGTGGCCACTAAGAAGGTTACTAGGGAGGCAATCCCTAAGGTTAACCATGGTAAGACCCAAATGACCAAGGCTTATAAGCCTAGAAGGATCATTAGGAAGGTATCTAGGGAGGTTATCCCTAAGGAATACCTAATTAACCCTAGGAGCTCAAATCGGTTTTGGGTTCCTATGAGCGTGATTGATTCACGCTAGGTGGGTTTAGGGTGTGCCAACCTTGATTGGATGAGTAGTTAACTCAACCATGGTAAAGATGACACTTTAGGATATTTTCAAGGTTATGGTTACCTTGAAAATACATTTGAGCTTTAATCCTAAAAGATTTTAGGATGTGCCAATATTATTTGAGAAGTTTGATAAAATGATTTAATTGACACAATTAAGTTTTAGAGATTAGTTTGCCATTTTGGGTTTTTGGCATACTAGGAAGATTAGTGATAATATGGCAAAATATAATTAATTATATCAAATGGCAATTAATATTAAAATTTAGGTATACTTATACCTATACTTTTTACTTGCCATTATTTGTTTGCCATATGCCATGACATGACATCATGTTTATGTTCTATCATTTATATGTCATGAGTATGCTTAGGGATTAAGGATAAATGTCATGTGTTCTTAGATTTCATATTATGCCATGACATCATAATCATTGACCATGCTTAATTATTGCTATTATTATGCCATGATCATTTCATGCATTTAATTGATTAAAATTGATATAAGGACTATGGCATGACTTGAAGTCCCATTTATAAGGGAATCAAGTAGGGTTGCCTAGGAAATGCATGAAACCCTAGATTAAATGAACCAAAACCCACATCTCACATCCAATTGACATGTATGTGTATTTATACACCCTAGATACATGTGAGATGCTAGGATATGAGTTAAGTTCAAGGTGCATAGTTTTTGCATCTAGTTGAACCCAACCTCATTTTAACTCAACATATGGATCATTGGGAAAGCTTGTGTACAAGTTATGTGCATATAGCCCAAGGAATATGATCCAAAATAAGGTTTTGAAAACATTTTAAAATCATTTTGAAAAACCTTGGTGAAGTCTATCTCTTGATAGCAATCACCATTGATGAGATTGATACAAAGTGAGCTTAAACATTAAAGTTTTTAGTCACTTTTGGATTTGGTACCAATTTTGCTATTTTATGGGTAAAATATTTTTCAAACATTTTTCACCCATTGTATTGGTCATAAGTATTATACGTATCAAATTTCGTGATTTTTCGATATACGTATTATTAGTTATGATTTTCCAAAACTCATTTCTGATAACTGAAAATCGAGATTTTTTAAGAATGTCGATCGGCCTTACAGGTGTCGATAACCGATAGCCTGATTTCGGGGTAACCAAGGTTATTTAGCCCAATTTCAGCTGCGGTTAAGGTCCCTAACCACTCCTAACCCTAGGATATGCTTTGGGAAGCATGATGAAGGGTGAAAATCCATTGGATATGGATTAGGAGAGGTGTTTAGGGTTTGTATCAATTTTAAGGTGTTGGAAAGTTCAATGTTGAATTTCTAAGCTTAATTTTGATGGCTTAGAGTTCCTATTGCCTTAGGGACTTCCCAAGGACATTGTTGGTGCAATGGTCAAGGGGGAGCAAGCCTTTAAGGGGAGGTATCCATCTTGGGATGATGGATGTGTTTTTTTCTCCTTGAAGAGGAGAAGTTATTGGGAGAGTATCATCAATTGGGAAAATTGATGGGTTTTTGATACCCAATTTGGAAATTGGGAGAGTGAATAGGATTGCCTCTCTAGAGTGATATGAGACTTATCACTAGGAAGATGGTAGGCATCCTAGGTATTTTTTTACCAAGGGGGAGATTGTAAGATCTCATTGGGACATGAGACTTTGACCTCCTTGGAGAGAGAACCTTTTTGATGTTAGTCAAAAAGAGGGAGAATGTTAGGGGGAGAGCATTTGGAGAATGTTTAAGATTACGAATTTGGGATAATTGGTAAGGGATTTGAGTTAGTGTTCTAACTCAATGATTTGTTTGGTTTTTGTCAAACATCAAAAAGGGGGAGATTGTTGGTGCAATCGGCCCAGGACTCGAGTTTGACTCGAGTGATGTTTTGATGTTCAACAAAAATATATGACAATGTAATTGTCAAGGTAAAGTCCAAGTCATGGGTACTTGGCATGGAAAGTCCAAGTGGAACACTTGGAATTTGGTAAAGTCCAAGTCTTGAGTGCTTGGCATGAAAAGTCCAAGTGGGACACTTGGCACATGAAAAGTCCAAGCATGGGTCTTGGCAATGTAAAAGTTCATCATGGGTTGGCAAGAGAAAGTTCAAGCATGGTCTTGGCATTTGAGAAGTCCAAGATGGGTTGGCAAGGGAAAGTCCAAGCTTGAGTCTTGGCATGAGAAGTCCAAGGGGTTTGATATTGGCTGCGTAAAGTCAAAGCGGGAGTCTTGGCAGCATAAGTCCAATGGTTGGCGGCGTAAAGTCCAAGCGGAGTCTTTGGCGGCGTAAGTCCAATGTGCCTTGGCGGTGTAGACACCGTTAGCATGACATAGCCGATGGAAGCACCTGAAGGCTAGCGCGATGGATGAACAAGTCATGGATGACTTGGAGGGATCCGAGAGGCGTGAAGCTGATGGAGGTGGCTAGAAGGCTTAGGTCTAGGCTAAGGGTGGTCTAGCAAGTATGGGGGCACCATAATTGGGCTAAAACCTCATGTTTGAGGTGAGCCAGTCGACTGGTGCCATGTGGCAGTCGACTGGACCGAGTCAACTAGGGTTTGACTGCAGGAAGTGGCCTAGCAGTCGATTGGAAGAGGATGACAGTCGACTGATTGCATGATCAGTCGACTGGTGCTCAGGAATTCGGCCACAGAGTGTAGTATCATCGACCGCTGGGACCAGAAGTCGAGTAAGGACACCATCAGTCGACTGATGGGTTTGATCAGTCGACTGATGGTAGATCCGTTGGACTTATCCAGCGTGGATCTAGCCGTTGTCTCACGACAACAGTGGCATCAGTCGACTGATGGCCTGAGCAATCGACTGATCGACTTTTTCCAGCACAGGTTGAAGCTTTATAAGGAGCTCGTGATAGAGGAATTTGGCATCAATTTCTTGGACGTCTTGAGGCGATTTGCTATTGCAAATCAGGGTCTTCAACCACGATTCAAGCGATCAACAAGCAAGCAATCCAAAGGCATTTGTAAAGTTGTTTTCTTTACTAGTTTTGCATTATATTATTGTATATTGCTTGTATTCATCTCTTATTGTTGTAAGAGTAGTTTGCAAGGGGTTTCTCTACCTCCGACTTGTGTCGAGAAGGTGTGTTTTATAGTGGTGTGTGATTGACATCGCTAGGGTTCGTACGAACCCTAGCCGTGGAGTAGGAACCGTGCGGTTCCGAACCACGTTAAGCAATTGTGTTCATGTGTGATTGTTTATTTTGTTATTGTATTATTTCTTTTTCCGCAACATACTAACGCAATAGTAGAGACGTTCACGATCGAATTCCATCAACAAACGAACACGCGCTATTCACCCCCCCCCCCTCTATCCATTACAAAGATCCTATCACATATTGTCTAATACTCTACATTGTAGATAACATGGTGCTTGGTGTGGCACAGAAGATCATGTTATCAGTCCCTTGTAGAATATAAGTAGAGGCTCACAACCAAGATGGTTTTGGACAAACCATTGGCATGGTTGTAGTGTAGCTTGGTATTGGTTTGTCTTGACCATAGAGTTACACTAGTACACGTAGGTGTATTGAGCAGGACCGACATAGAGGTGATTCAATTTATTGCTGACTACATAATTGAATCGGACCTCGGATATTATGTTGTACATGCTCTTAATCCCGATATAATAACGGGCACATGTACTTAGTATTTATTTCTTTGATTTACCAAAGGGTGAGATTTCTATGGATTAAATCAATATGCCCGGTAAGTTGGGAAATGATATTATTTACATGGTGTGTCGTTGATTATAGGAGGAAACCGTGTCCTATATATTAGGTTGATGATGTCCCCTTGAAGAGCTCATAAGGTTCATCATGTAAACCGTGCAGGTTGACTTAGTCAACATGATGATAAGGTTTAGTGGTACTACTCGAGCAGTTAGATCTTAATTAATTGATGGTCAGTAAACCAATTAATTGACGGACATTCGATATCTTAAACACGGGGAAATGGATGTACAAATAATATATGGAGCCCATATTAATTTATGGGGGTTGGTGAGGTAGTTCAATGATGATCCTCTAGTGGAATGGAACATCATTGATGGATCAAGTTTGTGTGGTTCCGATCCATCGGGTGGCCAAGATCCAACTCCTTCTCATGGTCCCTATCGTAGCCAAATATAATCCTCAAGAAGTTTAGATCCAAGGATGTAAAACAAAACTCTAGAACCAACGGTTGAGAATAAATCTCTAGAACCGACGGTTGAGATTAAATCCCTAGAACCGACGGTGGAGATTAAATCTCTAGAACCGACGGTTAAGATTAAATCTCTAGAACCGGCGGTTGAGATTAAATCTCTAGAACCAACGGTGGAGATTAAATCTCTAGATCCGGCGGTTGAGATTAAATCCCTAGAACCCACGGTGGAGATTAAACCAAGGCTTATCCCTAACTATATAAAAGGATGGCTTAGGGTGGGCGGTAAAAGTAGGGGATTAAGCTTTTGTTTTGGGTGGCTAGGTTTTGAAAGAAGGATTGGACAGCAACTCTTGGAAGGTTTAAGTCAGCACCCATCTTCTTCCACCTTGTTCTTGGCCGGCGGTTCTCCAATTCCTTGGTGGCAGGCGGTTCTCCAATTCCTTGGTGGCCGGCGGTTCTCCAATTCCTTGGTGGACGGTGCTTCTCCAATTCCTTGGTGGCCGGCGGTTCTCCAATTACTTGGTGGCCGGTGCTTCTCCAATTCCTTGGTGGTCGGCGGTTCTCCAATTCCTTGGTGGCCGACGCTTCTCCAATTCATTGGTGGCCGGCGGTTCTCCAATTCCTTGGTGGCCGGTGCTTCTCCACTTCCTTGCTGGCCGGCGGCAACATTGTTGCAAAGGTTGACCGGCGCTCAACCATCTACTCCTTGGCCGGCGGCTATATCAAGCTCCTTGGCTTGGTGGTTGGCTCTAGATAGGAGAAGGAGTTTTGTTTGGTTCTTCTTTTTGTTCGGAGCGAGCAAGGAAGGGATGAACGTGATCTAGGAATCTTCAACTCGTGGAGGATCTTTGCCCACACGACGTCCACGAGGAGGATAGGACATACAATAGAAGATCGAGCTGTATAAAAGTTTTACAACTTTTATTATTGATCTTTGATTAGTATGTGTTGATTATACTTGTTTGCATGTGTATGTATTTGTATAATCATGGACCCCGAAGATAAACATAAAAACCGGCAATCCGTACATCGTCTCTTCCGCAGCTAACCGATTAGAAGAGTTGTGTCACTTGAACAACTAGTTTGTTCAAGCGATCGCTCAAGTTGTTAGCACGACGACGAATTGGTTGTGCTTAGGAAACTAATCTCATCCGGATTAGTTTTCGTTAGTGAAAATTTTAATCCAGGGATACAGGAGCCAATGAGCTCTCCGAGAAGCATGAGTTACCAACAATTGGTATCAGAGCCAGGTTTCCGGTTTTGTGTGTTTATTATTCGGTTTATTTTTATGCACTTTTTCATATATTATATGTTCCGGATAATAGTAGGATATGCGTAGTTTAACTCTTTGGTTGCAGGCGTAAGATCCGACTATTATGGCCATATGTGTGTATGTGATTGTATGTGTGTAAATATTTATTATTTGAATCCTCGGGGTTGACGAGCCTAGATTAGTATTTAATTTTTGTAATTAAATACGCCATTGTTTAGCCGCTGATTTTAGTTTACTTTCGATCTAGATTATTTGTACACTCCTTCGTGGAGTATAGGATCGATGGATGTAAATTAAAATGATATATCTCGGCTCGGATCTCTTTATATGGCTTGCACACGGAAAAGGTGGAGCGGACGAGGTGGCGACACGGCGGGACGCATATTGGAGAACAAAGCCATAATAGTTGGAAAAATTCTATTTTTTTCCATATTTATTGCTGATTTGTTTTATATGCATGTAGTGTGTGCTTGAAAATTTCTCATTTTCAATTTACTAAGTAGGAGATGGATATTTTAATTAATTCCCGCGGCCTCTATTAAAATTTGACATGTGATGCAACAAACTTGCGCGTCGGCTCTAAGTGCCTTCCTCCCCATCGGATGAGTTTGTTTGCGGATCACTAGGTCAAATAATGGTTATAGGAAATTATTTAGGAGCGTGTGTATTTCCCCATCGATAAGGCACATAATCCGAGATAATTCCCTTAGTATCGTGTAATGGTGCACACTTAGATGCAAATAAAAAGTATCCTCCCCATCGGAGTCACTGCTTTTATTTGTAGGGCCAAAGAGGAACCAACTATTAATTTTATTACTCAAAAAGTAAGGTTGACAAGATAATAAAATTAATGGATAAAACCTCCTCTTACAAATGTATAATTCGTATACGTCCACACTGTCGTGGCATGCGATATTCTTGGTGTTTGTAGGTGTTGGTTGATTTTGGAATTTTATTGTTTTGAGGAATCAATAATATTTGAAATCTAATATTTTGATCATTGTGATTCTTAGGATTTTCAAATGGCTTTCAACCCACTCACTATGATGCTAAAGGAAACAAACTTACTGTACCCAAATAATATTGATTGGAAAAGATATTTGGATAGTGTCTTAACTGTCGATGAGTGTCCTCCTAGGCTTGTGGATGATTCTGGGCAAAAGAAACTTTTCGGATACCAGAATCGAGCTGCTAGGCAAGAAGCCATGGTTGCTCAGAAGGATTCTACTTCTAAGCCGAAAGGCAAGAAGAAGAAGAAACAAGGTGGAGCAAAGGTGGTGGGAGGATCTCAGGGAGGAGTGAAGAAGCCGAAAGGCAAGTGCTTCAGTTGTAAACAGACTGGACATGGGAAGAAAGACTTCCCCAACCTTAAGCAGAACAAAGGTATATCTTCTTGCCTTAGTCGTTGAAACATGTTTAGTGGTGTTATCTACCGGTACCTGGTGTGTAGATACGGGAGCCACTGATCATGTCTGCAATTCTTTGCAGGGGTTCCAGGAAACCCGACGACTAGCTGAAGGAGAAATTACCGTCTACATGGGTAATGCTACAAAGGTAGCGGCTGTTGCAGTGGGTGACGTTTATTTATGGTTTGATAGAAATAATGTTTTGGTTTTGAGAAATTTTCTTTATGTACCTACATTTAGAAAGAATTTGATTTTGGTTTATAAATTGTTTATGGATGGATATTCTGTTTCTTTTAATGACAGAGTTGTTATAAAAAGAAATAGAGATTATCTCTGTTAGTACATTGGTTGGAAATTTGTATACTCTTGAACCAAAAACCCCCACGATGCATATAGATGTGAATAACTCATCTTCTAAGTCCAATAAGAGAAAAGAACCTTTGAAAATGAACCAGACATATCTTTGGCACCTAAGACTTGGTCATATTAACCTGAGTAGAATTCAAAGGTTGATAGCTGATGGACCTTTGGGTTCATTGGTGGTGGAGGATCTCCCAACCTGTGAATCTTTCTTGGAAGGTAAAATGACCAAGAGACCTTTCAAGGCCAAGGGGTATAGGGCCAAAGATGTGTTAGAATTGGTTCATTCTAATCTGTGCGGTCCTATGTCTATCCAGGCTAGAGGAGGCTTTGAATACTTCATCTCTTTTATAGACGATTATTCAAGGTATGGATACATTTACTTGATGCACCGCAAGTCTGAATGCTTTGACAGATTCAAAGAATTCAAGGCTGATGTGGAGAACCATCAAGGTAAAAGTATCAAGACACTACGATCTGATCGTGGTGGCGAGTACCTCTTGGGAGAGTTTAGGAGTTACTTATCAGAGGCTGGGATTCAATCCCAATTGTCCGCACCTAGCACACCCCAGCAGAATGGTGTGGCGGAGCGAAGGAATAGGACTCTTATGGAGATGGTCAGATCGATGATGAGTTATTCTGAGTTACGATTCGCTCGGGTTTTGCTCTGAAACAACAACACACATTCTCAACTTGGTTCCATCTAAGTCGGTACCTTCTACTCCCAGGACTGTGGGTGGAAGCCTAGTCTATGACATATTTGGATTTGGGGTAGTCCAGCACATGTGCTGAAGGCTGATGCTGGTAAGTTGGAACCTCGTACAGAAGTGTGCATGTTTGAGGGGCACCCTAAAGGAACGAAAGGTGGTTTGTTTTATAATCCTAGAGATCAGAAGGTGATCGTGAGTACGAATGCCAGATTTCTAGAGGAGGACTATGTGATTAACCACAAGCCCACGAGTAGGATTGTTCTTGAGGAGTTGACAGCGGAAGTCCCGACTACAGTACCACCGGTACAAGAGGAGATACCACAAGTCACTGCACCGCGTGTCACAGAGCATACACAGGAGGCACCTCGTCGTAGTGGGAGGGTTGTTAGACAACCCAAGAGATTCATGTTCTTGGGATAATCTTCTGATTTGGTCCCTGTGGAACATGAACCTGATCCCTGGACATATGCCGAGGCACTCCAAGATAGAGATGCGGTATCTTTTCAAAGAGCGATGAATTCAGAGATAGAATCTATGGATTCTAATCATGTCTGGGAGCTAGTAGAACCACCCGATGGTGTGAAAGCCATTGGATGCAAGTGGATCTACAAGAGAAAGAGAGGAGTAGACGGGAAGGTTGAGACCTTCAAAGCTAGGCTTGTTGCGAAAGGGTATACTAAAAAAAAGGGTATCGATTATGAGGAGACTTTTTCGCCAGTAGCTATGCTTAAGTCTATCTGGATTCTCTTATCTATAGCTGCTCATATGGATTATGAGATTTTGCAGATGGATGTCAAGGCGGACTTTCCTTAAGTCTTGAGGAGAACATCTATATGCGGCAACCAGAGGGATTCATTGCTAAAGGCTAAGAGCATCTAGTGTGTAAGCTTAATCGGTCCATTTATGGATTGAAGCAGGCTTCCAGATCTTGGAACATCCGTTTTGATGAGGTAATCCAGTCATATGGATTTATTCAAAGTCCGGATGAGCCATGTGTATACAAAAGATGTGATGGAAACGTAGTGGTATTTCTTGTACTATACGTAGATGACATTTTGTTAGTTGGCAACAATATCAAAGTGTTATCAGACGTAAGGGTATGGTTGTCCAAACAGTTTGATAAGAAGGACTTTGGAGAAGTGGGACACATCCTTGGGATCAAAGTTATAAGGGATTGCAAGAAAAGGATGTTGTGCTTATCTCAAGCTTCATACATAGACACGGTCCTAGCTTGTTTTAGCATGCAGAACTTCAAGAATGGTTTTCTACCTTTCAGGCATGGAGTTCCTTTATCTAAAGAGATGTGTCCTAAAACATCAAAGGAGATAGAGGAGAAGAAGGTGGTTCCTTATGCTTCGGCAGTAGGAAGCTTCATGTATGCTATGCTATGTACGAGACCAGATATCTGCTTTGCCGTGGGCATGGTTAGCAGATATCAGAGTAATCCTGGACAGGGACATTGGACTACGGTAAAGCATATATTGAAGTACCTTAGAAGGACTAGGGATTATATGCTGGTTTACCGGGCAGATCAATTAGTCTCTGTGAGTTACATGGATTCGGATTTCCAATCAGATAGGGACAAGAGTAAGTCTACCTCGAGGTTTGTGTTTACTTTTGGAGGTGGAGCCATAGTATGGAGGAGTGTCAAGTAGAAATGCGTGGCGGACTCTACCATGGAAGTTGAGTATGTGGCAGCCTCTGAGGCAGCCAAGGAAGCTGTATGGCTTAGGAACTTCTTGATGGACTTGGATGTGATTCCTGGTTTGCCCAGAACTATCACAATTTATTGTGATAACAGTGGTGTAGTTGCAAACTCGAAGGAACCACGAGCCCATAAGGCGAGTAAACACATAGAGTGCAAGTATCACCTGATACGAGAAATCGTAAAGGAGGTAGAAGTTGTTGTCGCCTAGATTGCATCAGAGGATGACCTGGTAGACCCCTTCACTAAGGCCCTTCTAGCAAGAGCTTTGATAGGCATGTGGAGGGAAAGGGAATCAGATGTATGGCAGTGTGATGACAGCATAGTCTTTTAGTATAAGTGGGAGATTGTTGGGATGTATACTGAAAGCCTAGCTCTTTTTGTATGAACATTTTATTTTGAAATAAGAATCACATGATCATTGTTTGCACTTTATATTTATTATATGTGTGCATATTGTCTAATACTCTACATTGTAGATAACATGGTGCTTGGTGTGGCACAGAAGATCATGTTATTACTTCCTTGTAGAATATAAGTAGAGGCTCACAACCAAGATGGTTTTGGACAAACCATTGGCATGGTTGTAGTGTAGCTTGGTATTGGGTTGTCTTGACCATAGAGTTACACTTGAACACATAGGTGTATTGAGTAGGACCGACATAGAGGTGATTCAATTTATTGCTGACTACATAATTAAATCGGACCTCGGATATTATGTTGTACATGCTCTTAATCCCGATATAATAACGGACACATGTACTTATTATTTATTTCTTTGATTTACCAAATGGTGAGATTTCTATGGATTAAATCAATATGCCCGGTAAGTTGTGAAATGATTTTATTTACATGGTGTGTCGTTGATTATAGGAGGAAACTGTGTCCTATATATTAGGTTGATGATGTCCCGTTGAGGAGCTCATAAGGTTCATCATGTAAACCCTGCAGGTTGACTTAGTCAACATGATGATAAGGTTGAGTGGTACTACTCGAGGATTTAGATGTTAATTAATTTAAGGTCAGTAAATCAATTAATTGACTGACATTCGATATCTTAAACACGGGGAGATGGATTTACAAATAATATATGGAGCCCATATTAATTTATGGGGGTTGGTGAGGTAGTTCAATGATGATCCTCTAGTGGAATGGTACATCATTGATGGATCAAGTTTGTGTGGTTCCGATCCATCGGGTGGCCAAGATCCAACTCCTCCTCATGGTCCATATCGTAGCCTAATATAATCCTCATGAAGTCTAGATCCAAGGATGTAAAACAAAACTCTAGAACCAATGGTTGAGAATAAATCTCTAGAACCGATGGTTGAGATTAAATCCCCAGAACCGACGGTGGAGATTAAATCTCTAGAACCGACGGTTAAGATTAAATCTCTATAACCGGCGGTTGAGATTAAATCTCTAGAACTGACGGTGGAGATTAAATCTCTAGATCCGGCGGTTGAGATTAAATCCCTAGAACCGACGGTGGAGATTAAACCAAGGCTTATCCCTAACTCTATAAAAGGATGGCTTAGGGTGGGCGGTAAAAGTAGGGGATTAAGCTTTTGTTTTGGGCGGCTAGGTTTTGAAAGAAGGTTTGGTCGACAACTCTTGGAAGGTTTAAGTCGGAGCCCATCTTCTTCCACCTTGTTCTTGGCCGACGGTTCTCCAATTGCTTGGTGGCCGGCGGTTCTCCAATTCCTTGGTGGACGACGGTTCTCTAATTCCTTGGTGGCCGGTGCTTCTCCAATTCCGTGGTGGCCGACGGTTCTCCAATTCCTTGGTGGCCGGTGCTTCTCCAATTCCTTGGTGGCCAGCGGTTCTCCAATTCCTTGGTGGCCGGCGGTTCTCCAATTCCTTGTTGACCGGCGGTTCTCTAATTCCTTGGTGGCCGGTGCTTCTCCACTTCCTTGGTGGCCAGCGGCAACATTGTTGCAAAGGTTGGCCGACGCTCAACCATCTACTCCTTGGACGGTGGCTATATCAAGCTCCTTGGCTTGGTGGTCGGCTCTAGATAGGAGAAGGAGTTTTGTTTGGTTCTTCTCTTTGTTCGGATCGAGCAAAGAAGGGAAGAACGTGATCTAGGAAGCTTCAACTCGTGGAGGATCTTCGCCCACACGACGTCCACGAGGAGGATAGGACATACGATAGAAGATCGAGCTGTATAAAAGTTTTACAACTTTTATTATTGATCTTTGATTAGTATGTGTTGATTATACTTGTTTGCATGTGTATGTATTTATATAATCATGGACCCCAAAGATAAACACAAAAACCGGCAATCCGTGCGTCGTCTCTTCCGCAGCTAACCGACTAGAAGAGTTGTGTCGCTTGAATAACTAGTTTGTTCAAGCGATCGCTCAAGTTGTTAGCACGACGATGAATTGGTTTTGCTTAGGAAACTCATCCCATCCGGATTAGTTTTCGTTAGTGAAAATTTTAATCCCGGGATACGGGAGCCAATGAGCTCTCCGAGAAGCATGAGTTACCAACAATTGGTATCAGAGCCAGGTTTCCGATTTTGTGTGTTTAGGATTCGGTTTATTTTTATGCACTTTTTCATATATTATATGTGCCGGATAATAGTTGGATATGCGTTGTTTAACTCTTTGGTTGCAGGCCAAAGATCCGACTATTATGGCCATATGTGTGTATGTGATTGTATGTGTGTAAATATTTATTATTTGAATGCTCAGGGTTGACGAGCCTAGATTAGTATTTAATTTTTATAATTAAATATGCCATTGTTTAGCCACTGATTTTAGTTTACTTTCGATCTAGATTATTTGTACACTCCTTCGTAGAGTATAGGATCGATGGATGTAAATTAAAATGATATATCTCGGCTCGGATCTCTTTATGTGGCTTGCGCACAGAAAAGGTGGAGTTGACGAGGTGGCATATTGGAGAACAAAGCCATAATAGTTGGAAAAATTCTGTTTTTTTCCATATTTATTGCTGATTTGTTTTATATGCATGTTGTGTGTGCTTGAAAATTCCTCATTTTCAATTTACTAAGTAGGAGAGGGATATTTTAATTAATTCCCGCGGCCTCCATTACAATTTGACGTGTGATGCAACAAACTTGCGTGTCGGCTTTGAGTGCCTTCCTCCCCATCGGATGAGTTTGTTTGCGGATCACTAGGTCAAATAATGGTTATAGGAAATTATTTAGGAGCGTGTGTATTTCCCCATCGGTAAGGCACATAATCCGAGATAATTCCCTTAGTATCGTGTAATGGTGCACACTTAGATGCAAATAAAAAGTATCCTCCCCATCGGAGTCACTGCTTTTATTTGTAGGGCCAAAGAGGAACCAACTATTAATTTTATTACTCAAAAAGTAAGGTTGACAAGATAATAAAATTAATGGGTAAAACCTCCTCTTACAAATGTATAATTCGTATACGTCCACACTGTCGTGGCATGCGATATTCTCGGTGTTTGTAGGTGTTGGTTGATTTCGGAATTTTATTGTTTTGAGGAATCAATAATATTTGAAATCTAATATTTTGATCATTGTGATTCTTAGGATTTTCAAATGGCTTTCAACCCACTTACTATGATGCTAAAGGAAACAAACTTACTGTACCTAAATAATATTGATTGGAAAAGAAATTTCGATAGTGTCTTAACTGTCGATGAGTGTCCTTGTAGGCTTGCGGATGATTCTGGGGAAAAGGAACTTTTTGGATACCATAATCGAGCTGCTAGGCAGGAAGCCATGGTTGCTCAGAAGGTTTCTACTTCTAAGCCGAAAGGCAAGAAGAAGAAGAAACAAGGTGGAGCAAAGGTGGTGGGAGGATCTCAGGGAGGAGTGAAGAAGCCGAAAGGCAAGTGCTTTAGTTGTAAACAGACTGGACATGGGAAGAAAGACTTCCCCAACCTTAAGCAGAACAAAGGTATATCTTCTGCCTTAGTCGTTGAAACATGTTTAGTGGTGTTATCTACGGGTACCTGGTGTGTAGATATGGGAGCCACTGATCATGTCTGCAATTCTTTGCAGGGGTTCCAGGAAACCCGACGACTAGCTGAAGGAGAAATTACCGTCTACATGGACAATGCTACAAAGGTAGCGGCTATTGCAATGGGAGACGTTTATTTATCGTTTGATAGAAATAAAGTTTTTGTTTTGAGAAATTGTCTTTATGTACCTACATTTAGAAAGAATTTGATTTCGGTTTCTAAATATTTTATGGATGGATATTCTGTTTCTTTTAATGACAGAGTTGTTATAAAAAGAAATAGAGAGATTATCTGTTCAGGTACATTGGTTGGCAATTTGTATACTCTTGAACCAAAAGCTCCCACGATGCATATAGAAGTGAATAACTCATCTTCTAAGTCCAATAAGAGAAAAGAACCTTCGAAAATGAACCAGACATATCTTTGGCACCTAAGACTTGGTCATATTAACCTGAGTAGAATTCAAAGGTTGATAGCTGATGGACCTTTGGGTTCATTGGTGGTGGAGGATCTCCCAACCTGCGAATCATTCTTGGAAGGAAAAATGACCAAGAGGCCTTTCGAGGCCAAGGGGTATAGGGCCAAAGATGTGTTAGAATTGGTTCATTCTGATCTGTGCAGTCCTATGTCTATCCAGGCTAGAGGTGGCTTTGAATACTTCGTCTCTTTTATAGACGATTATTACAGGTAAGGATACATTTACTTGATGCGCCGCAAGTCTGAATTCTTTGACAGATTCAAAGAATTCAAGGATAATGTGGAGAACCGTCAAGGTAAAAGTATCAAGACACTACGATCTGATCGTGGTGGCGAGTACCTCTTGGGAGAGTTTAGGAGTTACTTATCAGAGGCTGGGATTCATTCCCAATTGTCTGCACCTGGCACACCCCAGCAGAATGGTGTGGCGGAGCGAAGGAATATGACTCTTATGGAGATGGTCAGATCGATGATGAGTTATTCTGAGTTACCTGATTCGTTCTGGGGTTTGCTCTGGAAACGACAGCACACATTCTGAACTTGGTTCCATCTAAGTCAGTACCTTCTACTCCCACAGAATTGTGGACTGGGCGAAAGCCTAGTCTAAGACATATTCGGATTTGGGGTAGTCTAGCACATGTGCTGAAGGCTGATTCTGGTAAGTTGGAACCTCGTACAGAAGTGTGCATGTTCGACGGGCACCCTAAAGGAACGAAAGGTGGTTTGTTTTATAATCCTAGAGATCAGAAGGTGATCGTCAGTACGAATGCTAGATTTTTAGAGGAGGACTATGTGATGAACCACAAGCCCACGAGTAGGATTGTTCTTGAGGAGTTGACAGGGGAAGTCCCGACTTCATTACCACCGGTACAAGAGGAGATACCACAAGTCAGCACCGCGCGTGTCACGAGCATACAGGAGGCACCGTCGTAGTGGGAGGGTTGTTAGACAACCCGAGAGATTCATGTTCTTGGGACAATCTTGATTTGGTCACAGGGAACATGAACTGATCCTGGACGACATATGTGAGGCCTCCAAGATAGAATCGATATCTTGGCAAAAGCGATGAATTGAGATAGAATCTATGGATTCTAATCATGAGCTAGTAGAACCACCCGATGGTGTAAAAGCCATTGGATGCAAGTGGATCTACAAGAGAAAGAGAGGAGTAGGGAAGGTTGAGACCTTCAAAGCTAGGCTTGTTGCAAAAGGGTATACTCGGAAAGGGTATCGATTATGAGGAGACCTTTTTGCATAGCTATGCTTAAGTCTATCCAGGATTCTCTTATCTATAATTTGCTCATATGGATTATGAGATTTGGCGGATGGATGTCAAGACAGGACTTTCCTTGAAGTCTTGAGGAGAACATCTATATCGCAACAAGAGGATTCATTGCTAAAGGCTAAGAGCATCTTGTATGTAAGCTTAATCGGTCCATTTATGGATTGAAGCAAGCTTCTAGATCTTGGAACATCCGCTTTGATGAGGTAATCAGTCATATGGATTTATTGAAAGTCGGATGAGCCATGTGTATACAAAAGATGTGTGAAGCGTAGTGGTATTTCTTGTACTATCGTAGATGACATTTTGTTAGTTGGCAACAATATCAAAGTGTTATCGGATGTAAGGGTATGGTTGTCCAAACAGTTTGATATGAAGGACTTGGGAGAAGTGGGACACATCCTTGGGATCAAAGTTATAAGGGATCGCAAGAAAAGGATGTTGTGCTTGTCTCAAGCTTCATACATTGACACTATCCTTGCTCGTTTTAGCATGCAAAACTTCAAGAAGGGTTTTCTACCTTTCAGGCATGGAGTTCCTTTATCTAAATAGATGTGTCCTAAAACATCAAAGGATATAGAGGAGATGAAGGAGGTTCCTTATGCTTGGCGATGGGAAGCCTTCATGTATGCTATGCTATGTATACGAGACGGATATATAGCTTTGCAGTGGGCATGGTTAGCGAGATATCGAGTAATCTGGGCGAGGACATTGGGTTTGCGGTAAAACATATATTGAAGTACCTGAGAAGGACTAGGGATTATATGCTGGTTTACCGGGCAGATCAATTAGTCCCTGTGGGTTATATGGATTCGGATTTCCAATCAGATAGGGACAAGAGTAAGTCTACCTCGGGGTTTGTGTTTACTTTTGGAGGTGGACCTATAGTATGGAGGAGTGTCAAGCAGAAATGCGTGGCGGACTCTACCATGGAAGCTGAGTATGTGGCAGCCTCTGAGGCAGCCAAGGAAGCTGTATGGCATAGGAACTTCTTGATGGACTTGGATTTGATTCCTGGTTTGCCCAGAACTATCACAATTTATTGTGATAACAGTGGTGCAGTTGCAAACTCGAAGGAACCACGAGCCCATAAGGCGAGTAAACACATAGAGTGCAAGTATCACCTGATACGAGAAATCGTAAAGGAGGTAGAAGTTGTTGTCGCCTAGATTGCATCAGAGGATGACCTGGTAGACCCTTTCACTAAGGCCCTTCTAGCGAGAGCTTTGATAGGCATGTGGAGGGAAAGGGAATCAGATGTATGGCAGTGTGATGACAGCATAGTCTTTTAGTATAAGTGGGAGATTGTTGGGATGTATACTGAAAGCCTAGCTCTTTTTGTATGAACATTTTATTTTGAAATAAGAATCACATGATCATTGTTTGCACTTTATATTTATTATATGTGTGCATATTGTCTAATACTCTACATTGTAGATAACATGGTGCTTGGTGTGGCACAGAAGATTATGTTATTAGTTCCTTGTAGAATATAAGTAGAGGCTCACAACCAAGATGGTTTTGGACAAACCATTGGCATGGTTGTAGTGTAGCTTGGTAATGGGTTGTCTTGACCATAGAGTTACACTAGTACACTTAGGTGTATTGAGCAGGACCGACATAGAGGTGATTCAATTTATTACTGAGTATATAATTAAATCGGACCTCGGATATTATGTTGTACATGCTCTTAATCTCGATATAATAACGGGCACATGTACTTATTATTTATTTCTTTGATTTACCAAATGGTGAGATTTCTATGGATTAAATCAATATGCCCGGTAAGTTGTGAAATGATATTATTTACATGGTGTGTCGTTGATTATAGGAGGAAACCGTGTCCTATATATTAGGTTGATGATGTCCCCTTGAGGAGCTCATAAGGTTCATCATGTAAACCCTGCAGGTTGACTTAGTCAACATGATGATAAGGTTGAGTGGTACTACTCGAGGAGTTAGATGTTAATTAATTTAAGGTCAGTAAATCAATTAATTGACGGACATTCGATATCTTAAACACGGGGAGATGGATTTAAAAATAATATATGGAGCACATATTAATTTATGGGGGTTGGTGAGGTAGTTCAATGATGATCCTCTAGTGGAATGGAATATCATTGATGGATCAAGTTTGTGTGGTTCCGATCCATCGGGTGGCCAAGATCCAACTCCTCCTCATGGTCCATATCGTAGCCTAATATAATCCTCATGAAGTCTAGATCCAAGGATGTAAAAAAAAACTCTAGAACCAATGGTTGAGAATAAATCTCTAGAACCGACGGTTGAGATTAAATCCCTAGAACCGACGGTGGAGATTAAATCTCTAGAACCGACGGTTAAGATTAAATCTCTAGAATCGGCGGTTGAGATTAAATCTATAGAACCGACGGTGGAGATTAAATCTCTAGATCCGGTGGTTGAGATTAAATCCCAAGAACCGACGGTGGAGATTAAACCAAGGCTTATCCCTAACTCTATAAAAGGATGGCTTAGGGTGGGCGGTAAAAGTAGGGGATTAAGATTTTGTTTTGGGCGGCTAGGTTTTGAAAGAAGGATTGGCCGACAACTCTTGGAAGGTTTAAGCCGGAGCCCACCTTCTTCCACCTTGTTCTTGGCCGGCGGTTCTCCAATTGCTTGGTGGCCGGCGGTTCTCCAATTCCATGGTGGTCGACGGTTCTCTAATTCCTTGGTGGCCGGTGCTTCTCCAATTCCGTGGTGGCCGACGGTTCTCCAATTCCTTGGTGGCCGGTGCTTCTCCAATTCCTTGGTGGCCAGCGGTTCTCCAATTCCTTGGTGGCCGGCGGTTCTCCAATTTCTTGGTGGCCGGCGGTTCTCTAATTCCTTGGTGGTCGGTGCTTCTCCACTTCCTTGGTGGCCAGCGGCAACATTGTTGCAAAGGTTGGCCGGCGCTCAACCATCTACTCCTTGGACGGTGGCTATATCAAGCTCCTTGGCTTGGTGGTCGGCTCTAGATAGGAGAAGGAGTTTTGTTTGGTTCTTCTCTTTGTTCGGAGCATGCAAGGAAGGGAAGAACGTGATCTAGGAAGCTTCAACTCGTGGAGGATCTTCGCCCACACGACGTCCACGAGGAGGATAGGACATACGATAGAATATCGAGCTGTATAAAAGTTTTACAACTTTTATTATTGATCTTTGATTAGTATGTGTTGATTATACTTGTTTGCATGTGTATGTATTTGTAAAATCATGGACCCCGAAGATAAACACAAAAACCGGCAATCCGTACGTCGACTCTTTCGCGGCTAACCGACTAGAAGTGTTGTGTCGCTTGAACAACTAGTGTGTTCAAGCGATCGCTCAAGTTGTTAGCACGACGACGAATTGGTTGTGCTTAGGAAACTCATCCCATCCGGATTAGTTTTCGTTAGTGAAAATTTTAATCCGGGGATACGGGAGCCAATGAGCTCTCCGAGAAGCATGAGTTACCGACAATTGGTATCAGAGCCAGGTTTTCGGTTTTGTTTGTTTAGGATTCGGTTTATTTTTATGCTCTTTTTCATATATTATATGTGCCGGATAATAGTTGGATATGCGTAGTTTAACTCTTTGGTTGCAGGCGTAAGATCTGACTATTATGGCCATATGTTTGTATGTGATTGTATTTGTGTAAATATTTATTATTTGAATCCTCGGGGTTGACGAGCCTAGATTAATATTTAATTTTTGTAATTAAATACGCCATTGTTTAGCCGCTGATTTTAGTTTACTTTCGATCTAGATTATTTGTACACTCCTTCGTGGAGTATAGGATCGATGGATGTAAATTAAAATGATATATCTCGGCTCGGATCTCTTTATGTGGCTTGCGCACGGAAAAGGTGGAGTTGAAGAGGTGGCGACACGGCGGGACACATATTGGAGAACAAAGCCATAATAGTTGGAAAAAATTTGCTTTTTTCCATATTTATTGCTGATTTGTTTTATATGCATGTTGTGTGTGCTTGAAAATTCCTCATTTTCAATTTACTAAGTAGGAGAGGGATATTTTAATTAATTCCCGTGGCCTCCATTACAATTTGACGTGTGATGCAACAAACTTGCGTGTCGGCTCTGAGTGCCTTCCTCCCCATCGGATGAGTTTGTTTGCGGATCACTAGGTCAAATAATGGTTATAGGAAATTATTTAGGAGCGTGTGTACTTCCCCATCAGTAAGGCACATAATCCGAGATAATTCCCTTAGTATCGTGTAATGGTGCACACTTAGATGCGAATAAAAAGTATCCTCCCCATCGGAGTCACTGCTTTTATTTGAAGGGCCAAAGAGGAACCAACTATTAATTTTATTACTCAAAAAGTAAGGTTGACAAGATAATAAAATTAATGGGTAAAACCTCCTCTTACAAATGTAGAATTCTTATACGTCCACACTGTCGTGGCATGCGATATTCTCGGTGTTTGTAGGTGTTGGTTGATTTCGGAATTTTATTGTTTTGAGGAATCAATAATATTTGAAATCTAATATTTTGATCATTGTGATTCTTAGGATTTTCAAATGGCTTTCAACCCACTTACTATGATGCTAAAGGAAACAAACTTACTGTACACAAATAATATTGATTGGAAAAGAAATTTGGATAGTGTCTTAACTGTCGATGAGTGTCCTTGTAGGCTTGCGGATGATTCTGGGGAAAAGGAACTTTTCGGATACCATAATCGAGCTGCTAGGCAGGAAGCCATGGTTGCTCAGAAGGTTTCTACTTCTAAGCCGAAAGGCAAGAAGAAGAAGAAACAAGGTGGAGCAAAGGTGGTGGGAGGATCTCAGGGAGGAGTGAAGAAGCCGAAAGGCAAGTGCTTGATTGTATGTGGAATGGACGGGAAGAAAGACTTCCCCAACCTTAAGCAGAACAAAGGTATATCTTCTGCCTTAGTCATTGAAACATGTTTAGTGGTGTTATCTACCGGTACCTGGTGTGTAGATACGGGAGCCACTGATCATGTCTGCAATTCTTTGCAGGGGTTCCAGGAAACCCGACGACTAGATGAAGGAGAAATTACCGTCTACATGGGCAATGATACAAAGGTAGCGGCTATTGTAGTGGGAGACGTTTATTAATCGTTTGATAGAAATAAAGTTTTAGTTTTGAGAAATTGTCTTTATGTACCTACATTTTGAAAGAATTTGATTTCGGTTTCTAAATTGTTTATGGATGGATATTCTGTTTCTTTTAATGACAGAGTTGTTATAAAAAGAAATAGAGAGATTATCTGTTCAGGTACATTGGTTGGCAATTTGTATACTCTTGAACCAAAAGCTCCCACGATGCATATAGAAGAGAATAACTCATCTTCTAAGTCCAATAAGAGAAAAGAACCTTCGAAAATGAACCAGACATATCTTTGGCACCTAAGACTTGGTCATATTAACCTGAGTAGAATTCAAAGGTTGATAGCTGATGGACCTTTGGGTTCATTGGTGGTGGAGGATCTCCCAACCTGCGAATCTTTCTTGGAAGGTAAAATGACCAAGAGGCCTTTCAAGGCCAAGGGATATAGGGCCAAAGATGTGTTAGAATTGGTTCATTCTGATCTGTGCGGTCCTATATCTATCCAGGCTAGAGGTGGCTTTGAATACTTTGTCTCTTTTATAGACGATTATTTCAGGTATGGATACATTTACTTGATGCGCCGCAAGTCTAAATGCTTTGACAAATTCAAAGAATTCAAGGCTAATGTGGAGAACCGTCAAGGTAAAAGTATCAAGACACTAAGATCTGATCGTGGTGGCGAGTATCTCTTGGGAGAGTTTATGAGTTACTTATCAGAGGCTGGGATTCAATCCCAATTGTCCGCACCTGGCACACCCCAGCAGAATGGTGTGGCGGAGCGAAGGAATATGACTCTTATGGAGATGGTCAGATCGATGATGAGTTATTCTGAGTTACCTGATTCGTTCTGGGGTTTGCTCTTGAAACGACAGCACACATTCTGAACTTGGTTCCATCTAAGTCAGTACCTTCTACTCCCACAGAATTGTGGACTGGGCGAAATCCTAGTCTAAGACATATTCGGATTTGGGGTAGTCTAGCACATGTGCTGAAGGCTGATGCTGGTAAGTTGGAACCTCGTACAGAAGTGTGCATGTTCGAGGGGCACCCTAAAGGAACGAAAGGTGGTTTGTTTTATAATCCTAGAGATCAGAAGGTGATCGTGAGTACGAATGCCAGATTTCTAGAGGAGGACTATGTGATGAACCACAAGCCAACGAGTAGGATTGTTCTTGAGGAGTTGACAGGGGAAGTCCCGACTTCAGTACCACCGGTACAAGAGGAGATACCACAAGTCACTGCACCGCGTGTCACAGAGCATACACAGGAGGCACCTCGTCGTAGTGGGAGGGTTGTTAGACAACCCGAGAGATTCATGTTCTTGGGACAATCTTGATTTGGTCACAGGGAACATGAACACGATCTCTGGACATATGACGAGGCACTCCAAGATAGAGATGCGGTATCTTGTCAAAGAGTGATGAATTCATAGATAGAATCTATGGATTCTAATCATGTCTGGGAGCTAGTAGAACCACCCGATGGTGTGAAAGCCATTGGATGCAAGTGGATCTTCAAGAGAAAGAGAGGAGTAGACGGGAAGGTTGAGACCTTCAAAGCTAGGCTTGTTGCTAAAGGGTATACTCAGAAAGTGGGTATTGATTATGAGGAGACTTTTTCGCCAGTAGCTATGCTTAAGTCTATCTTGATTCTCTTATCTATAGCTGCTCATATGGATTATGAGATTTGGCGGAGGGATGTCAGAGCCTTTCCTTAACGGAAGTCTTGAGGAGAACATCTATATGCGGCAACCAGAGGGATTCATTGCTAAAGGCTAAGAGCATCTAGTGTGTAAGCTTAATCGGTCCATTTATGGATTGAAGCAACCTTCCAGATCTTGGAACATCCGTTTTGATGAGGTAATCTAGTCATATGGATTTATTCAAAGTCCGGATGAGCCATGTGTATACAAAAGATGTGACCGAAACGTAGTGGTATTTCTTGTACTATACGTAGATGACATTTTGTTAGTTGGCAACAATATCAAAGTGTTATCAGACGTAAGGGTATGGTTGTCCAAACAGTTTGACATGAAGGACTTGGGAGAAGTGGGACACATCCTTGGTATCAAAGTTATAAGGGATTGCAAGAAAAGGATGTTGTGCTTATCTCAAGCTTCATACATAGACATGGAGCCTGCTTCGTTTTAGCATGCGAACTTCAAGAAGGGTTTTCTACCTTTGGACATGGAGTTCCTTTATCTAAAGAGATGTGTCCTAAAACATCAAAGGAGATAGAGGAGATGAAGGCGGTTCCTTATGCTTCGGCAGTAGGAAGCTTCATGTATGCTTTGCTATGTATGAGACCAGATATCTGCTTTGCCGTGGGCATGGTTAGCAGATATCAGAGTAATCATGGACAGGGACATTGGACTGTGGTAAAGCATATATTGAAGTACCTGAGAAGGACTAGGGATTATATATTGGTTTATCGGGCAGATCAATTAGTCCCTGTGGGTTACATGGATTTGAATTTCCAATCAGATAGGGACAAGAGTAAGTCTACCTCGGGGTTTGTGTTTACTTTTGGAGGTGGAGCCATAGTATGGAGGAGTGTCAAGCAGAAATGCGTGGCGGACTCTACCATGGAAGCTGAGTATGTGGCAGCCTCTGAGGCAGCCAAGGAAGCTGTATGGCATAGGAACTTCTTGATGGACTTGGATGTGATTCCTGGTTTGCCCAGAACTATCACAATTTATTGTGATAACAGTGGTGCAGTTGCAAACTCGAAGGAACCACGAGCCCATTGTCACGCCCGCCCTTTTTGGACCCAGAATCCGGAGGGGCGGCGCGTGATGCGACCTACATACATACATACATACATACAACGGAAGACTTTATACATATTTCGTATTTCTTACAGCGGAAGACTTTAGACATTTTTTTTTTCTTTTAAAACATAAACATGCATTGACATATATATATATACTTCTTCTTCTTCACATAGAGCATGTATCATAACATATATAGATACTTCTTCTTACTTCTTCTTTACTTCTTCTTATTAACATAGAGCATGCATTATAACATAGATAGATATTTAGTGCTTAGTTCAAGTTCTTAAACATCACCATCATAAGCAGACATAATAAGGACATCCATAGACATCATCATCATAGGTAAACACATATATATAGACCTAACGGATCTTCTCAACCATGCCACTACCACACACATTTGGCCCCTCCTGCTGCTCCCTTTAGTTTATCCATCCCTTACCCTTATCTGCAGTACGAGGGAAAGATAAACTATAAGCACATAGGCTTAGTAAGATCCAGTCCTACTCACAAAAACCATGTATCGACATTAATCATGGCATGTAACATTCATAACATATAAGCATGTAACATTCATAACATATAAGCCATATAACATGTAACATACATGGCGTAATCAACTTAACATGTAGCATAAGTAACGTGGTTAAACATAACATGTCTCATCCATAGCATGGCAGCATAACATGTATCATCTATAACATAGCATCATATCATGTACCTTTGGGACTTAATTAAACATAACATATAACATACGTAACGTAGCAAATCAACATAACATACAACATATATGTATGACCTATCAAACATAACATACATCAGGTGTAACATAGTGACATAACATGGCATATCAAACGTAACATACATCATATGTAACATAGTGACATAACATGGCATATCAGACATAACATACTTCATATGTAACATATCAACATGGCATGTGAACATAACAATCTAACTATGTAACATATGCAAGATGCTTTTGAAAACATATATTATAGATGCGTAAATATAAATCTCAACATATTTGGGCGGCATTGTACCACTTCTTCATTATCATAGCGCATCCTAAATAGGCTGAGGTAGCAAGTCTCGAACCTAATAGGTTACTAGGCCCGATCTTAGTCCGTCGACCTAGGGCAATCGTCATAGCGTAGAAGCCCATCCTAGGCCCGAGTCTTACTCCATCGACCTAAGGCATCTTGGAGCCCATCCTGTACTAGGCCCGAGTCTTATTCCATCGACCTAGGGGCAATCATACATAGAAGCCCATCCTAGGCCGAGTCTTATTCCATCGACCTAGGGCATCATAGAGCCCATCCCTTCTTGGACCTTGTTAAGGTCTTGGTACAAGCCATGCAGAAGGTAAAATACTTATATGCTTATTTTATAACATAGCTTATTTCATCTTGCAACATAGCATACTTCATTTCATAACATTTCATGCTTCACTTCATGAGCATATCATCTTTCATTTCATAACCATACCATTCTTCATTTCATAACATATCATTCTTCATTTCATCATCATGTCATATTTATGTCGTGAACATATCGTTTCGTTTTCATTTCATAATCTTATCTTTTTCCATTTCATAACATATTTCAAATATCGCATACTCATAGACATGGCATAAGGCAAAAGTAAGTAAACACTAACCTAAGGCATGTCATCTTCATCTAGCATTATTTAGTATCACAAATCAACATGAATTCACCCAACATAAAACACATGTTAACCTATTCATTTAACTTAACAACAACTTCATATGTACATAAGACTTAAATTAAAACTTCATTTAATTCCCAAAAATACCCGATGGCCGTACGGTCCATAGGGGTTTCTAGGGTTATCCTTCATCCTAATTCATTTAACACAACCACAACTTCATTTGCACATAGAACATGAATTAGACTTCATTTAATCACCCATAATTCATGGTGGCCGAATGGTCCATAGGGTCTTCTAGGGTTATCTTTTAACCTAATTCATTTCATATAACAACAACTTCATTTGCATATAAAACATGGATTAAAACTTTATTTGTTTACCCAAAACCTAGGTTGGTCGAATGGTCCAAGTAGGGTTTTTAGGGTTAACCTTTAACCTAATTCATTTCATATAACAACAAACTAATTCATTTCATATAAAAACAACTTCATTTGCATATAAAACATGGATTAAAACTTCATTTATTCACCCAAAACCTAGGTTGGCCGAATGGTCCAAGTAGGGTTTTTAGGGTTAACCTTTAACCTAATTCATTTCATATAACAACAACCTAATTCATTTCATATAACAACAACCTAATTCATTTCATATAACAACAACTTCATTTGCATATAAAACATGGATTAAAACTTCATTTTTTTACCCAAAACCTAGGTTGGCCGAATGGTCCAAGTAGGGTTTTTAGGGTTAACCTTTAACCTAATTCATTTCATATAACAACAACCTAATTCATTTCATATAACAACAACTTCATTTGCATATAAAACATGGATCAAAACTTCATTTATTCACCCAAAACCTAGGTTGGCTGAATGAACCTTAGTGGCTAATAGGGTTAGCTTTTGTCCTAATTCATTTTAAATCCTAACATCATCATATAGTTACTAAAACATAGCATATAACTTCATGGAAACCCTAAATCATAGCTTGGCCGAATTAACCTTAGTGGTTATTAGGGTTAGCTTTTAACCTAAACCCTTTTTCCATCCTAACATCATCATCTACTTCCTAACGACATCTTCTTCTTACAAACATGACATAGAATTTCAATAAAACACCCAAAACTTCATTTTGGCCGAATATATCATATGAGTTTCTTTTACAAAATAGCAATCGAAGCTACCCGTATGCAGGTGAGGGATACTTACATCCTTCGCTTTGCTTTGGGTGGGGAAGATGACCTAAGGAAAACCAAAACCTAGCCTTCTCTTGCTTGGATGGGGTTTGGCCAAAAGTGGAGAGGGAGCTAGAATTCGGTGAGAAGAAGAAGAAGAAGAGAGGAAGTGGCAAATTAGAACCTTCCCTCTTCTTTATAAAGGGAGGAAGAGAAGTTTCTCTTCTCTTTCTCCATGCCTCTTCATTTACCTTTATCACACTTATCTATAATCCCCCCCCCCTTCCTCTAATGATGTAATCCTATTGGGCTTCTGGTTAGTGGGTGCATCCATAGGGTTTGGCTATCTCTAGAGGTTTGGAGTTCAATTCCTAGGTCTTGCATCCATTTTTGGCTTATTTTCTTTTATTTTGGAAAAAGGCCCACATAAAGCCCATGATCATCAAGCCAAAAATTCTTGTAAAATTGCTAGGAATTTTACGGGCGTTACACTCATAAGGCGAGTAAACACATAGAGTGCAAGTATCACTGATACGAGAAATCGTAAAGGAGGTAGAAGTTGTTGTCGCCTAGATTGCATCAGAGGATGACCTGGTAGACCCTTTCACTAAGGCCCTTCTAGCGAGAGCTTTGATAGGCATGTGGAGGAAAAGGGAATCAGATGTATGGCAGTGTGATGACAGCATTGTCTTTTAGTATATGTGGGAGATTGTTGGGATGTATACTGAAAGCCTAGCTCTTTTTGTATGAACATTTTATTTTGAAATATGAATCACATGATCATTGTTTGCACTTTATATTTATTATATGTGTGCATATTGTCTAATACTCTACATTGTAGATAACATGGTGCTTGGTGTGGCACAGAAGATCATGTTATTAGTTACTTGTAGAATATAAGTAGAGGCTCACAACCAAGATGGTTTTGGACAAACCATTGGCGTGGTTGTAGTGTAGCTTGGTATTGGGTTGTCTTGACCATAGAGTTACACTAGTACACTTAGGTGTATTGAGCAGGACCGACATAGAGGTGATTCAATTTATTGCTGACTACATAATTAAATCGGACCTCGGATATTATGTTGTACATGCTCTTAATCCCGATATAATAACGGGCACATGTACTTATTATTTATTTCTTTGATTTACCAAATAGTGAGATTTCTATGGATTAAATCAATATGCCCGGTAAGTTATGAAATGATATTATTTACATGGTGTGTCGTTGATTATAGGAGGAAACCGTGTCCTATATATTAGGTTGATGATGTCCCCTTGAGGAGCTCATAAGGTTCATCATGTAAACCTTGCAGGTTGACTTAGTCAACATGATGATAAGGTTGAGTGGTACTACTCGAGGAGTTAGATGTTAATTAATTTAAGGTCAGTAAATCAATTAATTGACGAACATTCGATATCTTAAACACAGGGAGATGGATTTACAAATAATATATGGAGCTCATATTAATTTATGGGGGTTGGTGAGGTAGTTCAATGATGATCCTCTAGTGGAATGGAACATCATTGATGGATCAAGTTTGTGTGGTTCCGATCCATCGGGTGGCCAAGATCCAACTCCTCCTCATGGTCCATATCGTAGCCTAATATAATCCTCATGAAGTCTAGATCCAAGGATGTAAAACAAAACTCTAGAACCAATGGTTGAGAATAAATCTCTAGAACCGACGGTTGAGATTAAATCCCTAGAACCGACGGTGAAGATTAAATCTCTAGAACCGACGGTTAAGATTAAATCTCTATAACCGGCGGTTGAGATTAAATCTCTAGAACCGACGGTGGAGATTAAATCTCTAGATCCGGCGGTTGAAATTAAATGCCAAGAACCAACGGTGGAGATTAAACCAAGGCTTATCCCTAACTCTATAAAAGGATGGCTTAGGGTGGGCGGTAAAATTAGGGGATTAAGCTTTTGTTTTGGGCGGCTAGGTTTTGAAAGAAGGATTGGCCGGCAACTCTTGGAAGGTTTAAGCCGGAGCCCATCTTCTTCCACCTTGTTCTTGGCTGGAGGTTCTCCAATTGCTTGGTGGCCGGCGGTTCTCCAATTCCTTGGTGGTCGACGGTTCTCTAATTCCTTGGTGGCAGGTGCTTCTCCAATTCCATGGTGGCCGACGGTTCTCCAATTCCTTGGTGGCCGGTGCTTCTCCAATTCCTTGGTGGCGGCGGTTCTCCAATTCCTTGGTGGCCGGCGGTTCTCAAATTCCTTGGAGGCCGACGGTTCTCTAATTCCTTGGTGGCCGGTGCTTCTCCACTTCCTTGGTGGCCAGCGGCAACATTGTTGCAAAGGTTGGCCGGCGCTCAACCATCTACTCCTTAGATGGTGGCTATATCAAGCTCCTTGGCTTGGTGGTCGGCTCTAGATAGGAGAAGGAGTTTTGTTTGGTTCTTCTCTTTGTTTGGAGCGAGCAAGGAAGGGAAGAACGTGATCTAGGAAGCTTCTACTCGTGGAGGATCTTCGCCCACATGACTTCCACGAGGAGGATAGGACATACGATAGAAGATTGAGCTGTATAAAAGTTTTACAACTTTTATTATTGATCTTTGATTAGTATGTGTTGATTATACTTGTTTGCATGTGTATGTATTTGTATAATCATGGACCCCGAAGATAAACACAAAAACCGGCAATCCGTACGTCGTCTCTTCCGCGGCTAACCGACTAGAAGTGTTGTGTCGCTTGAACAACTAGTTTGTTCAAGCGATCGCTCAAGTTGTTAGCACGATGACGAATGCCAGATTTCTAGAGGAGGACTATGTGATGAACCACAAGCCAACGAGTAGGATTGTTCTTGAGGAGTTGACAGGGGAAGTCCCGACTTCAGTACCACCGGTACAAGAGGAGATACCACAAGTCACTGCACAGCGTGTCACAGAGCATACACAGGACGCACCTTGTCGTAGTGGGAGGGTTGTTAGACAACCCGAGAGATTCATGTTCTTGGGACAATCTTCTGATTTGGTCCCTAGGGAACATGAACCTGATCCCTGGACATATGACGAGGCACTCCAAGATAGAGATGCGGTATCTTGTCAAAGAGAGATGAATTCAGAGATAGAATCTATGGAATCTAATCATGTCTGGGAGCTAGTAGAACCACCCGATGGTGTGAAAGCCATTGGATGCAAGTGGATCTACAAGAGAAAGAGAGGAGTAGACGGGAAGGTTGAGACCTTCAAAGCTTGGCTTGTTGCGAAAGGGTATACTCAGAAAGAGGGTATCGATTATGAGGAGACTTTTTCGCCAGTAGCTATGCTTAAGTCTATCTGGATTCTCTTATCTATAGCTGCTCATATGGATTTTGAGATTTGGCAGATGGATGTCAAGACAGCTTTCCTTAACGGAAGTCTTGAGGAGAACATCTATATGCGACAACCAGAGGGATTCATTGCTAAAGGCTAAGAGCATCTAGTGTGTAAGCTTAATCGGTCCATTTATGGATTGAAGCAAGCTTCTAGATCTTGGAACATCCATTTTGATGAGGTAATCCAGTCATATGGATTTATTCAAAGTCTGGATGAGCCATGTGTATACAAAAGATGTGACGGAAACGTAGTGGTATTTCTTATACTATACGTAGATGACATTTTGTTAGTTGGCAAAAATATCAAAGGGTATGGTTGTCCAAACAGTTTGACATGAAGGACTTGGGAGAAGTGGGACACATCCTTGGGATCAAAGTTATAAGGGATCGCAAGAAAAGGATGTTGTGCTTATCTCAAGCTTCATACATAGACATGGTCCTAGCTCGTTTTAGCATGCAGAACTTCAAGAAGGGTTTTCTACCTTTCAGGCATGGAGTTCCATTATCTAAAGAGATGTGTCCTATAACATCAAAGGAGATAGAGGAGATGAAGGCGGTTCCTTATGCTTCGGCAGTAGGAAGCTTCATGTATGCTATGCTATGTACGAGACTAGATATCTGCTTTGTCGTGGGCATGGTTAGCAGATATCAGAGTAATCCTGGATAGGGACATTGGACTGCGGTAAAGCATATATTGAAGTACATGAGAAGGACTAGGGATTATATACTAGTTTACCGGGCAGATCAATTAGTCCCTGTGGGTTACACGGATTCATATTTCCAATCAGATAGGGACAAGAGTAAGTCTACCTCGGGGTTTGTGTTTACTTTTAGAGGTGGAGCCATAGTATGGAGGAGTGTCAAGCAGAAATGCGTGGCGGACTCTACCATGGAAGCTGAGTATGTGGCAGCCTCTGAGGCAGCCAAGGAAGCTGTATGGCTTAGGAACTTCTTGATGGACTTGGATGTGATTCCTGGTTTTCCCAGAACTATCACAATTTATTGTGATAACAGTGGTGCAGTTGCAAACTCGAAGGAACCACGAGCCCATAAGGCGAGTAAACACATAGAGTGCAAGTACCACCTGATACGAGAAATCATAAAGGAGGTAGAAGTTGTTGTCGCCTAGATTGCATCAGAGGATGACCTGGTAGACCCTTTCACTAAGGCCCTTCTAGCGTAAACTTTGATAGGCATGTTGAGGGAAAGGGAATCAGATGTACGACAGTGTGATGACATCATAGTCTTTTAGTATAAGTGGGAGATTGTTGGGATGTATACTGAAAGCTTAGCTCTTTTTGTATGAACATTTTATTTTGAAATAAGAATCACATGATCATTGTTTGCACTTTATATTTATTATATGTCTGTATATTGTCTAATACTCTACATTGTAGATAACATGGTGCTTGGTGTGGCACAGAAGATCATGTTATCAGTTCCTTGTAGAATATAAGTAGAGGCTCACAACCAAGATGGTTTTGGACAAACCATTGGAATGGTTGTAGTGTAGCTTGGTATTGGGTTGTCTTGACCATAGAGTTACACTATGTAGGGAATTCTCGTATGCCTAATGGCATATGCGCAACGGAAAATAGGATCCCTTCCAAGTGATCCATGCGAAAGCAAACTCGTATAAAATAAATTTCTCTAAACCAAGCCTATCTTATAGGAGAGTTCTACCTTTGTTGCGTGCCCTTTGCAATCCCGCTTTTCCTTTCGGTTTGTTGGATCTTTAGCACGTTCAAGTGTCCGTGCCTCTATACGTATCCACACGAGCACGCTCTTGTCTCACAAAAGGAAAACTAGAAGAGCTCTCCTTTACTTCTTGCTAGAGAAGTCCCTAAAGGAGAGGAAGAGAGGGAAAAGGAGAAAGGAAGAAGAAGACTCCTCTTCTTGCTAGCCTACACTCACAAACCCACACAACTAAAGCTTCCACCAAGCTCTCTCACAACCACAACACCAAAAACTCACTATGGCCGGCCACTCCATGGAGCCTTTTATAGGGTTGGAAAAACCCTTCCACCTCCTTCACATTCAATGCAATCCATTGCATTGAGACACACTCAAAAAGGATTTGGCTTTTGCCTTTATAGAATATGATACAAAATGTTCCCTATTCAACCATCACATGATTGGTTCTAGGGCTTTAACTAACACACTAGTACCCTTAGATGTATTGAGAAGGACCGACATAGAGGTAATTCAATTTATTGCTGACTACATAATTAAATCGGACCTCGGATATTATGTTGTACATGCTCTTAATCCCGATATAATAACGGGCACATGTACTTAGTATTTATTTCTTTGATTTTCCAAAGGGTGAGATTTCTATGGATTAAATCAATATGTCCGGTAAGTTGTGAAATGATATTATTTACATGGTGTGTCGTTGATTATAGGAGGAAACCGTGTCCTATATATTAGGTTGATGATGTCCCCTTGAGGAGCTCATAAGGTTCATCATGTAAACCCTGCAGGTTGACTTAGTCAACATGATGATAGGGTTGAGTTGTACTACTCGAGGAGTTAGATGTTAATTAATTGATGGTTAGTAAATCAATTAATTGACGAACATTCGATATCTTAAACACGGGGAGATGGATTTACAAATAATATATGGAGCCCATTTTAATTTATGGGGGTTGGTGAGGTAGTTCAATGATGATCCTCTAGTGGAATGGAACATCATTGATGGATCAAGTTTGTGTGGTTTCGATCCATCGGGAGGCCAAGATCCAACTCCTCCTCATGGTCCATATCGTAGCCTAATATAATCCTCATGAAGTCTAGATCCAAGGATGTAAAACAAAACTCTAGAACCAATGGTTGAGAATAAATCTCTAGAACCGACGGCTGAGATTAAATCCCTAGAACCGATGGTGGAGATTAAATCTCTAGAACCGACGGTTAAGATTAAATCTCTAGAACCGGTAGTTGAGATTAAATCTCTAGAACCGACGGTGGAGATTAAATCTCTAGATCCGGCGGTTGAGATTAAATCCCTAGAAGCGACGGTGGAGATTAAACCAAGGCTTATCCCTAACTCTATAAAAGGATGGCTTAGGGTGGGCGGTAAAAGTAGAGGATTAAGCTTTTGTTTTGGGCGGCTAGGTTTTGAAAGAAAGATTGGGCGGCAACTCTTGGAAGGTTTAAGCCGGAGCCCATCTTCTTCCACCTTGTTCTTGGCCAGCGGTTCTCCAATTGCTTGGTGGCCGGCGGTTCTCCAATTCCTTGGTGGCCGGTGCTTCTCCAATTCCTTGGTGGCCGACGGTTCTCCAATTCCTTGGTGGCCGATGCTTCTCCAATTCCTTGGTGGCCGACGGTTCTCCAATTCCTTGGTGGCCGATGGTTCTCCAATTCCTTGGTGGTCGGTGCTTCTCCACTTCCTTGGTGGCCGGCGGCAACATTGTTGCAAAGGTTGGCCGACGCTCAACCATCTACTCCTTGGTCGGTGGCTATATCAAGCTCCTTGGCTTTGTGGTCGGCTCTAGATTGGAGAAGGAGTTTTGTTTGGTTCTTCTCTTTGTTCGGAGCGAGCAAGGAAGGGAAGAACGTGATCTAGGAAGCATCAACTCGTGGAGGATCTTTGCCCACACGACGTCCACAAGGAGGATAGGACATACGATAGAAGATCGAGAGGTATAAAAGTTTTACAACTTTTATTATTGATCTTTGATTAGTATGTGTTGATTATACTAGTTTGCATGTGTATGTATTTGTATAATCATGGACCCTGAAGATAAACATAAAAACCGTTTCGTTCGGTTACGTATTGCTTCATGATAGAGACTAGAAGAGTTTTGTCGCTTGAACAACTAGTTTGTTCAGCGATCGCTCAAGTTGTTAGTACGACGATGAATTGGTTGTGCTTAGGAAACTCATCCTTTCCGGATTAGTTTTCATTAGTGAAAATTTTAATCCGGGGTTACGGGAGCCAATGAGCTCTCCGAGAAGCATGAGTTACCAACATAGGCTTGCCCTTGCCTTTCTTCTTTTGCACCATCAAAATGGTGTCAGATTTTCCCTTCTTAAGGTTAAGCTCGTGATTCTCAACATCTTTGAGCATTTGAACAATGGCTTATCAATTTCATTCACGTTATAATTAATGACAAATTGATTGAATGCTTGTGGTAAAGATTGCAAGATCAGGTCAGTGGCCAACTCTTGGCCAAGTGGGAATCCCAGCCTTTGTAGGTTTTCTACGTACCCAATCATCTTAAGTACATATTGACCTACGGGAGTCCCTTCTTGCATTTTAGACCCAAACAATGCCTTAGAGACTTCATATCTCTTATGCCTTGCTTGTCCTTGATATAGTTGACGAAGATGTCCAACCATATCATAAGCATTCATGAACTCATGTTGCTTCTGAAGCTCAGAGTTCATGGTCGCAAGCATTAGACATGACACATCTAATGCATCATCTTGATGCTTCTTGTAAGCATCTTTGTCAGCTCGCGAGGCAGTGGCAGGAGGTGCCTCCGGAATGGGCTGCTTCATGACGTACAACTTCCTTTCTTGGGTGAGAACAATTCTCAGGTTCCTGTACCAGTCTAGGAAATTCACTTAATTGAGCTTGTCCTTCTCAAGGACAGAATGCAGAGAGAGAGTGTTCGTGTTTGTCGACATAGTTATCTACAACATACAATGCAGAGAATTAATATCATATTCCTTTTATCATTTAATTAGGCCTTTAATCAAATGATGCTCCCACTGAATTATAGGAATTTTGTAGAATCGAGTTATGGATGTGGTCAAACCACATTACTAGATTCATACAAACTAGCTATAATTCTTGTGGGACAAGATCCACATCATACTAAGCCTTGAGTTAGCTTTGGCTAAATCGCCCAAGACATAGTACGATCGGTGGGTAACACATTACCGATTACATCTCTATGCAACTCTTGTTTATAGGATAATGACCCACATTTACAAAAGACCTTGAGTTAGCTTTGGCTAAATCGCCCAAGATTTAGTGTAAATGCGATCTTAACCTATCTTTCCAACGATTGGAATATGCCTATAGTTTACTCGATCCAATTGAGTTAACTAGTTTTGCTCAATCTAATTGAGTTTACTCTAACCCAAGCGTGATAGGCGGGACCAAGATTGTCCCTCTGCACACTACCAAGATAATATGCGTTGCTCTGCTTTGGCAGATTCAACAACAACAAATGATCGAGGTAGTGATGGGTATCAAGGCTCGGTAGGCATTTTCGAGTTGATTCTATTATGATCTAATCTAATCGTAATGTGTATCTCATACACATTTAGGCCTTTATTATCCTATATTAGCATGCATCACATACATACAATTATTATTCTAGCATGCATCATATACATACAAGAAAATTATCCTAGCATGCATCATATACATACAAGCATTATTCTACTAGCATGAATCACATACATACAATCAAAATCAAATATATATATATATATATATATATATCAACATATATATATATAATTAAATGTGATATAGTTATGTCCCTACTACGATCTTCTCAAGCCAATGAGAAGATCGGACGGTCAACCTAAGGCTAGCGGCTTCCTTTGACCGTCATGTGTCGTCGTCAGCCTTCTCGTAACCTCGTCTTCAAGTGGACTTTCCACCGCTCCATTTTGTACATTACAAATATGAAACTCGAGTTACATTCGAGTCTAAAACTATTTACAACTAGAATATCAAAAAGGAGGTACGACGCGCAGGTCGCATATACTATACAACACGCACAATCATAAAACGACACGCAGGCCGTATTATGAATTACAACACATCACATTCAATCATATTGGGGTTATTGGGCGATGACAATCACAGAATTATACATAATTCTAAATTATGTATTTTTACAGAAAATTTCTATAATTTTTCCTATTTTTTTTTCAATTTTATGAGTCACCTCTCTGTAACTGTCCCACTAAGCGGTTTTCGGGCGCGATCGCGGGACAAGGCCCCTTTCGGGGATAGGGTCAACGCCCCTACTCGCAAAATAAACCTTGCGAGTGTCCCTTCTATGATCTTACAGAGACTTAAATAGCTGTCCCAAAAACCTAAAGCGAGATTTCGTCGTTTCGGAGAGTTTTTCTCGACGGTTGAAGCCTACAAGTGTCCCAACACTCGTTGCTTCGACTATTCGAGAAAAATACCCAAAAATTCTATAAAAATAGGAAATTTACAGAAACATATAAATCTGTAATTTTTATATCTAATACAAAAATTACAAAAAAAAGCACATACATGCTTCGCACGTGACTCTGATACCACTGTTGGATTTTTCCGAGCCGCAAAAACCTCTTTTTGCATTGCGGAAACCTTGGAATCCCCGGGCACGGATCCGTGCGAAGATATATTAAAATAAAACATGTATGTGTTTACTAAAAAACCCTATATCTACCTTAGATCTAAGAGGTGAGATCATTACCCTCGATGCGACACCCTTCATAAATCCCGCTCGTCCAAAAGGGTTGCCGGAACTTGAGAGTGTCAAGTGCACAAATTAACCATTAAATATAGAACGATCATGAGTGGCACCTAGTAGTACATCATGATCCCCAATTAACCGAAAAGATCAACGGTTGATCCAGAACTATTTCTGAAACCCTTCAGCAGCTCGAATGAATCTTGCCCCATTCCCTTCACTCATCTTATACCCACTTGGTTCAGGACATGGTCTATAGTGTCAGTCCCCACTAGGCTGACTACATCACACCTAGCCTAAGTATCATTTCCTCATCCTACGGATTCTAGTTACTGCACATGTATCGAAGAGTACCTTAATCTAAACATGTAATGTTTTGGCCAAAGACTTTAGTAACAATCCGACGAGAGGCCATGGGTATACATCTCCTCGCAAGGAGTGGTGAATCCTTTATAGGCTATTCAAACACCTTCGATCACTTCGACTTATACCCAATCATCCCTGGTCCACATCTCCTCGGAGATGCTTGCTTAAGATGTCAAAGCATAAGTCTTTATGATCAAGATGACTTGAATACCGCAAGTCAAAGGAACATCGCACTTAAGATACAGTAAGAACTTCATTGACATATCTATATATGCAGAGAACCATATGAAGTCTTACGGTTGGTCACTCCAATGAACTAGTTACCATAACTAGCATCCACGATTAACTCTGGACATCACAATGTCTATAGCCAGTGAGAATCACCTGCTTGGATACACTAAGGAGTATACCTCGTGCTAGTCTCGACAGAATCAATGGTGTCCAAATCCATCAATTCATCGACTAGGGATAATTCTGATACATCACAATTACACATGTAGAGATACTCACTAGTTGTGATCCAATCACAAATTCTCTCATGCTGTGATTCATATCGCGGACATTCAGTAAATGAGTTTAAGATCCAATCAAATACATGAAACCATGTATACTCAAATAGTGAATCTTCATTTATCATATAAATGGTTCGTACATAAGGCAATCGCCTTAGGACATCTCTCATAAATTACTAACACATCATTCGACTGCTCATGTGTCAACAGGAAGAAACCCTCTTCCTCTATAAAGAGAAAGGGTGTGGGGCTTTAGGGACCTAATGCTTCAACTCATAGCATCTCCCAATGTGCTTTAAGGGGTTTTCCACTCTTCTACTTGTGTTAATTCTCATTCTATTGTAAGAAGAGGGATTGTAAAGAGGTTAACTCTACCTAGCTTGGTGCAAAGGAGAGATCTAGTGGATTTGGCAAATGAGTGATTCACCTTGGACGAATCGGGATCGTGGATTAGTGGCGTAGCCGTGAACCACGTTATATTCTCTTGTTAGCATTGTTTTTATCTTTACATTGCTTATTTGATTTTTTAGTTTTGTTTCCGTTGCGCTAATCATATTTGTAGACAAGCGACTTCCACCATCGAATGAAAGAGGGCTATTCTTCCCCCTCTAGCCGGCCAATACACACTGATTGATCCCCTACAGTGTCATTATTGCCAAGGAAAGTTTGTCGAGGACTAACCGCCACAACAAGCACATTCAAGAATGGCCGACTCCAATATTCACCCACCAAAATTTGAAGGCGAATTCTCTTGGTGGAAAAAGAGAATGGAGGTATTTTTCGAAACTGATTTCAAAATTCTTTTAATTATGGAAAACGGTATCGAATTGCCAAGGGATGAAGAAGGGGAGCCATTGGAGAAATCAAGGTGGAGCAAGAGGCAAAGGGAAGAATACTTGGCAAATTCAAAGGCCAAGCACCACCTCTACAATGTACTCCCCCAACAAGAAGTGAATAGGATAGGGGAATGCTCTAGTGCCAAGGAGATGTGGGAGAAGCTAGTAGAGCTTCTTGAAGGTACCTCGGAGGCCAAGCTTGCAAGAAGAGACCTCCTCCGCTCCCAACTATCAAACATCAAATTAGAAATGGGAGAAAGGGTAACCTCACTACACTCTAGATTTAAAGAGATAATAAGCGGTTTATCGAGTGTAGGGGAGAAGCTTTCAAATAGGGACATGCTCATGAATGCTATAGATGCCTTTCCCTAGTCATCAAGATGGAGCTCTATGGTGGATTCTTTTTACATCTCCAAGAACCTAGAAGTTAGCACCTTGGAGGAATTTTTCTCAACCATGGAGCTCCACGAAACAAGACTTGAAGGAATAATAGAAGAGCCAAGAATTCAACTTTCAAGAGGAGTGGCACTTTTGGCTAACAAGGGGAAGAAGAAGATGGAGACTCCCTCCTCCTCCGACGAAGCATCCTCCTCCTCCTCCATGGATAGCACGGAAGAAGCCTATATGGTAAGGAGGGTAAGGCGTGCATTAAAAGATTTCAAATTTAATAAATCTAATGATAGGAGGAGAAGACCAGGAGGGAAGGTGATTTGCTACAATTGCCCAGGAGAGGAACATATAAGGGATAATTGTCCCCTCTTAAACAAGAGCAAGGAGGAGAAGAGAAAGAAAGAAGAAAAGAAGAAGAAGAAGGGGAGCAAGAAGAAGAAAGGAGAAGAGAAGAAGGCCAAAGAAAAAGGGAAGGCCAAAGCACTCAAGGCAAGGACATGGGATGATCCTTCCCCTTCATCATCCTCATCCGAAGGAGAAAAAGTACATGTCTACTCCAATCTAGCCTTGATGGCATTTGACAACCTAGACTTCACTTCCTCTTCCGAGCAAGAAGAAAGATCAAGAACATGTGAGGAGTGTTCTAGTGAAGGGGGAGCTTCATCATCATCCTCATCCGAAGAAGTGGACATGGAAACTATGGTAACGAACCTTTCACCATGTAAAATAGTTTTCATGATTTCTAGTCTTACTAAGGATCTATTTAGATCCAAAAAGAAAAATAAAAGCATGCTTGATCAAATTAAGGATTTAGAACAAAAATTAGAAAAAGCATGTTTTAATGATAATAATGATGATGCATGCTCACATGATCTTTATGTGCCATTAGATGTAAGTGATGCATGTATGGAAGAGAATAGGGCCCTAGGGGAAAAGGTAGATCATTTGACCAAGGCCCTAGAAAAGTTTACAATTGGCTCAAATACATTGAACATGATAATTGGGAGCCAAAGAGCTAGTTTCAATAAGAAAGGCCTAGGATATAAGGAAAAGAAAAATGAAAAGGCCTATAAATGTTTAATTGCTAGGGGTCAAGGAAAAAAAAAGGTAATAGCTAGAAAATGGATCCCTAAGGAGTATTTAGTGAACCCCATAGGAAAAAACTAATTTTGGGTTCGTAAATCCATCCTAAAGGGTTAGGAAAACCATAGGATAGTCAACCATAAGGATTTCACCTATATCATATTTTTGGTTGACTTAGGATAGCGGGACAACATTTTTAAAATAGTGTTAGGTGATGATAATGCACCTATAAATATATAAATCATGCTTTAGGTGATATTTTCTTTATTATCACGATGTAATACCTAATGCATGATTATAAATTGATAAATACATGTGTTTCATGATCATAATATGGAATTCATACATATATGTCTTTATGATCATGTGGAATGATAGAATGATACTTAACCTTGATAGACTTGCATGAAAATAATGGTTAAGTATGTACAAATACCTTTAGGATACATCTCACACTCACCATAGGCTACCATGATTGAAAACTTAGCGTGGGTGAGATGATAGGATGATAGAAATGTCCACTAATGCCTATGGCTTTTAGATGGTCATTTAAAGTATCAAAATAGCAATAATAGACCTATCATGGGGAAGACTTATGTTTAATTCATAAACATATTTCCCAAAGATCATGGTTGGATATTTCATATGTTTTCAAAACAATTTCTTACTTTAAAATCTGTGTGTTTATGTTTTGAAACAATTTAAAGCAAAACTAGGTGTTAAACTTGATACTAACTTGATCAAAAACCTAGTTACTTTTGAAACTTTTGGATTTTTGGAAAATACTTGAAAATATAATGATTTTTCATGAAAAACTATTTTTCATTGATAAATATACTTACAAGAAATATGTTCCCCAAATTTCATGATTTTTCGAATTTTGTAGAATTTTTAATGCATTTCTGAAATCCACTTTGAAAACCTAAAAAACCCAAAATGCATGTGCCGATCATTTGGTAGTTTGAACCTCATTGATCATGACTCTTACTTGATAACTTCTTTTATCCAATTTTAAGGAATGTTTTGGTTTTTGCTTTTCTCTAAACTTGATGTCATGCTTGTATAAACTTTGTTTAATATTTTTGATGGTGTCAAAGGGGGAGAAATGTATATGTTTAAGTAAGGGGGAATTGTATTTAGGGGAAGTTTCATGTATTAATGGGGAGAGTTTCTAATCATTTTATATACATTCTTTCTTTCCTTAAAAGTTTGATCAAATGTTTTACCTAACTTAAACGGATTGCCACACATCAAAAAGGGGGAGATTGTCAGTGCAATCAATCCTTGATATGGTTTTGATGTGTGTGACAAAGGGTTTAAGTTAGGATGTGTGGATTTGATATGTTCTTTGGAGTCTTGTAGGACTTAGTAATTCGTACATGAAGCCTTGGCGAGTTTCACATCTCATGACTCGGTCCTTGAGTCGGTGAAGGATGGTTTTGCGGAAGCCATGCGCTTGGAGCATCCGAGGGACCGCCGGATGAGGAGCTTGGAGTGAAGCCAGAGGAAGTAGACTTCAGGGCGAGACATGAAGGATGGCACTGCAGAGTCATGCGCTTGGTGCATCCGAGGCACGTGGTCGGACGAAGATAACTTCAAATGTGAGGGACTCTGAGGGATGAGAGTAAGCGAATGTAACCCTGGAAGGGGTAGCGCTCTTAGGTGAAACTTGGCCATTTGGCTAAGTGTCGGATGAGATTTCCCGACATCAGTCGACTGCCATGGAATGGCAGTCCACTGCTCTGAGTCGAACGGGGTTCGACTGGTATCCGACAGATGGGTTTATGGCCTAACAATCGACTGCCATAGAATGGCGATCATTGAGCATCATCCGATCGCCATGGAATGGAAGTCGACTGATGGAGGCAGTGTCAGGCACAGAATGGAGTCGAGCTCGCGAGCACTCGACTGATGGTCCATCAGTCGACTGATGTTAAGATTAGTCGACTTATGATGTTGTCATTAGATGAAATCCAACGGGGAAAGCAGCCGTTATTGGGCAACGACTACAGGACCAGTCGACTAATAGGGACATCAGTCGATTGCTCGTGTTAATGGGAAGAAACCCTCTCCTCTATAAAGAGGAAGGGTTTGGGGCTTTGGGGACCTAATGCTTTAACTCATAACATCTCCTAAAGTGCTCTAAGGGTTTTTGCACTCTTTTACTTGTGTTAATTCTCATTCTATTATAAGAAGAGTGATTGTAAATAGGTTACCTTCACCTAGCTTAGTGCAAAGGAGAGATCTAGTGGATTTGGCAAAGGAGTGATTCACCTTGGACGAATCGGGATCGTGGATTAGCGGCGTAGCCGTGAACCACGTTATATTCTCTTGTTAGCATTGTTTTTATCTTTGCATTGTTTATTTGCTTGTTTAGTTTTGTTTCCGTTGTGCTAATCATATTTGTAGACAAGCGAATTCCACCATCGAACGAAAGAGGGCTATTCACCCCCTCCTCTAGACGGCCAATACACACCGATCGATCCCCTACAGTGTTAAGCAGAAATGCGTGGCAGACTCCACCATGGAAGCTAAGTATGTGGCAACCTCTAAAGCAGCCAAAGAAGTTGTATGGCTCATGAACTTCTTGATTGAATTGAATGTGATTCCTGGTTTGCCCAAAACTATCACAATTTATTGTGATAATAGTGGTGCAGTTGCAAACTCGAAGGAACCACAAGCCCATAAAGCAAGTAAACACATACAATGCAAGTACCACCTGATACGAGAGATCATAAAGAGGGTAGAAGTAGCTGTCACCAAGATTGCATCAAGAGATAACCTGGTAGATCCCTTCACTAAGGCCCTTATAGCAAGAGCTTTTGATAGGCATGTGGAGGGAATGGGAATAAGATGTATGGCAGTTTGATGGCAACATAGTCTTTTAGTATAAGTGGGAGATTGTTGGGATGTATACTGAAAAGTCTATTCTTTGTATTAACATATTTATTTTTGAAATAAGAATCACATGATCATTGTTTGCATATTTATGGTTATGCATATTGTCTGATACATTACATTGTAGATAACTTGGTGTATGGTGTCACACGAAAGATCATGTTATCAGTTCTTGTAGAGTATAAGTTGAGGCTCACAACTGGGATGGTTTTAAACAAACCATTTGTATGGTTGTAGTGTAATTTGGTATTGGTTTGTCTTCACAATAGAATTACCCTAGTACACTTTGTGTGTATTGAGCAGGACCGACTTAGAGGTGATTCAATTTTTTGCTGACTACATAATTGAATCGGACCTCAGATATTATGGTGTACATGCTCTTAATCCCGATATAATAACGGGCACATGTACTTAGTATTTATTTCTTTGATTTACCTATAGGCGAGATTTATAGATTAAATCGATAGGCTCGGTAAGTTGAGAAATGATATTATTTACATGGTGTATCGTTGATTACAGGAGAAAACCATGTCCTATATGTTAGGATGATGATTTCCCCTTGAGGAGCTCATAAGAATCATCATGTAAACCCTGCAGGTGGACTTGATCCGGCATGATGATAAGGTTGAGTGGTACTACTCATGGAGTTAGATGTTGATTAATTAAATGTCAGTAAATTAATTAATTGACAGACATTCGATATCTTAAACACGGGGAGTTATTTGTACAATTAATATATGGAGCCCATATTTATTTATGGGGGTTGGTGAGGCAGATCAATGATAATCCTCTAGTGGAATGGATTATCATTAATGGATCAGACTTTATGTGGGTTAGATCCATTGGGTGGCCAAGATCCAACTCCTCCTCATGGTCCCTATTGTAGCCTATTAAAATCCTCATGAAGCCTAGATCCGACAACACTCAATTAAAATGAGGCTTGGGAGAAATCTATAAAGAGGAACTAAGGCTTGGGCTAGGCTAAGCAATTGGATTCTAGGGTTTGATCTCCTTAGCTTGTGCGGCATGAAGCACTAGGAGAATTAGGGTTTGGAGATTAGTTTGGGCGGAGACAAGAAGTGGAGGAGCTCTTAGGGTTCTTCTACCTCTCTTCCTAAGGTTTGGCCGGCGCAACTTCTCCTTCCCTTGGTGGTCGGCGCTCCTTCCTTGAAGGAAAGGCTGGTGGTTCTTTTTTCTCCCCAAGTGGTCGACAGTTCCTTCTCCATTGGAAAGGGTCGGCACCATCTCCTTCTTACTCTCCTTGGCTGGCGGCAACTACCTAGCTTGGAGCTTGGTGGTCGGCACTAGATAGGAGAAGAAGGGTTCATGTATTCTTCCCTTTCTTCGGAGCGAGCAAGGAAGGTAAGAACGTGATCTAGGAAGATTTGACTCATGGAGGATCGTTTCCCACACAACGTCCAAGAGGAGGATAGGACATACAATAGAAGATCAAGAGGTAAACAAGAGGTATAATCTTGTATGTTTTTATTTAGTTCTTTTGTATATAATGTATGTGGCTAATTTACTTGGACCCCGAAGATAAACACAAAAACCGGCGATCCGTACATCATCTATTCTACAGCTAATCGAGGAAAAGAGTTTGGTTGCTTGAACAACAAGTTTGTTTAAGAGACCACTCAAATCGAATTGCACGATGATGGATCAGTTGCTTGGGTAATCCGTCTTCATCAAGATTATTTTTTTTTAATCCAGGGACTTAGATAGGATCGTCATGCATGAGCGACCGAGGCGGGAATCAATTCCCTACAAGGTTATTGAGGTACAAGGATGTCCTAGTATTCCCTATGAAGAGACGGATCATACTTTATATCCTGCTCTAACATATTCTACTTTCTACGGTTATGGGAGGGAGGATGACCGTAGGGTTCCTCCTTGGTTCTCCTAGGTTATTGATACAAAGGCATTCCACCCTTTTATCAGTTATATGTAGTAGAAATAGAATAAAGACATAATTCTCATCAATCTAAACAACATAAATTGCAAATAGATTTAAAGGAGATGAAAAACTATTTGAACTAGCATGTCCACATACATAAGCTACTCCCTAATCCTAGAATCGAAGTATCTACTCCATAGCTAGAGGAGAACAAACACAAGACATCGTAAAGAGAATCATTACAACATAAAGATGTTTAAGAATAAAAAATAATACTCTTGGTCTCTCTCCTAGGTGTTGGTCCAATCGGCCCAGCAGTACCTTGATGGTATTTTGATGATAGACAAAACTCATGACATGGGATTGTCATGGGAAAGTCCAACATGGTGTTGGCATGGAAAATCCAAGCATGGAGCTTGGTGTGGGAAAGTCCAACATGGGGTTGGCATGGAAAATCCAAGCATGGAGCGTGGTGTGGAAGTCCAAGGGGGAAGCCTTGGCATGGGAAAGTCCAAAGCATTGCGAAGCCGTGCGCTTGGTGCTTGGCATGGGAAATCCAAAGCATTGCGAAGCCGTGCGCTTGGTGCTTGGTGAGAAATGCATTGCGAAGCCGTGCGCTTGGTGCATATGGGAAGTCTTAAGGACTTGGTAAGTTCACTAGGCTCGGGGTCCTTGAGTCGGTGAAGGATGGCATTGCGAAGCCGTGCGCTTGGTGCATCCGAGGGACCGCCGGACGGGGAGCGAATGGAGTGAGCCCAAAGGGAAGCATACTTCTAGGGCATGAGACGCGAAGGATGGCGTTGTGAAGCTGTGCGCTTGGCGCATCCGAGGGACGTAGGCCGAGGGAAGAGAGCTTTTGTGGGGAACTCCATGAGGGATAAGGTGGACTTGGCCAAGTGGCTAAGACTGAGTGTCGGAGGCTCAAACTTGATGTTTGAGGGTTTACCCGACGGTCGGATGCTCAAACAACTTGGTGATTGAGGTGTTGCCCGACATCAGTCGACTGGCATAGGTGCCGGTTCGACTGATCCAAGTCGACTAGAGTTCGACTGGTGTAAGACTAGGGTTTTGTGCTTGGCAGTGGACTGCCATGGACATGGCAAATGATCAAGTCGACGAGATGCATGGGAGTGTCATGAGTCACCTATCGACTGATGGGCATCATCAGTCGACTGGTAGGTGATCCGTTGGAACTTGTCCGACGTGGATCCGCCGCGTTGTGAAACAATAGCTCTGAGCGTCGGCGGGGCCTTTGGCGATCAAGCTAGGCGTAAAAACAGCTTGATGCAGGTTATAAATGGAGCACGAGTTGGAGGATTTCGCCATGATCTTTGTCGAGCTATTGGAGGGGAATTGCTGCTGCATTCCAGTCCTTCAAGAGCCAATCAAAGCAAGCAACAAGCAAAGCGATCAAAGCAATCGGTGAAAGTTCTCTTTTGTATTGTATTTGTGTATTTGCTTGTATTTCTATATTATGTTGTAATTGCTTGTGAGAGGTTTCTCCACCTCCAACGTGTTGTTGAGAAGGAGTGTTATAGTTAGTGTCGTGCGCATAACTAGAGCTCGGTGAGCTCGCCCGTGGAGTAGGAACCATTCGGTTCCGAACCACGTATATCTTGTGTTGTGTGATTGTGTATTGTTGTTAGTTTCATTATTATTGTTATTCCGCTGCGCTAGACAAGCAACGCAAGAAGAACGAATGAATTACGACATCCAACGAACGAGGGGTATTCACCCCCTCTAGCCGGCCGTACCGATCCCCTACAAGTGGTATCAGAGCCGAGGTCGCTCTTCAAGGACTAACCGCCGTGAGAGCACTACAAAATGGCCGGCTTCATCCATCCACCGAAATTCGATGGAGATTTTGCTTGGTGGAGGAAACGGATGGAGGTATATCTCAAAACCGATTTTGATTTTATGATTATTATAGAAAAAGGTTTTGAAATGCCTAGGGACAAGTACAACAAGCCAATTGAGAAGTCAAAATGGACCCAAGACCAAATCAAAGACTTCAAGACAAATCTCAAGGTAATCAAGTTGATTAGTGATTTGTTACCTAACACTATTTGGTCTAGATTGGGTGATTATAGGGATGCAAGGGAATTATGGAATAAGGTAATGAAATTCCAAGAAAATTCCCAATCGGCACAAGTAGAGGAGATTGCCGAAGAAGAATCACCATCCACTTTTGAAGATGTGGATGACTTGGTGGAGACCTCCACCTCTAGCATTGAGGGGGAGGAGAGGCAATCTTCCATCCCGGAGCAAGAACAAGAAGCATCCACATCCGGGAGAAGTGAAGATCAGGAAGAGGCCTCTACCACCTCCCTAGGTAACTCAAGTGTTATTATTTTTTAAAAAAAAATCACATAATATGCTTTGAGTGTAGGGAGAAAGGGCATTATAAGAGCAAATGCCCTAAATTGGCTAAGAAGAAGGCATCGACACCAAAAGTCAACCCAAAGTCAAACGATGCCGGTGTTCCCAAAATCAAGAGCAAAGAACACATTGTGTGCTTTAAATGCAACCAAAAGGGACACTATCGAAGCCAATGCCCTAGGGGGAGGATGAAAGGGCAAGAAGGTGCAACTCATGTAGGGGGAGCTCCTAAAGCTAACCCTAAGGTACATTTAGTTAATGCACCTTCAATTCCTAAAGTCAAAAAGCATGCCAAAAATTATTTTAGTTCTCTTGCAATTATAAATGAAAAGCATGCTAGGAGAAACAATAAGGTCTATTGCTTAGGAGCTAAGCGTGTTAGTTTCTCTAAGGACAAACCTAGGACCTAAAACACTAGACCTATTCTACCTAGGAAGTCAATTAGGAGAGTAGAAGAAAATTTGGGTATTAATCCCAAAAAGTCTAGGCACATGCCTAAGAAGAAGAGGTTTTCCCAAAAACCTAATGAAAATTCAAAAATGGGAAAATTGGAGCTAGAGAACCAAGTCTTGAGGTCAAGACTTGAGAGAATGGAGAAAGCCCTTAGAATAATAGAAAATTCAATTCTAGGGCCAAATGCCCAAAAGTCAAGACCTAAGGTTCAAAAACGGTCTAAGGGCAAGGAAGGTTTGGGTCACAAACCTAAGCCCAAGAAGACTTATCATAATATTCCATTTAATTATGGAACTATTTCTAGGTCTAGAAAAACCAAGGCTAATAGGGAAGTTATCCCTAAGTCTAGCCATGGTGTATGTTTAGTGGCCAAGGAGTTAAGAAAAACCAAGAAGGCTACTAGGAAGGTCAATGGAGGAGTCACCTCTAGAGTTGACCCAAGTAAGACCCAAAAGACTATGGCTTTAAAGCCTAAAAGGGTCATTAGGAAGGTATCTAGGGAAGTTATCCCTAGGGAATACCTTGTTAACCCAAGGAGCTCCAATAGGTATTGGGTTCCTAAAAGCGTGATCGATTCACGCTAAATGGGTTAGGGTGTGTCAACCCTAAGTGGATGGGTAGTTAACCTAACCATAGTAGAGTTGACACATTAGGGTGTGCCAAAATGCTTGAGAAGTCAAAAATAATTAAATTGGCAAAATTAGGTCATAGAGGTATTGGTGTGCCATTTTGGGTTTTTGGCACACTAGGAAAATGAATGGCAATAAGGCAAAATATAATTAATCCCTAAAAATGGCAAATTGATTCTAACACTTAGGTATTCTATACCTTAGTATACTTTACTTGCCATGATTTGTTTGTCTTGCCATGTCATGACATCATTCTCATTTTTATTTATAAAAATATCATGATAATGTTTAGACTTATGTTTGTATGTCATGTATGCTTAATTTTCATTCACATGCCATGACATCATGATTTTGGCATATGTCTTTATCTATATCATAATTATGCCATAATCATCATCATGCATAAATTAAAATGAAATTAAGGACTATGGCATGATTTGATGGGAATCAAATAATATTGCCTTAGAAATATGCATGAGAATTTAAAAGAACAAAAACCCACATCTCACTAGATTAATTGCCTTGAATGTGTTTTACACATCTAGATATTTGTGAGATGTTTAGGAAAATGAAAATAAAGGTTTTGAAAACATTTTGAAAAACCTTGGTGAAGCCTATCTTGTGATAGCTATCACCATTGAATAGGATGATACAAAGAAGGTTTATTATTGAAGCTTTTCTAAAATTTTGAACTTTGTATCAATCTCCTAATTTAATGGGTAAAATAATTTTCCAATATTTTTCACCCATAATATTTAGGATAAGTAATATGCATATGAAATTTCACGAATTTTACACTTATGTATATTTACTTATGGATTTCAGAAATCCATTTAAATCTTGTCAAATCAATGATTATCGATCGTGACATGGATTGGCAATGATCGATGATAAATGTGATCGATTTCTGATTTCAATCGACTGCCCAAGCTGATTTCGGGTAAATCTTGTTGGTTAGGCCCATGTTCAGCTATGTTTTGGTCCCCTAACCACTTCTAACCCTAGGATATGCTTGGGAGAGCATTAGAGAGGGTGGAAATCCATTGGATATGGATTAGGAGTTGGGTTGAGGGTGAGTATCAATTTTAAGGTGGAAGAGAGTTCATTGTTGAACTTTGCCTTAATTTTGATTTGGTTAATGTTCCTATTGGCTTAGGGACTCTCCAAGGACATTGTTAGTGCAATGGTCAAGGGGGAGCAAGCCTCTAGGGGGAGGTATCCATCATGGGAAGATGGATGTGTATTCCCTCATGGGAGGAAAATTGGGTTGCCTCTCTTAAAGTGATATGGGATCACTAGAAAGATTGTAGGCATGTGTTCCTCCAAGGGAGAGATTGTAAGATCTCATTAGGATATGAGACATTCATACCCTTGGGGAGGACCTTTTTGATGTAATGTCAAAAAGGGGAAGAAGTAACCAAGTTACCAATTAGGGTTCATTGGAATTCTCATTGGGATATGAGAATTGCCAATATGGGAGAATTGGTAGACTTGAGATGGTAGTTTTGTCAATCATCAAAAAGGGGGAGATTGTTGGTGCAATCGGCCCAGCAGTACCTTGATGGTATTTTGATGATAGACAAAACTCATGACATGGGATTGTCATGGGAAAGTCCAACATGGTGTTGGCATGGAAAATCCAAGCATGGAGCTTGGTGTGGGAAAGTCCAACATGGGGTTGGCATGGGAAATCCAAGCATGGAGCTTGGTGTGGAAGTCCAAGGGGGAAGCCTTGGCATGGTAAAGTCCAAAGTATTGCGAAGCCGTGCGCTTGGTGCTTGGCATGGGAAATCCAAAGCATTGCGAAGCCGTGCTCTTGGTGCTTGGTTAGAAATGCATTGCGAAGCCGTGCGCTTGGTGCATATGGGAAGTCTTAAGGACTTAGTAAGTTCACTAGGCTCGGGGTCCTTGAGTCGGTGAAGGATGGCATTGCGAAGCCGTGTGCTTGGTGCATCCGAGGGACCGCATGACGGGGAGGGAATGGAGTGAGCCCAAAGGGAAGCATACATCTAGGGCATGAGACGCGAAGGATGACATTGTGAAGCCGTGTGCTTGGCGCATCCGAGGGACGTAGGCCGAGGGAAGAGAGCTTTGGTGGGGAACTCCATGAGGGATAAGGTGGACTTGGCCAAGTGGCTAAGACTGAGTGTCGGAGGCTCAAACTTGATGTTTGAGGGTTTACACGACGGTCGGATGCTCAAACAACTTGGTGTTTGAGGTGTTGCCCGACATCAGTCGACTGACATAGGTGCCAGTTCGACTGATCCAAGTCGACTAGAGTTCGACTGGTGTAAGGCTAGGGTTTTGTGCTTGGCGATCATCGCCATGGACATGGATCGGCGATCGGTGATGGGAGTGTCGCGAGCGCGAGCGCTCCCGTAGCCGACGGGCGATCGACTCTTTGGGTCACGATCGTGATGGGCATCATCGATCGTAGGTGATCCGTTGAAACTTGTCCGACGTGGATCTTGCCGTTGTGAGACAACGGCTACAGCGATCGGGGGCCGGCGGCTAAGCGTAAATGGTGCACGAGTTGGAGGATTTCGCCATGATTTTTGTGGAGCTATTGGAGGGGAATTGCTGCTGCATTCCAGTCCTTCAAGAGCCAATCAAAGCAAACAACAAGCAAAGCGATCAAAGCAATCGGTGAAAGTTCTCTTTTGTATTGTATTTGTTTATTTGCTTGTATTTCTATATTACGTTGTAATTTCTTGTGAGAGGTTTCTCCACCTCCGACGTGTTGTCGAGAAGGAGTGTTATAGTTAGTGTCGTGCGCATAACTAGAGCTCGGTGAGTTCGCCCGTGGAGTAGGAACCATTCGGTTCCGAACCACATATATCTTGTGTTGTGTGATTGTGTATTGTTGTTAGTTTCATTATTATTGTTATTCCGCTGCGCTAATGACAATCGTAGACAAGCAACGCAAGAAGAACGAACGAATTACGACATCCAACGAACGAGGGCTATTCACCCCCCTCTAGCCGGCCGTACCGATCCCCTACACTAGGCATTGGACGTAGATTTTGATCTTTGAGGCACTTCCTCTCTCTCCCTGTTACGAGCCTCCAGTGCTTCTTAGAGCACCTTCTTGCCGTCCTAGCCATCAGGCCTTTCTCCCGAGATTTTAGATCCATAGGGCAGCTCCCCTCGTGATCCCTCTCCTCTTAGATGAGTTTCCTATATATAGAGGCGGCTCTAACTTTCCATAAATGCTTGAAAACCCTAATTCCTTGTATTTACGGCGTCGCCACACGACCATGTGAATTTCACACAACCTGGCTATATGCAAGGCTAGAAACGACTAAAATCTAGGCTAAAATTGAGCTAGAAATTTAACACTTCCATGCTAATTTAATATACTAGCCATGTGCCATTTTGGAACCTCTGTTTTGATCTGTTTCGCTTCGAGAACATGCACATGTCTTTGGACACGGCAAGATCATATTCCCTAAAATACGTGTTCTAAAAAATGCTTCATTTTTTCTCCAAAAATGCAGTCCTACAAATAAATTAACAAAATTAGATCTCCAAACTAGAAAATAATAAATGAATGTAAAACAATGGAGAATATGAATGAAACAAGTATGAAATGCAATGATTTGTGTGCTAAAACTACTCCAAAAATTTTATATGATTTGTACACATCAATTCCCCCATACTTAGATCTTTGCTTGTCCTCAAGAAAACCTTAGTGCAATGAAATTTAAAAGTATTGTTCCATACTTATCATGCTAACTAAAATTATCAAGTGGTATTTTCAATCAAAACAAATAGATATGTTCTAAAGATTCACTAGGTTAGCTTTTCGTGTATGTGCTGAGAGAATTTTGTTAGTAATATATGAGAGATGTCCTAAGGCAATCGCCTTATGTATGAACCATTTATATGATAAATGAAGATTCACTATTTGAGTATACATATTTTATTTATTTGATTGGATCTTCAACTCATTTACTGAATGTCCACGATACGATTCACAGCATGAGAGAATTTGTGATTGGATCACAACTAGTGAGTATCTCTACATGTGTAATTGTGATGTATCGGAATTATCCCTAGTCGATGAATTGATGGATTTAGACACCATCAATTCTGTCGAGACTAGCACGAGGTATACTCCTTGGTGTATCCAAGCAGCTGATTCTCACTGGCTGGAGACATAGTGATGTCCGGAGTTAATCGTGGATGCTAGTTATGGTAACTAGTTCATTGGAGTGACAAGCCGTAAGACTTCATATGGTTCTCTGCATATATAGATATGTCAATGAAGTTCTTACTGTGGCTTAAGTGTGATGTTCCTTTGACTTGCGGTATTCAAGTCATCTTGATCATAGAGACTTATGCTTTGATATCTTAAGCAAACATCTCTAAGGAGATGTAGACCCGGGATGATTGGGTATAAGTCGAAGTGATCGAAGGTGTTTGAATAGCCTATAAAGGATTCACCACTCCTTGCGAGGAGATGTATACCCATGGCCTCTCGTCGGATTGTTACTAAAGTCTTTGGCCAAAGCATTACATGTTTAGAGTAAGGTACTCTTCGATACATGTGGAGTAATTAGAATCCGTAGGACGAGGAAATGATACTTGGGCTAGGTGTGACGTAGTCAGCCTAGTGGGGACTGACACAATAGACCATGTCCTGAACCAAGTGGGTATAAGATGAGTGATGGGAATGGGGCACGGATCATTCGAGCTGCTGAAGGGTTTCAGAAATAGTTCTGGATCAACCGTTGATCTTTTCGGTTAATTGGGGATCATGATGTACTACTAGGTGCCACTCATTATCATTCTATAATTAATGGTTAATTATAGACGGCCAACATAAACCGAGATCCTATTTGGTCACACGCACAACGAGCGTAATCCAAAGGATTTAAAACGAGCTTGAGTATGGGATTCTCAGACCGAGAGAAACTAGGTTTGGTTGGACCAAACATAAACCGAGCATGAAATCGTTTCAGTCGCAATGGAAGCATGGATGGGCCAAGTCTTATGAAGACGTAATGGATGAACCAAAATGGTTTCGTTCTAATCCAATGGAGGAGAATAAACCAAAGGGTTTGGTTTATTTTAAACGAATGAACCAAAAGTTGGTTCGGTTCGTTTTAACTTAAAATAAACCTTCATGGTTTGGTTTATTTTAACTTATCTTAATGGAGCGGGTTAACGGGCCTAATGGTTATGATCCAATAACCATTAAGAGAATTAGTTCTATATAAAAGAGGGCTTAATGGATAATTAAGCCCTAATCCAAAACCCTTGCCCTAAGGTTGCCGCCCACCTCATCCTTGGAGATTTCGGCGCCAACCCTAGGTGTCCCGCCCAGCTTGTTGTGCCGCCGTCCATCTCCTTGCCGACGTCCAAGCTTCAGCCGGTGAACCCTCCGGCGACCCTCCGGTGATCTTCCTAGGCCTCGGTGAAAAGGTGAGCACTTGGCTTCCTTGTTTTGGCCGGCGCCTACTCCTCCACCAAGCTGTCCAGTTTTCTGGACAGCTTCTTCTCCTATCGTCGGAGCGTCGTTTGGATGACGGTTAGAGCTCCGACAGTGGCTAACTTACCTGGGATTCGATCTTCGGTAATCCTCTGAGGTGGAGGACGAAGGATTCATCAATTGGTTGACGAATACCTCTCCGGAGAAGCGAGTTTTGAGAACTCGTATTAGGATCCGAATTTGGATTCGGATCGTGATCATCTCTCGATCACGTCATCTTCAACACGAGGCTAGTAACCCGTACGAAGACGAAGCTCGTGGCTTAGCGAAGTCATCCCGAGGAACTCGGCGTGGATACGGATAGAGACGATTCTAGCGAGGATCATTCCGGTTGATGCCGTTCCCGCTACACGTCATACGAAAGGTATAACGTAGATAAATTTCCTTTTATTGCAAATTTAAATTTACGGTTATGTCTACACTTGTTGTAATATGCATGCGTGTGTTGTGTGTGTTGTAATAAATATAGATTTATTATTTTTATTGCTTCCGCTATGTTCATGTTAGCGAAACGTGATCGAACACACACACGCCGCGGTGTCGGAAACCTAACAGTGGTATCAGAGCCCAGGTTGTGTTTCGACATAATCGTAAAAATGGTTTTGCGATAGTCATAATGTATTTCTAGAAATTTTCTAATTTTGGAAATTTAGAAGTATTTATGGAAATTTTTCAATTTTGGAAAGTCTAGAAGTATTTATGGAAATCTTCCACTTTTGGAAAGTTGGAAGTATTTATGGAAATTGATATTTTCCATGAATAAAATATTTGATTAGATTCTGGAAATTTGTTTCCTAATTTAATCATGATTTGATTTGGGAAATCAAATCTTAAATATATTTTATTTCCATAAGTAGTTTTAATGATTTAGGAAATTGGTTTCCTAAATAGATTTTCCTTAATCAAATAATTCCATAAATAAAATATGTGATTAGATTTGGAAATTTGTTTCCTAATTTAATTATGATTTGATTTGGAGAATCAAATCTTAAACATATTTTATTTCCATAAATAGTTATGACATATAAGGAAACATATACATGATATAATTATATGCCATGTAATTGCATTAGATGCATAACATAATGTCATACGTGTCGTGACATGTAGATGTATGCCATGCCATGTAGATAATAGTTATTTGCATGCAAAGAGGATGAGACATAAAACCCTTAAACAATATTAAATCCTACACCTTCCATTAATATGGTTAGAACCAGAGTTCTGTTTCTTGTTTGGGTTGTTGGACTCTCTCCAAGCCCGGCTCGAACCCGAACATGTTCAAACCATGGAATAGTTTAATACTAATATGGTAAGAGTCAGAGGTCAATCGTTAGCTTTGGTTGTTGGACTCTCTCCAAGCTGGGCTAATTGGTTGAATGCGCTCTAACCATATTAAAACTATTTCCCGATTAATGGGTTGGCTTTAACCTGGAGCATCGTCTTGTTGGACTCTCTCCAAGGTCGATGTAAAGGGAGGTGAAGTTGGGTGCTATGCATATGATGCATACTTGTTAATGTGTTAACAACCCGATGTATGTGTGAACATTCAATTAGTTGATAGCACATTGTGATAGTTGCATATACGTGATATGCAATCGGTATAGATGATACCTACCGTCGTATTTATGAATGGCTTGTTGGACTCTCTCCAAGGTTGTTCATAACTATGATGGATATCAGCCCATTCGGAGATGGACCTACGATCTCCCGAAGTGATTTTGGGGTTTTTGAAATTCGAAAAATGAATGGGATTTATAAATGTATATTGATGCATTTTAAAATCATTTTCTCATATATGCTCATTTTGTATTTCTAGGTCAATAAATTGATCATGATGTCTTTGAATTTGTGCACTATTTTGGATTTGAACAAACTGACTGGGCCTAACTTCCTGGACTGGCTTAGAAACCTTAGAATTGTTCTCAAGGCGGAAAAGCTTGCATATGTCCTTGAAGAGCGTCTTCCTGACCGTCCTAAGGACGATGCAACTCCAGATCAAATGTTGGTCTATCAGAAGCATGTGGCAGATTCTGAGCTGGCGAGTTGCACCATGCTAGCGGCGATGGTACCTGAGCTGTAAAAGCAGCATGAGCATATGGATGCTAATACTATGCTCTTCCATCTTCACGAGTTGTTCGATGAGCAAGCGAGATCCGAAAGGTTCGAGGTCTCTAGGCTCCTCTTCACCACGAAGATGCAAGAAGGTTCGTCTGTAGTGAAGTTTGTGCTAAAGATGAACGGGTACATCGAGCGGCTAGCTACCCTCGGTTTTGTGATGGATCATGAGTTAAGTATTGACTTAATTCTGCATTGTTTGCCCAAGAGTTTCTCGCAATTTGTGAAGAACTATCGGATGAACAAATTGGAATCCACCATTCCCGAGCTCCTCAATATGCTGAAGACTGTGGAGCCTTCTGTGAAGCATGAGGAGAAGGCGGTTCTGTTAGTTGATTCCTCAAAGAAAGGTTCTAAGAGGAAGGCAAAAGAACAGAAGAAAGGAAAGAACAAAAAGGCAAAGAAGGCGGAACCAGCGCAAAAGGGCACTTGCCATCACTGTGGCAAGGAAGGCCACTGGCGAAGAAACTGCAAGATTTATCTTGAGTCCATGAAGAAGAAGAAGGCATCCGATGCCCCATCCTCTTCAGGTATCTTCGTTATTGATTGTCATTCTATTTCCTTAGACACTTGGGTATTGGATACTGGGTGTGGCTCACATATATGTAATGACATACAGGGGCTAAGGAATAGAAGAAGACTTGTCAGAGGGGAGTCAAATTTGCGAGTTGGCAATGGAGCAAAGGTTGCTGCGGTCTCCATCGGAACTTATTTGCTGAAGCTCCCTAGTGGACTAGTCTTAGAACTGGACAATTGCTATTATGTTCCTTCTCTAATAAAGAACATTGTTTCTATTTCCTGTTTAAATAGAAATGGTTTCCATTTGACGTTTAGTAACAATTGTTGTTATATAACTTTGAATGGCGTACTTTATGGAACTGGAACCTTGAGTAATGGCATTTATACGTTGGACGTATCCAGTGACATTTTCAATATCAAAGTGAGCAACATGCGTGCTCGAAAGGATAATCAAATAGACTCCTATATGTGGCATTGTCGTCTTGGCCATATAAGCAAGAAACGCATGTCCGAATTACACCGATGTGGAATTTTGGAATCGTTTGAATTGGATTCATACGATACATGTGAATCATGTAGGGGATCGATATGGCCGGCTAGAGGGGGGTGAATAGCCCTCGTACGTTGGACGTCGTAAATTGCTCGTCTACAAAAGATTAGCGCAAGCGGAATATACAAATACAAAGCAAAAGACAAACAATAAAACAAACGCTAACACGATGGTATAACGTGGTTCACGGCTACGCCGCTAATCCACGGTCCCTGATTCGTCCTCGGTGAATCACTCCGTTAAACCAATCCACTAAATGGTCTCTCCTTTGCACCAAGCTAGGTGGAGATAACCTTTACAACCAAGATCACTCTTCTTACAATAGGATTGAAGTAAAGACAAGTAAGAAGAGTTTAGAGCTTGTGGGGCACTAGGAAGATCGTTTGGAGTATGAGCATTAGCCTCTCAAAGGCTCACACCCTCTCTTTTTATAGAGAGGGCTAACTTCTTCCCGTTTGCCGCCATCACCGATCAGCCCGCTGAGCGATCATTACTACAACGGCCTCCGAACACGTCGGATCCCGACCGCTGTAGTCCAACGAACTCTTGGCGGTGACCGATGGACCTCATCGATCATCGGCTGCTCCGTAGTCGACCGCCACCATTACGAACGGTTCTCGCGGGTCGAAACCCCATTGACTACCGATCGGCCGCTTTGCAGCCGGATCGATGGTCTGTAGTCGACCGCCCACGATGGCGATCCGCCACAATCCGATCTCGTATACCACCGAACTCACTCGACTCGATGTCGATCGCCATGACATGGCAATGATCGGTGGTGTCGGGAAAACCCATCCGACACTTGGCCAAATGGCCAAGTTTCACCTAAGAACTACCCTTCCCCGGGTTACAATCACTCACTCTCATTTCTCGGAGTCCTTCGCCTTCGAAGTTCTCTTCGTTCTCGGCCACGCCCCTGCAGATCGCGCGATCGCGCTCGCAATGCTCCTTCGCCTCTTGCCTCGAAGTCTACTTCCTCCGGCTTCACTCCAAGCTTCTCGTCCGGCGGTCCCTCGGATGCTCCAAGCGCACGGCTTCCGCAAAGCTATCCTTCACCGACTCAAGGCACGAGTCATGAGATGTGAAACTTGCCATGACTCCATGTGCGAATTACTAAGTCCTGCACGACTTCAACGCACATATCATATCAACATATCAAACTAACTTAAACCCTTTGCCACACCATCAAAACCATATTACGGCAAGAGATTGCCCTAACAAATCATGCTTAAAAGGCAAGATGACTAAGTTACCTTTTACTGGAAAAGGTGAACGAGTGGGAGAGTTACTAGGTCTAATACATACTGATGTATGTGGACCTATGTCAACTCAAGCATTAGGAGGCTATAGCTACTTCATTACCTTCACCGATGATCACTCACGGTTTGGGTATGTGTTCTTGATGAAACACAAGTCTGAAGCCTTTGAAAGGTTCAAAGAGTTCAGAAATGAAGTAGAGAAACAACATGACAAGAGTATTAAAATACTTCGATCGGATCGAGGTGGTGAATACTTGAGTCAGGAGTTTCTTGATTACCTAAGAGACAATGGTATATTGTCTCAATGGACTCCGCCCTATACACCATAGCATAATGGTGTATCTGAGAGGCGTAACCGGACTTTGTTGGACATGGTCAGGTCGATGATGAATCATGAAACTCTTCCCAAGTCCTTTTGGGGTTATGCACTTCAGATAGCTGTTTACTTGTTAAACAAAATGCCTACCAAGGTAGTCTCAACTACTCCATATGAGATATGGAATAGTAAGAAACCTCATGTATCTTACTTGAAGATATGGGGTTGTCCTGCTTATGTGAAGCGGACTGTATCAGACAAATTGGATGTTAAGTCTGATAAATGCCTATTTGTTGGATACCCTAAGGAAACAAGGGGTTACCAATTCTATCATCCTGTGGAACAAAAGGTATTTGTTTCAAGGCATGCTGTGTTTCTAGAGAAAGAGTTTCTCTTGCAAGAAAACAGTGGGAGTGTCGTCGAGCTTGAGGAGGCTCGAGAGACTCAAATAGACATTGACGAGATACCTGGTGAAGCACAACAGCCGACAACTCATAGTGATGAGCAATCGGCTGGACCTATTGTAACACCACATCTTCGTAGATCTGGCAGAACACGTAATATTCCTGAGAGATATAGATTTCTCGTAAGTGAATCGAACGACGTGTTACTCATTGATGATGAGGAGCCTACCAGTTATGAAGAAGTGCTGACAAGTTCAGAAAGGGATAAGTGGCTTGGTGTCATGAAGTCGGAAATGGATTCCATGTATGAAAACCAAGTTTGGAACTTGGTTGACCCACCTGAAAGGATAAAGCCTATAGGGTGCAAGTGGGTTTTCAAGAAGAAAACCGACATGGATGGTAATGTGATTACCTATAAGGCTATATTGGTGGCGAAAGGATATCGTCAAAAACAAGGTGTTGATTATGACGAAACCTATTCGCCTGTAGCTATGCTTAAATCCATTCGGATGCTCCTGGCCATAGCGGCTCATTATGATTATGAGATATGGCAGATGGATCTGAAAACAGCTTTCCTTAATGGAAACCTGCTCGAGGACGTGTATATGATACAGCCTGAGGGTTTCACATCGGTTGATAAAACCAAGGTATGCAAATTGCGACGGTCCATTTATGGATTGAAGCAAACATCCAGGAGTTGGAATATCCGTTTTGATGAGACCATCAAAAAGTTTGATTTCTCATAAAATCCAGACGAACCTTGTGTGTACAAGAAGGTTAGTGGGAGTGCAGTCGTGTTCCTAGTATTATATGTTGATGACATATTACTTATAGGAAACGATGTTTCAATCTTACAGTCAGTTAAGGTTTGGTTATCAAAGACATTCTCCATGAAAGACCTGGGAGAAGCAACCTACATCCTCAGGATTAAGATCTATAGAGATAGATCGGAACGGTTGCTTGGTCTTTCGCAGTCTACATATATAGACCGAGTGCTAAAGAGGTTTAGCATGTCGGAATCCAAGAAAGGTTTCCTACCCATCAGGCATGGGGTACACCTTTCGAAGTCTATGTGTCCGCGCACAGAAGACGAGAGGATTTGCATGAGTAAGATTCCCTATGCATCCACAATAGGATCTATCATGTATGCTATGTTATGTACGAGGCCCGATGTATCGTATGCTCTGAGTGTCACGAGCAGATACCAGTCTGATCCAGGAATGGATCATTGGGTGACTGTTAAGATGATCCTTAAGTACTTAAGAAGAACTAAGGATGCGTTCCTAATATATGGAGAAGGGTACATGGTGATACGTGGGTATACGGATGCCAGCTCCAGACAGACAAGGATGATTCCATGTCTCAGTCTGGATATGTATTCACCTAGAATGGAGGCGCAATAAGTTGGAAAGGTTCCAAGCTTGACACTATAGCGGATTCTGCCACTAAGGCAGAATACATTGCAGCTTTGGAAGCAGCAAAGGATGCGGTTTGGATCAAGAAGTTCATCTCTGAACTTGATGTGGTCTCATCAATGATCCAAACATATGCTTCGCCGCTATCATCTTATCAGAGAGATCATTAGTAGGAACGAAATACAAATCGAGAAAATTCCCACTGAATGGAACTTAGCGGATCCCTTGACTAAGGCATTACCTCAAAATAAGTTTGAGGGTCATGTTCGAGCTTATGGTATTGGATACCGTAGCGATTGGCATTAGGCCAAGTGTGAGTCTGTTAGTAATATATGAGAGATGTCCTAAGGCAATCGCCTTATGTATGAACCATTTATATGATAAATGAAGATTCACTATTTGAGTATACATGTTTAATGTATTTGATTGGATCTTAAACTCATTTACTGAATGTAAACGATACGATTCACAGCATGAGAGAATTTGTGATTGGATCACAACTAGTGAGTATCTCTACATGTGTAATTGTGATGTATCGGAATTATCCCTAGTCGATGAATTGATGGATTTGGACACCATCAATTCTGTCGAGACTAGCAAGAGGTATACTCCTTGGTGTATCCAAGCAGCTGATTCTCACTGGCTGGAGACATAGTGATGTCCGGAGTTAATCGTGGATGCTAGTTATGGTAACTAGTTCATTGGAGTGACCATCCGTAAGACTTCATATGGTTCTCTGCATATATAGATATGTCAATGAAGTTCTTACTGTGGCTTAAGTGCGATGTTCCTTTGACTTGCGGTATTCAAGTCATCTTGATCATAGAGACTTATGCTTTGACATCTTAAGCAAACATCTCTAAGGAGATGTGGACCCGGGATGATTGGGTATAAGTCGAAGTGATCGAAGGTGTTTGAATAGCCTATAAAGGATTCACCACTCCTTGCGAGGAGATGTATACCCATGGCCTCTCGTCGGATTGTTACTAAAGTCTTTGGCCAAAGCATTACATGTTTAGAGTAAGGTACTCTTCGATACATGTGGAGTAACTAGAATCAGTAGGACGAGGAAATGATACTTGGGCTAGGTGTGACGTAGTCAGCCTAGTGGGGACTGACACAATAGACCATGTCCTGAACCAAGTGGGTATAAGATGAGTGAAGGGAATGGGGCACGGATCATTCGAGCTGCTGAAGGGTTTCAGAAATAGTTCTGGATCAACCGTTGATCTTTTCGGTTAATTGGGGATCATGATGTACTACTAGGTGCCACTCATGATCATTCTATAATTAATGGTTAATTATAGACGGCCAACATAAACCGAGAACCTATTTGGTCACACGCACAACGAGCGTAATCCAAAGGATTTAAAACGAGCTTGAGAATAAGATTCTCAGACCGAGAGAAACTAGGTTTGGTTGGACCAAACATAAACCGAGCATAAAATCGTTTCAGTCGCAATGGAAGCGTGGATGGGCCGAGTCTTATGAAGACATAATGGATGAACCAAAATGGTTTGGTTCTAATCCAATGGAGGAGAATAAACCAAAGGGTTTTGTTTATTTTAAACGAATGAACCAAAAGTTGGTTCGGTTCGTTTTAACTTAAAATAAACCATCATGGTTTGGTTTATTTTAACTTATCTTAATGGAGCGGGTTAACGGGCCTAATGGTTATGATCCAATAACCATTAAGAGAATTAGTTCTCTATAATAGAGGGCTTAATGGATAATTAAGCCCTAATCCAAAACCCTTTCCCTAAGGTTGCCGCCCACCTCATCCTTGGAGATTTCGGCGCCAACCCTAGGTGTCCCGCCCAGCTTGTTGTGCCGCCGTCCATCTCCTTGCCGGCGTCCAAGCTTCAGCCGGTGAACCCTCCGGCGACCCTCCGGTGATCTTCCTAGGCCTCGGTGTAAAGGTGAGCACTTGGCTTCCTTGTTTTGGCCGGCGCCTACTCCTCCACCAAGCTGTCCAGTTTTCTGGACAGCTTCTTCTCCTCTCGTCGGAGCGTCGTTTGGACGACGGTTAGAGCTCCGACAGCGGCTAAATTACCGGGGATTCGATCTCCGGTAATCCTCTGAGGTGGAGGACGAAGGATTCGTCAATTGGTTGATAAATACCTCTCCGGAGAAGCGAGTTTTAAGAACTCGTATTAGGATCCGAATTTGGATTCGGATCGTGATCATCTCTCGATCACGTCGTCTTCAACACGAGGCTAGTAACCCGTACGAAGACGAAGCTCGTGGCTTAGCGAAGTCATCCCGAGGAACTCGGCATGGATACGGATAGAGACGATTCTAGCGAGGATCGTTCTGGTTGATGCCGTTCCCGCTACACGTCATACGAAAGGTATAACGTAGATAAATTTCCTTTTATTGCAAATTTAAATTTACGGTTATGTCTACACTTGTTGTAATATGCATGTGTGTATTGTGTGTGTTTTAATAAATATAGATTTATTGTTTTTATTGCTTCCGCTGTGTTCATGTTTGCGAAACGTGATCGAACACACACACGCCGCGGTGCCGGAAACCCAACAAATTTCCTAGGGGATACTCATTCCATGGTCAGTCAAGTTGTCAACCTATAGCTTTCCTAAGGTCTCCGACCTTTAGGTACTCACCTGCCCTAAGCGAGGGGCATTCCTTAGATTTAGCATAAAGTCTCAAAGGCATGCTCGTTATTGAGTGAAGTTGGTAGGTGTTTCCCCAATAACCTAACTCGTTCTCAATGGGGCACCTTACCTTTCCACCCATAACAATTGTTTTTTTATTCCTCAAAATTTTTTTCTGTTTGCTCTCTCTCTTTTCTTTTCTCTCTCTTTTTTTCTTTTTCTTTTCAAAGAACATTTGTTTCCCTCATGCTCACAGGGATATTGATTTTTCTGAATGGGCTTACATAATCCGATCATCTCTAGTAACTAAAATGTTAAATCAAGAGTCACCTATGGATTCTAAAGTACTAGACTACTGAGATGAATCATAACTACTTATGTACTAGATTCTCCCTTTCAGAATATTCGATAAGTGTAAGTGAAAATAAAAGCTAGCAAGTGAAAATCTAGTAAATCCATCAAAGCATCAAAAAATAAAGTACCATTGGATAAAGGAAGTTAAGCTATGTATGACATGGAAAGAGATCATAAAAATTTCTGAAAATATCACTAAGGTAGCTTAAAGTGACTAACAACTAAGCGTTGAAAGGATGCTAAACACTATATGCATGAACAAATAAAAGTAAATAATCTAATAATGAACCTAGATGTCAAAGAAAAACTAATACTAGTAGAAGAGCATATAAAAATTTGGGTCTCCCCCTAGAATAAAATGATATCTTACCTCTAGTATGGTGGTTGAGGTGGGAAATCTGGCAGTCTCGGCATGTCAAGCAAGTAGGAGAATCGGATATTAAACCGCTGGTGCCACATGTACATTGTAGGGTTCTTGTGTGAAAAACAATCACAAAATGCAGAGGAAAAACTAGATCCCTCCAATGATCTATGTGTATACATAAAACTAATCGTTCTTACAACTACATCTAGTTGAGAGATTACCCTTGATGCATAGCCCTTCGCAATCCCAGCAGCAACTTTTCTCCAAAGGATCTCAGCGTGATCAGGATGGTCGCGCCACTATGGTATCCACACGAACACACACTTTCAAAAATCAAAGTTGTGCTAGCAACACAAGACAAGGGGTCTAGGCCAAGAAGGATTTTCGGCCAAGAAGATGAAGAAGAAGAACAAAGGCAATCTCTATTAAGCATCATGATCCAAAGCCCCCTTTTATATTCATCTTATGAATAAGAAAGGTTTTGCATCCTTTTGTATTCCCTCTTCAATGCAAGATTAATACACATTAATCATGCATGATAAGAGGTTTCTTCCAACCTTTGGGTTTCCCTCTTCCATGCATGATTAATTCAAATTAATCATGCATGATGAATCCATAACTCTTCATCTTCTTCAATTGATTTTATTTGAGTCTAACTCAAATTAATCCAACATGAGTCTAAATCAAGTTTTGTCTCAATAAATGAGTCTAACTCAATGAATCCAATTCATTAGATTAATGGTTCATTTAGTCAAACTAAAATGAACCCCATCTCCAAAACAACATGTTCTTAGTGTGTGCCCCAATAGGTTCTCGTAACGTTGGCAATGTCTATAAAACCCCTTTTAGAAACATAAGCAATGAGTGACATCTAGCAATGCATCATTTCTACCCAAGTAATGAGAATGTCGAGATTCGACATCACCTTTCTGTGACTATTATCTTGTATGATTCAATCCTTCTATCCTTGATATTTAGATTGATAAATGAGGCATAACTCGTGTCATCCTCTTATCAATCATTGTATTTCTTGATCCCCAAGTAGACTACCCCAATCAAATGAGCTCAATATCTCATTTGACTTATTTGAGGATGGTCATGCATTTTAGTAGTACCTTATCAAGGGGCCCACAGATATCACTTCCGTCATATGGAAGAGATAGATCTCATCTACAACACTCAAATTCCTTTGCATAATTCATTGCATAGCCAGTGATCGACTTTATAGTTGACCTTGTTAAAGGTGACGTTTGAGGCAACAAGCCTACCTCTCCCCTTTGCAATTAAAAACACAAGTACAAGAATTACAACAACTAAAATAAAAACTATCGACTTAGAAGTAGATGGAGTTAATGTGCATTGTCAATGTTACAATGGCGTAGTGTTGTTGTCGGAAGCTTGGAATGGTTGGAGCACTTGTGAACAAACTTAGATGATCCAAAGAGGTTAAAAGCTTCTTTTTATAGACACTCAAACCCTAGTTCGTTGAGATACAAATCTTGGTCAAAGCTCCTCATCCCCCGATTTTTGGTGGAGCTTATCTTGACTTTCTTTGAGATGATCTGCTTAACCAGTAGTCGACTGATGCCCCACACTAGTCGACTGATGATAGGAATAGTCGACTGGCAATACCCTTCAGTCAACTATTAGATTGATCACTCACTTGCAACAAAGAGTTAGCACAGAATACATGATTGATGGTAATTATGATGGTTCCTTACCGTCCGACCTCGACCATGACCTTCCTCCGAAAGTCTTAGTTGGATCTCTGCCTACGATTGTTCCCGTACGAAGGACACAGTTTTACCATCACTTCACACTCGGTGCTTACATTTGGTCCTCCTGACTTATCGCTTAGCTTTCGGTCGCCACCTAGGTTCCTCGACTCCAACGAGGTTCTCCTGGTGTCACCTGACCACTACAGTTTCTTGTCGCATGATTCTCCGGGTGTCATTGACCTTGGCATATCTTAAATCATTTCTTTCACACTCAACCCAACAAATGAGATAATAATAATTGCTTAACTTTGAACCTTTTCCATAATCAAAACCTAGGTTCAAATATCTAGTACCCCTGCACCAACAATCTCCCCCTTTTTGATCTATGGAAAACTGATTCAAAGTTTAGGAAAATTAAGCATAAATAAGCATGAATATGCATGTAGTAAACATGTAGTAAGTATGTAGTAATAAGCATGAGCAAGTAAGTATGAATAAGTTCTTTCTTAAACGCTCCACCTAAAGGTTACCTCCCCCTTAACATTAGGTGAGTTTGTGAAAAAGAAATCCCCCCTTAACTTTGGCCTCTTTTTTTTTTTAAAAAAAGAAAAATTTTCATTAACTTTTGGCCTCTTCTCCCCCTTTTGCCATATATCGAAAAATCGAGTGGTGTAATTATAATATTAAATGTGCTTAACTATAAGAATCCAAGCATGTGCCCTTTGAGGTTAACTCTTGACTTATTATTTTAAGTCCTAAGAATCTTAAAGCACCCTAGGTGTAACAAAAGGTGTAGGATCAATTTAAGTTTTTTCTATCCCTTTGCACCAACAATCTTGAACTAGCTTTACTTTTCGTGAGAGAGTGTATGATAGCTAGTTTTGGTAAAGTTAATTTTTGAAAACTACTTAAAAAATAATCTATGATTTCAAAATAATTAAAAGTTATAAACATAATTTTGATTTCACAATAACATTGAAGATTTAAACAAATTTTAAGCCTTAAGATCAGTATATCCCCCTAACTTATCATTAAGGTTAACCACACGGAACCTAGAAGGTTTAGGAGTATAATTTTGTCCTAAAGGTTATATGTCTAGTATTGGCCAACTATCGATATTCAAAGAACAATCATGAAAATAAATATTTTATACATTTTGGAAAAAAATTCAAATATTATGTTTATTTTAATTGTTTTTAGCATCTTACCCATTTTACATGTCTCATAGCATGTTCACCTTATATGTTTTTGTAAGATGACTTCAATTTTTACTTAGTTAAATTTAATGATTTGAAGATTAATCAACCTTAGGTTAGATTCAGATATAACCTTTAGATCATTATGTAAACTTTTCGTGAATGACTTCCAGGTGGTGGTGAGGCACAGAGGCCTTCTTTGATTGTAACAATGACCACTTCCTTAGACAAAGCTAATTTTAAGAAAATGTTTACTTAAGTCACATAGGGTTACTTGCTGATCTAACTAGTTTAGGATGTGGCGAGGTAGCTTTAGTTAGTTCCACTAAGCCGAGTTCACTAAGCTAGATACGCCTTATCTAGCTCGGATACACAAGACCTCATTTCCCTAACATATTATCATCTTACTGCATCCTGATACTATGTTGTCAAGGTTGACTAACTATGGTCCTATCTACCCATTCTAAAAGTTAAAACACAACGAAACTAAGCATGCAAAGTTATATTAAGAAATTGAGTACACAATTTTAGTATTAGTTCCCCCTAGATCATTGAACCAATACGGTCTATCCTCGTAGTAGATTTGATCCTTGGGAACCCAAAACTTAGTTGAACCTAAATGTGAATTTAACAAGATCTTAGGGACCTATTCCTGGTCTCTTCGATTACTATGATTGACAATTTACATGTACAATTTATTCATAGTTGTTGTCCTAAACCTGAGTCCAGCCTTGTTGTACATAGCTCTTTGTGATCCAAGAAGTAGGTCAAGACCCTTGGATTCCAATGTGAACCTTTCCAACTCAACCTTAAGCTCTTGAACTTTTCCTTTCAAGAGAGAATTCTCCTCCTCAAGTTTTTCAACCTGAGTCGAGTTTCCCTCATGAACTGGACTCGTTGAAGAGGTTAGGGTAGCCTCATGATTGAGAAGTTTAACCTCATTAAGCAAAGACACGACCCTAGACTTGAACTTAGCTAACTTCTTATCTAACAATTAATGGCGTGATATAAATTGCCAATTAATGAACGTCTTACCTTGATCTTTTCCTTTGATCCGGCCTTGAGTCTTGTCTCGAATTCATCATCGGAATCAGAGTCAGATTCGGATTCTTAGTTAGCTTCAGACTAAGACTCTATCGGTCTCGCCATGAAAGCCAAGTTGCCGCCTTGGTATTCTTCTTCTTCCCAAGTTGCTCGGAATACCGTCTTTGGTTGTTATGTAGTTTTTCTTCCCTTTTTGATCATCTTTCGAACTAGGTTGACTAGTTCAGTCTCCATCTCTTCCTTCGATTCGTATTCTTCTTCTTCGGGAGGTGGCTTGCCCTTTTCCTTTCTTTTTGGTCCTGCAATCAAAGCTACACCTTTCTTGATTGGGACCGAGTTAGTCTGCTCATGCAATTCAAATTCTGAAAATAACTCATCTAATCTAATCTTTGAAAGCTATCTAGATACTTTGTATGCGTCAACCATGGATGCCCACAAAGTGGTCCTAGGAAATGCAATTAGTGCATACCTTATTACGTCTCGATTCTCCACCTTTTGTCCAATTGAATGGAGACCATTCATTATGTCTTGGATCCTCGAGTGGAGTTGTGTCGCCGTCTCGTTATCCTGCATCTTAAGATTAAATAGTTTATTTAAAAGAAGGTCCCATTTGCATACCTTTGTGTCAGTCGTCTCTTCGTGTAGCTTGATGAGCTTGATCCATAAGTCTTTTGTGCTAATGAAGGGGCTGATGCAGGTGAGTTCATTCTTGGAGAGGTTGCACTACAGGATTTGTGTGGCTTTCGCATCGGCCTCTACTTGCCGCTTCATGGCATTCGTCCATTTGTCACAATCTAAGAACTCACCGTCTTCATTAGTTGGTAGAGTGATGCCTATCTAGATGATGATCCACATCTCAACTTGAGTTTTTAGGTAGCATTCCATCCAACCTTTCCAATAACAGAAGTCATCTCCATTATAGAACAGAGGTCAGGCGGTGTTAAACCCCTCAAGATGGGTCATCAAAAAGAATCTTGAAAAAAAAATGCAAACCAAAAGAAAATTCAAAGACATGGTCTTGCATTAGTAATGCTGGAAATAATGAAAAGAAAGAGAAATAAAAAGCTTAAACAAAAAACTAAGCATTTACGACTTTTAATGCCCCCAAAAAGGTACTAAACGTCATTTTTTTGGGGTAGAAAATAGCTTGTTATGAGGGTATACCCCAGTAAGAAATATATATATCTTAGAGAGCTTCAATTTGGTGGGTAGTATGTTTTGTGGGTCAACTTGTATCAAAAGGTATGCCCATTTTACCGTCAGCTAATCTAGAAGCGATTAGTTCGGTTGTAGAACTTTAGATATTTGCAAACACAGAACCAAAAAACAATGTACCAAGACTTGGTCTTGGATTAGTAGTGCGGAAATAAAAAAAATAAATAACAATGCAAAAATACGAAAAGAAAATTGTGCGACCGATGGTTGCACAGAGTCTGAGCGCCCTCGCTCTGACACCAATTATTTGATGGAGTGAATACGCTAGAGGGGGGTGAATAGCGTACTTACAAACTTTCTTTTCATCGTTAAAACATGAGTGAGAACAGTGAAAGTAAAGGCAATAAAATAAAATAATACTTTTTGTTTTTACTTGGTTCACAACCAAAAGGTTACTAATCCAAGGCCACACGCTCCTACACTGTGTACAATGGAGCAATCCACTAAGAGTCTCTTCCTCGTTGGAGGTAAGAGATGACAATTACAAATCAAAAGTAGAGGAAGAGGCAACAAGCCTACCTCTTTTCTTTGCAATTAAAAAAACAAGTACAACAATGACAACAACTAAAATAAAATCTATCGACTTAGAATTAGATGGAGTTGATGTGCATTGTCGGCGTTACGATGGTGTTGCATTGTTGTCGGAAGCTTGGAATGGTTAGGTCACTTGGGAGCAAACTTAGATGATCCAAAGAGGTAAAAAATCCTCTTCTTTTATAGCCACTCAAACCCTAGTTCTTTTAGATCCAGATCTGGGTTAAAGCTCGTCATCCCCCCATTTTTGGTGAAGCTTATCTTGACTTTCTTCGAGATGATCAGCTTGACCAGCAGTCGACTGATGTTTGGATTAGTTGAATGTCAATAGCCTTCAGTCGACTGTTAGCTTGATCACTCACTTGCAACAAAGTTTTAGCACAGAATACATGACCAATGGTAATTACGATGTTTCCTTACCATCCATCCTCGACCTAGACCTTCCTCCGAAAGTCTTGGTCGGATCGCCACCAACGATCGTCCCCATATGGAGGACATGGTCTTACCATCACTTCACACTCGGTACTTACCTCTTGTTTTCCGAACCTATCGCTTAGCTTTTGGTTACCACCTTGGTTCCTCAACTCCAACGAGGTTCTCATGGTGTCATCCGACCACCATGGTTTCTCGTCCCGAGATTCTCTGGGTGTCGTTGACCTTGGCATAGATTAAATCATTTCTTGCATACTCAACCCAACACATGAGATAGAAATAATATCTTAACATTGAACATTTGTCATAATCAAAACCTAGGTTCGAATATCTGGTGCCCCTACACCAACACAAAGGTTGTTGTTGTTGGTGCCAAGTGTTATCTTATGTTGGTGCAATCGGCTTAGGTCATGATTGACCAGACTAGTGTGGGACTCGAGTACAATTTTTATGGATTGACAATGGGATTTTCAGTGTGTTTTTCAATATGTTTTGACGATATTTTGACAATATGACTAGTGGATGATTGTGATATCAAAGGTCAAATAAGAGAGATGTTAGGAGGCGATTGTTTGAGCAATCAGTTTCGGGTCAAGGTTCACCTAGCTCGAGTGAGACTCGAGTGGAAGTCCAAGTTTGGAGACTTGGCAAGAGAAAGTCAAAGAATGGATTCATGACAATGGAGAAGTCCAAGTATGGATTCTTGGTAAGGAAAAGTCCAAGGGTGTAGTCATGGCCATGTAAGCCCAAGTGTGTAGTCTTGGCGGTGAAAATCCAAATATAAATATTTGGCAAAAGAAATTCCAAGGGTGTAGTCTTGGCCACGTAAGTCCAAGTGTGTAGTCTGGGCAGTGAAAGTTCAAGCATTAAGGCTTGGCAATGGAGAACTCACGGAGGCATGACCTCTTCGCAAACGAGGCCCGGTTAGCATGACAAAGCCGACGGAAGTACCGAAAGGCTAGCTTGAAGGGTGAACGAGTCGTGGAGGACTCTGATGGATCCTAAGGGCGTGTGGCAAATGGAGGTGGCTAGAAGGTTTAATTCGAGGATAAGGGTGAGTATAAAGTATGAGGGGATCATACTTGGGTTAAATCTCATATTTGAGATTTACCAGTCAACTAATAGCTTTGGCTAGTTGACTGGTCGAGTGTTTGGCAATTGAGTGACCTAGTTGACTCGAGCAATCGACTAGGGTTATGACACAGTCGACTGGTCGTGCAGCCAACTATAGCTCGACTATGGTGGTGGCTCTAGCATTCGACCGGTGGCTTTCACAAGTCAACTGGCTATTTGCAGTTGACTATCATGGATGGGTAGTCGACTGTGTAGGGACTTTGGTGAGTGGTAGGGGGGTGAATGGCATGTTTCCATTCGTCAATTGAATTCGATTGCATCGCTTGTCTACAATGTCATTAGCGCAACAAAAATACAAGCACAATAATACACACGATGTAACGTGGTTCGAAACCCCAGTTCCTACTCCACGGGGCGAGCTCGATAATGAGCTCTAGTGATGTACACAACACTACTCAATAAACTCCTTCTCGATAATATGTCAGAGGTGGAGAAACCTCGTACAAGCAATCATACAAGAATAAGGAGATACAGGCAAATAGAAGTAAAATACAAAAAATAACATAAATAAAACTTTACAAATGTGAACTTGAATGCTTGCTTGTTGATTGCTTTGGACCGCACTTGAAAACCCTAATTTGCACCAGTAAATCACCTCAAATCACAAAATAAATCGCTGTGAAAATTCTCCCTGTCAAGCTCCTTTTATGCCTCCGCGCGACCTGGATTTTCGCTTGGCAGTCGACTACCAACAGTGTCATTGTCTCACAATGGACTTGATCCAAATTGGCATTAAAGAAAATGGATACACTAGCAGCCGATAGCCATATCCAGCAGTCGACTTCTCAAGCCCGTAGCCGACTGCTCAGTCGGCTACCGAGTATTCTGCCCTTGCGACAAAAACCAGCATCAGTCGACTGTCCTCCATGGCAGTCGTCTACTCAAGGCCAGTCGACTGCCTAATGCTGGCAGTCGACTTCCAAGGATACTTGATGCAGTCGAATGTTAGCCGACTCATAGCAGTCGACTTGTCATAATCTCAATCGACTGCTCAGTGTCGACTCTGCTATCAAGTGTCAAACACATGACCAATCGACTGGTCCACAACCCTAGTCAGCTACTACACCTCAACCATGAGGTTTAGCCCATGTATGATGCCCTCATACTTACTAGACCACGCTTAGCCTAGACCTAAGCCTTCTAGCCACCTCCATCAACTTCATGCCTATTGGATAACTACAAGTCATCCATGACTTGTTCATCCATACGCTAGCCTTCAGGTGCTTCCATCAGCTATTGTCATGCAAAGTTGGTCTACACCACGAAGGCATATTGGGGTTACGCTACCAAGACACATGCTTGGACTTTACGCTGTCAACTATTTGACTTATGCTGCCAAGACACAACCCTTAGACTTTACCTTGCAATATCAACCCTATGACTTCCCAAATGCAAGAACCCATGACTTGGCCATTCACCGCAAAGACTACACACTTGGAGTTACGTGGCCAAGACTACACCCTTGGACTTCCCAATTGCCAAGTACCCATGACTTGGACTTTCACCGCTAAGACTACACACTTGGACTTACGTGGCCAAGACTACACCCGTGGAATTCCCATTTGCCAAGTACCCATGACTTGGATGTTCACCGCCAAAACTACACACTTGGACTTACATAGCCAAGGCTAAACCCTTGGACTTCCTTTGCCAACTCCATGTTGGACTTTGCAATTGCCAAGACTCGAGCTTGGACTTTCCCTTGCCAAGACCCATGCTTGGACTATCCATGCCAAGTATTCATGACTTGGACATTATCATTGCCAAGACCCATGCTTGGACTTTCCATGCTAAGTGTCCCACTTGGACATCTCCATCATATGGTGAACCCCATGTCAACCATATTGTCAACCTATTGTCAAATAAAGGTCAACTCATCGTCAAATATCGAAACACAAACATCAAAACACTACTCGAGTCAAACTCAAGTATGGTCAATCGTGACTTGGGCCAATTGCACTAATAATCTCTCGCTTTTTGATGTTTGACAAAAACCAAACACCTTTGAGTTTGAACAATAACTTAATCCAATCCTCCAAGTTGTTCAAATTTGGAATTCACACATTCCCCCATCAATTCTCACACATCAATTCTCCCCCTTTTTGATATACATAAAAAGGCTCTCTCCAAGGGTATTAATCTCTCATATCCCAATGAGATCTTACAATCTCCCCCTGGCCCAAAAACATCTAGGATGCCATCACTCTTCCTAATGATAAGTCCTATATCATTAAAGAGAGGCAATCCTTCAAACTCTCAATTTTCAAAATTCTCCTCCTCATGAGAAAGAACACATCCATAATCCCATGATGGATGACCTCCCCATAAAGGCTTGCTCCCCTTTGACCATTGCACCAACAATGTCATTGGAGAGTCCCTAAGCCTATAGCAATACTAAATGATTAAAATTAAGGTCGAAAGTTCAAACTTGAACTTTTACGCACCTTAAAATTTGATACACTCTCTAATCAATTATCCTAATCCATATCCAATGGATTTTCACCCTTTATAATGCTTTCTAAAGCATGTCCTAGGGTTTGGAACAGTTAGGGTAGTCTAACATAGTTGAAACATTGGCTAAACAACCTTATTTAATTCAAATTAGCACTGGTAGTCAATTCTGTCAGTCATGGCAGTCGACTGATTTCTACAAGTGCAGAAATCAGGTTTCAGAAAATGAAATTGTGAAATACCTAAGTAATTATACGCAATTTGAAAAATAGTGAAACTTCATACGTATAATACTTAGATCAATCATATTGGATGAAAAATATTTAAAAATTAAAATACGTATTAAATATTGAGATTGATACAAAACTCAAAGCCATTGATAACTATTAGTGGTAATAAGATTCACATATCTCCACAATGGTATGATATTGTCCACTATGGGACTAAGCCCTCATGGTTTTATTTTTAGGCTTTCCCCAAAATTCCTCAGACCAATGGAGATATCTCTTTATCTTATAAGCACATGATCTTTTCCATGTCTTACCAATATGGGGCTTTGATTGTATTCCCCATACTTCCAACAATCCCCCTCAAATGAAGGATCACATTGAGCCCCCCTCAAGCCTGTCCATCCTCGAAGAACTTCCTCTGCTTGATGTCTGATGTTTAACCCATTAGGACTGAAGGGTTTTGCTTGTCGAGTCCGTGAAGAGAAAATTCGCTTCCCACTTCACCTTGGTTGTTTGTTCATGGCGATCCCATCGATGTCCCCGGATTAAAAAAAAATTAATCCTAGACAAAAGAGATTGCTAAAACAATCAAGTCATCGTGGTGCTATTCGTTTAGAGTGGTCACTTGAACAAACTAATTGTTCAAGCGACCAACCTCTATTCTACAAGTAGCCGCGGAATAGACTGTAGGGATGTATACTGAAAAGCCTATCTTTTGTATGAACATCTTTATTTTGAAATAAGAATCACATGATCATTGTTTGCATATTTTTATGGTTATGCAATATTGTCTAATACTTTACATTGTAGATAACATGGTGTGTGGTGTCACACAGGAGATCATGTTATCGGCCCCTTGAAAAGTATAAGTAAAGGCTCACAACCGAGATGGCTTTGGACAAACCATCGGAATGGTTGTAGTGTGATTTGGTATTGGTTTGTCTTGACCATAGAATCACACTAGTGCACTTTGTGTGTATTGAGCAGGACCGACTTAGAGGTGATTCGATTTATTACTGACTACATAATCGAATCGGACCTCAGATATTATTTAGTACATGCTCTTAATCCCGATATAATAACGGGCACATATACTTAGTACTCATCTCTTTGATTTACCAATGGGCGAGATTTATAGATTAAATCGATAGGCTCGGTAAGTTGGGAGATGATATTATTTATATGGTGTGTCGTTGATTATAGGATGAAACCGTGTCCTATATATTAGGATGATGATGTCCTTTTGAGGAGCTCATAAGGTTCATCATGTAAACCCTGCAGGTGGACTTGGTTCGCCATGATGAAAAGGATGAGTGGTACTACTCAAGGAGTTAGATGTTGATTAATTAATGGTCAGTAAATTAATTAATCGACGGACATTCGAGATCTTAAACACGGGGAGAAAATGTACAAATAATATATAGAGCCCATATTATCATATGGGGGTTGGTGAGGTAGATCAATGATGAACCTTTAGTGGATTGGATCATCATTAGTGGATCGGACTTTATGTGGGCTTGATCCATGGGTGGCCAAGACCCAACTCCTCCTCATGGTCCCTAATGTAGCCTATTAACACCTCATGATGCTTAGATCCAATGGATAAAAACAAAACTCTAAGATCCATTGGTAGAGATTAAATCTCTAAGATCCGACGGTTGAGATTAAATCTCTAGATCTGACGGTTGAGATTAAATCCCTAGAACCAATGGATGAGATTAATTCATGACTTATCCCTAACTCTATAAAAGGATGGCATGGGAGTTAGCGTGAATAACATTGAAGGAGAGCTAGGGTTTGGCAAGAAGGAATCCTAGTTGAGATAGGATTAGGATTAGGGTTTGGAGGAAAGGGTGGCAACAAATAAGGAAGGTATTCTTCTCTTCTTCTTCCTTTTTTTTGGCCAACATCCAACACCTCTTCAGCCTCTTTTCCAGCCTTGGCCAGCGCACAAAAGCCCCCTTCTCCTTCTCCTTAGGTGGTGGAAACAAGATATAGGGCTTCCCTTGGTGTCTTGGTTCTTTTCCACCATCTTCTCCTTCACCTAGTTGGCCGGCGGCAAGGATTGTTTTAGTTCCTTGTTGGTTGTTTCTAGTGAGGAGAAAAACCTTATTTCTATTCTTCCTCTTGCTTTGGAAGAGCAAGGAAGGATGATTTGTGATCTAGGAGCTTCGACTTTTGGTGGATCATCGCCTACACGATGTCCAAAAGGAGGAAGGTCATACATTAGAAGATCGTGAGGTATACCTATTCTACTTTCTTCTTTTGTTTGTTGCTTGTTTTTGTTTTTCAATTATAAGCATGTTATAAATTTGTAAATGGCTAAATAATACTTGGATCCCGAGCATAAACACAAAAACCGGCAATCCAGACATCGTCTATTCCGCGGCTACTCGTAGAATAGAGGATGGTCGCTTGAACAACTAGTTTGTTAAAGTGACCTCTCTAAATGAATAGCACGATGATGGCTTGGTTGCTTTGGTAATCCCTTTTGTCTAGGATTAAATTTTTTAATCCGGGGATATAGAAGGGATTTCCATGAAGGAAACTACCTAGGTGAAGTGGGAAGCGAAGCTTCCCCTCACAGACTCGATAAGCAAAACCATTCAATTGGTGTGAGAGCTTCCGAGGCAAAGTCCCTTCAATTGGTATCAGAGCCAAGGTTTTCGGTTTTTTGTGTTTAGGATTCAGTTAATTTTTATGCACTTTTACATATATTATATGTGCCGGATAATAGTAGGATATGTGTAGTTTAACTCTTTGGTTGTATTCATAAGATCCGACTATTATGGCCATATGTGTGTATGTGATTGTATGTGTGTAAATATTTATTTTGTTGAATCCTCGGGGTTGACGAGGCTAGTATTTAGTTTTTGTTAATTAAATACGACATTGTTTAGCCACTCTTTATTTTATTTTACTTTCGAACTAGATTTCATGTACACTCCCTCGTGGAGTATAGGATCGATGGATGTAAATTAAAATAGGTTTTAGTCTCGACTCGGATCTCCGGATGGCTCGTACATGGCGTAGGAGGAGCGGACGAGATGGCGATACGACGGGAGTCATATTGAAGACAAAAGCCATAATAGTTGGAAAGTAATTTATTTTTCATATTTATTGCTTATTGTTTGATATGCATGTCGTAGCCTAGAATATTCCTCATTTTCAAATTACTAAGTGGGAGAGGGATATTTTTATAAATTCCCACGGCCTCCATTACGATTTGACATGTGATGCAAACAAACTTGCGCGTCGGCTCTAAGTTCCTTCCTCCCCATCGGATGAGTTTGTTTGTGGATCACAGGGTCGAATATGGTTATAGGAAATTATTAAGGAGCGTTTGTACTTGCCCATCGTAAGGCACATAACCCGAGATAATTACCTTGGTACCGAGTAATGGTGAACACTTAGATACAAATATAAGTATCCTCCCCATCGGAGTCAATGCTTTTATTTGTAGGGCCGAAGAGAAACCAACTATTAATTTTACTTGTCAAAAAGTTAGGTTGACAAGATAGTAAAATTAATGGGTAAAGCCTCCTCTTACAAATGTAGAATTCGTATACGTCCACACGATCATGGCATGCGATATTCTCGGTGTTTAGAGGTGTTGGTTGATTTTAAAATTTTATTGTTTGAGGAATTAATAATTTTTTGAAATCTACAGTAATGATCTATGTGATTCTTAGGATTTTCAAAATTGACTTTCAGTCCACTTGCTTTGATACTAAAGGAAAATAAACTTATTGTACATAATTATGATGATTGGAAAAGAATCTAGATATTGTCTTATCTGCTAAGGAGTACAAGTATGCACTCTTCGAAGAATGTCCTCAAGCCATGGTTGTTCAAAAAAGTTTCTACTTCTAAGCCGAAAGGCAAGAAGAAGAAGAAACAAGGTGAAGCAAAGGTGATGGGAGGATCTCAGGGAGGAGTGAAGAAGCCGAAAGGCAAGTACTTCACTTATAAGCATGATGGACATTGGAAGAAGGACTGTCCCTGTCCGAAACAGAACAAAGATATATCCTTTGGACTAGTCATTGAAACATGATTAGCGATGATATCTACCGACACCTGGTGTGTAGATACGGGAGCCACTAATCATGTCTGCAACACTTTGCAGGGGTTCCAGGAAACCCGACGACTAGCTAAAAGGGAGATTACGATTTACTTAGGCAATGCCATGAAGATGGCGGCTATTGCAGTGGGAGAAGTTTTATTTATTTCTTCAGAAAAATAAAACTTTGGTTGTGGAAAATTCCCTTTATGTACCTTTATTTAGAAAGAATTTATTTTCAATTTCTAAATTGTTTATGGATGGATATTCTATTTCTTATAATGACAGAGCTGTTATAAAAAGGAATAGAGAGAATATATGTTCAGGTAAATTGATAGGAAATTTGTACACACCTGAACCAAAAACTCCCATGATGCAAATTGAAGTTAATAACCCATCTTCTAATTCCAATAAGAGAAAAGAACCTTCGAAGATGAACCAAACATATCTTTGGCATCTTAGGCTTGGTCACATTAACCTAAGCAAAATTCAAAGGTTGATAGCTGATGGACCTTTAGGTTCATTAGTGGTGGAGGATCTCCAAACCAGTGAATCTTGCTTGAAGGGTAAGATGACCAAGAGGCCTTTTAAGGCCAAGGGGTATAGAGCCAAAGATGTGTTATAAATGGTTCATTCTGATTTGTGTGGTCCTATGACTATCCAGGCAAGAGGTGGTCTTAAATATTTTGTCTCTTTCATAGACGATTATTTAAGATATGGATGACACTATGATCTGATCGTAGTGGTGAGTACCTCTTGGGAGAGTTTAGGAATTACTTATCAGAGGCTGGGATTCAATCCCAATTGGCTGCACCTGGCACACCCCAGCAGAATGGTGTAGCAGAGTGAAGGAATAAGACTCTTATGGAGATGGTTAGATCAATGATGAATTATTCTGAGTTGCCAGATTCGTTCTGGGGATATGCTCTAGATACGGCGGTGTACATTCTAAACTTGGTTCCATCTAAATCAGTGCTTTCTATTCCCACAGAATTGTGGACTGGGCGAAAGCCTAGTCTAAGACATATTCGCATATGAGGGAGTCCAGCACATGTGCTGAAGGCAGATGCTGGTAAGTTGGAACTGTTGGAATGTATACTGAAAGCCTAGCTCTTTTTGTATGAACATTTCATTTTGAAATAAGAATCACATGATCATTGTTTGCATTTTATATATTCATTATATATGTGTGCATATTGTCTAATATTTTACATTGTAGATAACATGGTGCTTGGTGTGACACAGAAGATCATGTTATCAGTTCCTTGTAAAATATAAGTAGAGGCTCACAACCAAGATGGTTTTGGACAAACCATTGGCATTGTTGTAGTGTAGCTTGGTATTGTTTTGTCTTGAACATAGAGTTACACTGGTACAACTAGGTGTATTGAGCAGGACCGACATAGAGGTGATTCAATTTAGTACTGACTACATGATTGAATCGGACCTCGGATATTATGTTGTACATGCTCTTAATCCCGATATATTAATGGGCACATGTACTTAGTATTTATTTCTTTGATTTATCAGTGGGTGAGATTTAGATGGATTAAATCAATATGCCCGGTAAGTTCGGAAATAATATTATTTACATGGTGTACCGTTGATTATAGGAGGAAACCGTGTCCTATATATTAGGTTGATGATGTCCCCTTGAGGAGCTCATAAGGTTCATCATGTAAACCCAGCTGGTTGACTTAGTCAACATGATGATAAGGTTGAGTGGTACTACTCGAGGAATTAGATGTTAATTAATTGATGGTCAGTAAATCAATTAATTGACGGACATTCGATATCTTAAACACGGGGAGATTAATGTACAAATAATATATGGAGCCCATATTGATTTATGGGGGTTGGTGAGGTAGTTCAATGATGATCCTCTAGTGGAATGGAACATCATTGATGGATCAAGTTTGTGTGGTTCCGATCCATCGGGTGGCCAAGACCCAACTCCTCCTTATGGTCCCTATCGTAGCCTAATATAATCCTTGTGAAGTCTAGATCCAAGAATGTAAAACAAAACCTAGAACCAACGGTTGGGATTAAATCCCTAGATCCGATGGTTGGATGAAACCCTAGAACCAACGGTTGGGATTAAATCCCTAGATCCGATGGTTAGGATGAAATCCTAGAATCGACGGTTGGGATTAAATCCCTAGATCCGACGGTTGGGATAAAACCCTAGATTCGACGGTTGGGATGAAACCTTAGATCCGACGGTTGGGATGAAATCCTAGATCCGACGGTTGGGATTAAACCCTAGATCCGACGGTTGGGATAAAACCCTAGATCCGACGGTGGAGATTAAATCCCTAGATCCGACGGTGGAGATTAAAGGAGGCTTAAGCCCTATTCTATAAATAGATGCTTAGGGTTGGGCGGCAAGAAGGATCAAGGATTGATTTCGAATTGAAAGAATTAGGGTTTGGCTTTTGGAGGTGGGCGGCTAGGGTTTGGAGAAAAGTGGGCGGCAACTTCTTCTTCCTTCTAGTTGGCCCAACTTGCACCATCAATACTTGGCCGGCGCCCAACCTTAAGGTCTTTCCCTTCTTCCTTGGCCGGCGGTTCTCCTCCCATTGGTGGCCGGTTCTCTTCCTCCTCCCTATTCTCCAAAGTGGCCGGCGGCAACTCTTCTTGAAGTTGGTCGGCGCATCATCCATTGCTCCTTGGCCGGCGGTTGCACCAAATTCCCTAATTTGGTGGCCGGTTCTAGATAGGAAAGGTATTTGCGAGTTCTTCTCTTTGTTCGCAGCAGACAAGGTAGAGAAGAAAGCGATCTAGAAGGCTTCTACTAGTGGAGGAATTTCGTCCACACGTCGTCCACGAGAAGGATAGGACATACGGTAGAAGATCGTGAGGTATAAAGTTATTTTAACTTTATGTACAGATCTGAGCATGTTCTTATTTGCATTGATTATGCATGTGTGTGTATGAATATATATTGTATAATCATGGACCCCGAAGTCAAACACAAAAACCAGCGATCCATCCGTCGTCTCTTCCGCGGCTAACCAACTAGAAGAGTTGTGTTGCTTGAACAACTAGTTTGTTCAAGCGACCACTCAAGTTGTTAGCACGACGACAAATAGGTTATGCTAAGGAAGCTCATCCCATCCGGATTAATTCTTTCATTAGTGCAAATTTTAATCCGGGGACATGGGAGCCAATGAGCCTCCGAAGCATCCACCCAACAATTGGTATCAGAGCCACGGTTTCCGGTTTTGTGTGTTTAGGATTCGGTTAATTTTTTATGCATTTTTCATATATTATATGTGTCGGATAATAGTAGGATATGCGTAGTTTAACTCTTTGGTTGCAGGCATAAGATCCGACTATTATGGCCATGTGTGTGTATGTGAATGGATGTGTGTAAAAATTTATTATTTGAATCCTCGGGGTTGACGAGGCTAGATTAGTATTTAATTTTTGTAATTAAATACGACATTGTTTAGCCGATCATTTTAGTTTACTTTCGATCTAGACTATTTGTACACTCCTTCGTGGAGTATAGGATCGATGGATGTAAATAAAATGATTTATCTCGGCTCGGATATCTTTGGTGACTTGCGCACGGGAAAAGGTGGAGCGGACGAGGTGGCAACACGACGGGATGCATATTGGAGGACAATGCCATAATAGTTGGAAAAAATTCTGTTTTTCCATATTTATTGCTTATTTGTTTTATATGCATGTTGTGTATGTTTAAAATTCCTCGATTGCAATTTACTAAGTGGGAGAGGGATATTTTAATTAATTCCCGCGGCCTCCATTACAATTTGACGTGTGATGCAAACAAACTTGTGTGTTGGCTCTGAGTGCCTTCCTCCCTGTGGACGAGTTTGTTTGCGGATCACTAGGTCAAATAATGGTTATAGGAAATTATCTAGGAGCATGTGTACTTCCACAGCGGTAAGGCACATAATCCGAAATAATTTCCTCAGTATCGTGTAATGGTGCACACTTAGATACAAATAAAGGTATCCTCACCATCGGAGTCACTGCTTTTATTTGTAGGGGCCAAAGAGGATCCAACTATTAATTTTATTTGTCAAAAAGTAAGGTTGACAAGATAATAAAATTAATGGGTAAAACCTCCTCTTACAAATGTAGAATTCGTATACGTCCACACTGCGTGGCATGCGACATTCTCGGTGATTTGAGGTGTTGGTTGATTTCGGGATTTTATTGTTTTGAGGAATCAATAATATTTGAAATCTAATATTTTGATCATTGTGATTTTTAGGATTTTCAAATGGCTTTCAACCCACTTGCTGTGATTTTAAAAGAAAACAAACTTACCAGTCCAAACTCCATTAATTGGAAAAGAAACCTGGATATTGTCTTAACTGCGGAAGAGTACAAATTTGTACTCTTCGAGGTCTGTCCTCCTAAGCCCTCAGATGACTCTGATGAAAAGGAGATAGAACGTTATAAGAAATGGGTTAAGGCAGATGAGATGGCGCGGTGTTACATTTTGGCATCTATGTGTCAACATCAAAGCCATAGCCACGCTTATGACATGATGTTCAATCTCAAGGAACTTTTGGACATCGAGTAGGCGGCTAGGCGAGGCTATGAGAAACTTGATGGCGACCTCCATGATCGAGGAACACCCGTTAGGGATCATGTTCTCAAGATGATGGCTCATCTTAATGAGATGGAAGTCCTAGGAGCCGAGATTGATGGGGAAACCTGTGTCGATATCATTCTCCCACCGCTTAGGAGTTTTGAGCGATTCGCGCCTTAACTACAACATGAACAAAAGGTTGTATTCGTTGGCGGAGCTTCTGACAGAACTCCAGGCGACAGAGGGGCTTTTTCGTCAGAGTGCTCAAGCCATGGTCGCTCAGAAGGTTTCTTCCTCTAAACCGAAAGGTAAGAAGAAGAAGAAGCAAGGTGGAGCGAAGAAGGTGGCAACAGGACCTCAGGCAGGAGTGAAGAAGCCGAAAGGCAAGTGCTTCACTTGCAAGCAGACTGGACATTGGAAGGCAGACTGTACTCGCCGAAAGAACAAAGGTATATCTTCTTGTTTAGTTGTTGAAACATGTTTAGCGGTGTTATCTACCAGTGCCTGGTGTGTAGATACAGGAGCCACTGATCATGTCTGCAATACTTTGCCGGGGTTCCAGGAAACCCGACGACTAGCTGAGGGAGAGATTACCGTCTTCATGGGCAATGCTTCAAAGGAGGTGGCTATTGCAGTGGGAGACGTTTATTTATCTTTTGATAAGAATAAAGTTTTGGTTTTGAGAAATTGTCTTTATGTACCTACTTTTAGAAAGAATTTAATTTCAGTTTCTAAATTGTTTATGGATGGGTATTCTGTTTCTTTTAATGACAAAGTGGTTATAAAAAGGAATAGGGATATTATCTGTTTTGGTACATTGGTTGGCAATTTATATACTCTTGAACCAAAAACTCCCACGATGCATATAGAAATCAATAACTCATCTTCTAAATCTAATAAGAGAAAAGAACCTTCGCACATGAACCAAACATATCTTTGGCATCTAAGGCTTGGTCATATTAACCTAAGCAGAATTCAAAGGTTGATAGCTGATGGACCTTTGGGTTAATTAGTGGTGGAGGATCTCCCAACCTGCGAATCTTGCTTGGAAGGTAAAATGACCAAGAGACCTTTCAAGGCCAAGGGGTATAGAGCCAAAGATGTGTTGGAAATGGTTCATTCTGATTTGTGCGGTCCTATGTCTATCCAGGCAAGAGGTGGCTTTGAATACTTCGTCTCATTTATAGACGATTATTCAAGGTATGGATACATTTACTTGATGCGCCACAAGTCTGAATGCTTTGACAAGTTCAAAGAATTCAAGGCTGATGTGGAGAAGCGTCAAGGTAAAAGTATCAAGACATTACGATCTGATCATGGTGGCGAGTACCTCTTGGGAGAGTTTAGGAGTTACTTATCAGAGGCTGGGATTTAATCCCAATTGTCCGCACCTGGCACACCCCAGAAGAATGGTGTGGCGGAGCAAAGGAATAGGACTCTTATGGAGATGGTCAGATCGATGATGAGTTATTCTGAGTTACCTATTTCGTTCTGGGGGTATGCACTGGATACGGCAATGTACACTCTGAACTTGGTTCCATCTAAATCAGTACCTTCTACCCCTGTTGTAGGGAATTCTTTATGCCAAATGGCATATGCGCAACGGAAAAATTAGGATCCCTTCCAAGTGATCCATGCGAAAGCAAACTCGTATAAAATAAATTTCTCTAAACCAAGCCTATCTTATAGGAGAGGATTACCTTTGTTGCGTGCCCTTGTTAATCCCACTTCTTCCTTTTGTTTGTTGGATCTTTAGCACGTTCAAGTGTCCGTGCCTCTATATGTATCCACACGAGCAAGCTCTTGTCTCACAAAAGAAAACTAGAGGAGCTCTCCTTTACTTCTTGCTAGAGAAGTCCCTAAAGGAGAGGAAGCTAGGGAAAAAGAGAAGGGAAGAAGAAGACTACTCTTCTTGCTACACTCACAAAAGCCACACAACAATAAGCTCTCAAGCTCTCTCCAAGCCTCAAGCTCCCAACAACCACACTCCACCAAAATTCTACTTTGGCCGGCCACTCCATGGAGCCTTTTATAGGGTTGGAAAAACCCTTCCACCTCCTTCACATTCAACGCAATCCATTGCATTGAGACACACTCAAAAAGGATTTGGCTTCCTTGTTTGGCCGGCCACTTAAGGAGACAAAACCATTTTGTTTCCTTCCACCTTATCTAGCTTAGGTGGATGCTTAGGTGGCATGCTTATGTGGCATGCTTATGTGGCATTCTTATGTGGCATTCATGCATGTTGAATTAATCTTATTAATTCAATTAAGCTTATGTTATCATATTGAATTAATCTTATTAATTCAATTAAGCTTATGTTATCATATTGAATTAATCTTATTAATTCAATTAAGCTTATGTTATCATATTGAATTAATCTTATTAAATCAATGAGGTAACATATTGAATTAATCTCATTAAATCAATTAGCTAAAATTCTCATTAAGCTTAAAGTCCAAAAACCATTTTGTACTTAAGCTTATTCCCAAATTATTCTAGTCAAACTAGAATACTCTAATTCCTCTAATCATCATGCTCTTTGTGTGTGACCCTATAGGCTCTCATAACGTTGGCAGTGGACCTAAACTCTTTTAGATACACAAGCAATGAGCGGCATCTAGCAATACATCATTGCTACCCAAGTTATGAGATAAGTCAAGATCCGACTAACCTTTCCATGACTACTATAATATATGACCGTGTCCTTCTATCCTTGACATCAGATTGATCAATGAGGCATAGACCGTGTCATCCTCGATCAATCTATGTGTTTCTTGATCCCTGAGTAAACTAACTCAAACAAATGAGCTCAATATCTCATATTGACTCATTCATGCTTTTAGTAGTTCTACTCAATCAAGGGGCCCACCGATATCACTCTCATCATGAGGGATAGATCCCATCTACATCACTCACATCCCTCCGCATAATTTGTTATATACCCAGTAATCGCCTTTATGGTCCACCCTGTTACGGGTGACGTTTGACGATACCAAAGTACATAACTCCTTATGTAGTGAACCGTAGTGACTTCAGGTCTGAGGACTATTCATACCAATAGTCACATGAGAAAGTTTATGACACTCATATAACGATCCATGAAACTTTCTCATGGCGGGTCAGTTCAGTATATATTCTCTAATATATACACATGTGTCAACTTGATATCATATATCCATGACTTGTGAGATCAAGTCATCAATTGACCTACATGCTAGTCTTTATGTATTAATATTGCCCTTGCATATTAATACTTGACTAGGAACATTTAGAACGTGTTCTCTACAGCCTCTCATAATCAATTCTGCCAATTGATGTGCTGGAGATAAGAACCTACTTTTCTAGGGCATTATTATATTTAATTTCACAAGCAAGACTTAAATATAATAACCAATCCTTTGCCTTTATAGAATATGATACAAAATGTTCCCTATTCAACCATCACATGATTGGTTCTTAGGGCTATAACTAACAATCTCCCACTAGCACTAGTACCAATCACTATGATATCTAATACCTAGTGACCTAGTGTGACCATCATGCTTCCTCTGTGCCAAAGCCTTGGTCAATGGATCTGCGATGTTAGCTTCGGTTTACTGCATATCCTCACATCTCCTCTATCGATGATCTCTCGAATGAGATGGAAGCGCCGCAGTATGTGTTTGGTCCGCTGATGTGATCGAGGTTCCTTAGCCTGTGCAATAGCCCCATTGTTGTCACAATAGAGGTCTATTGGATTTGCAATGCTAGGTACTACCCCAAGTTCACTGATGAACTTACGGAGCCAAACAACCTCCTTTGCTGCATCAGATGCAGCAATATACTCGGCTTCTGTAGAATCGAATCGCGTGTCCTCGCTTTGAACTCTTCCACCACACTCCACCATTCGTGCAAAACACGCACTCGATTGCGATCTATAGTCATCCTTGTCTGCTTGGAAGCTTGCATCATGTAACCCTTTACACCTAGCTCTCATTGCCTCCAAATATCGTGAAATATTCTTTTCGTTCTTCGTAAGTATTTAAGAATATTTTGATCGCTATCCAAAGACTTTCACCGATCCGATCGTATCTACTCGTCATGCTCAAAGCATACGAGACGTCAGGACGAGTACAAAGCATGGCGTACATGATAGACCCTATGGCAGACGCATAAGGGATCTTATCCATGCGATCTCTCTCCTCCTTAGAAGAGGGACATTGAGTCTTCGAAAGACTCACACCATGTGATAAAGGCAGAAATCCTTTCTTGGAATTTTGCATAGCAAAACGATCTAGCACTTTATCAATGTATGTACTCTGACTTAGGCCAAGTAATCTTTTAGATCTATCTCTATAGATCTTGATGCCTAGAATATAGGCAGCTTCACCTAAGTCTTTCATCGAGAAACAATTCCCTAACCACATCTTCACAGACTGGAGTGAGGGAATATCATTTTCGATGAGAAGTATGTCATCTACATACAAGACAAGAAATACAACTGTGCTCCCACTATTTCTCTTGTAGACACAAGGTTCATCTTCATTCTTGATGAAACCAAACTCTTTGATTGCATCATCGAATCGAAGATTCCAGCTTCGAGAGGCTTGCTTTAGTCCATAAATGGACCTTTGCAGTTTGCATACCTTTCCAAGATGCTTTGGATCTTCAAAACCCTCAGGCTGTGTCATGTACACATCCTCGAGTAGCTTTCCATTCAGAAAAGCGGTTTTGACATCCATCTGCCAGATCTCATAATCGTGGTAGGCTGCAATAGCAAGTATGATCTGAATGGATTTAAGCATCGCAACTGGTGAAAAGGTTTCATCATAGTCAATACCATGAATTTGTTTGAATCCTTTCGCCACCAATCTACCTTTATAGGTATGCTTATTACCATCCATGTCAGTCTTTACTTTAAAGACCCACTTACACCCAATGGGTTTTACCCTTCGTGGATCAACCAAGGTCCATACTTGGTTAGTGTACATGGATTCCATTTTGATCTCATGGCCTCTAGCCATTTCTTAACTGGCTCATCATAGCTTCTTGATAGGATGTAGGCTCGCCAAGATCGACAAGCAATACATCACCATTGTCACCAAGAGAAAAGAATATCTCTCGGGTTGACGACGGATCCTGTCAGATCTACGAAGAGGTTGGTCTACTTGAACAGGTGTTTGTTCCACAACTCTTTGGGCAACAATTTCCTCATCCACAACACTTTGTGGTTCCTGTTCATTTTCCATCGAAGCCTTAGTGTTATCGTCATCTTGAACTTCTTCAAGATGAATTTTACTCCCACTAGTTTTTCTAGAAATAAATTCTCTTTCTAGAAAGACAATATTTCTGGCAACAAACACCTTGCCAAGTGTGGGATTGTAAAAGTAATATCCCTTAGTTTCCTTGGGATATCCGACAAAATAACACTTATCCGATTTGGGTCCTAGTTTATCCGAGACTTGACGCCTTACATAAGCTTCACAACCCCAAATCTTTATAAAAGACATTTTGGGACTCTTCGATCCATATCGTATATGGTGTCTTTTCTACGGCTTTTGATGGGACGCGATTAAGTGTGAAAGCGGCTGTCTCTAGAGCTAGTCCCCAAAAGGAAGTAGGTAGATCAGTCTGGCTCATCATTGATCGTACCATATCTAATAGAGTACGATTTCTCCTCTCAGATACACCATTCCATTGTGGTGTTCCAGGGGAGTGAGTTGGGATATTATCCCACACTCACCAGTGATCACGAAACTCTTGACTAAGGTATTCACCACCTCGATCCGATCAAGTAGCTTGATACGCTTACCAAGTTGGTTTTGTACTTCATTCTTGAATGCTTTGAACGTTTCAAAGGATTCTGACTTATGTCTCATCAAATATAAGTAGCCAAATCTACTCATATCATCAGTGAAAGTAATAAAGTACTTATAGCCTCCTCTGGCTTCGACATTGAAAGGCCCACATACATCAAGATGTATGAGTCCTAACAAGTCTGCCGCTCTCTCTCCATGTCCACTAAATGGAGTTTTAGTCATCTTTCCTAAAGGCAAGATTCGTGATACCTCATATGATTCAAAATCAAATGAGTCCAATAATCCATCTTTATGGAGTTGGGATATGTTTTCATTTATGTGACCTAGGCGACTAAAGGTTGAGATATGTTTGGTTCGAATCATTCGATTTGAACCGCTTGGTATTTACGTTATAAATTGGGTTTTCTAAATCTAGAACATAGAGACCATTCATAAGTGGTGCATTACAATAGAACATTTCATTCAAATAAATGGAACAACATTTGTCCTTTATTATGAAAGAAAAGTTTTTCTTGTCTAAACAAGATACAAAAATTATGTTCTTTTTCAATGCAGGTACATATAAGCACTCGTCTAGTTCTAAGATAAGCCCAGTGGGCAAAGACAAAGAATATGTTCCTACAGCTACAGCAGCAACTTTTGCGCCATTGCCTACTCGTAGGTTTACTTCGCCTTTTGCCATTTGTCTACTATTTCTCACCCTCGCACATTATTACAAATGTGAGATGCACATCCGGTATCTAATACCCATGTAGAAGAAATAGATAGATTAACTTCTATAACGTGTATACCTGAGGCAGAAGTCCCACTTCTTTTATTCTTTACTTCCTCAAGGTAGACTTTGCAGCCCGCCCGGTCCGCCTCACCGCAATGGAAGCAAATCCTTCCTTAGGTACTTTACCTTTACCCTTTGAAGTGGATGAATTGGCCTTGCCTTTGGCTTGGTCTTACCCTTGCCTTTGCGCTACCTTTGCCCTTCTTGACCATTAGTACGCTTGTTAACTTTCTTTTGAGATTCGGTGTAGCTTCTTAACATGCCGAGAATCTCAGCAAAGGTTTATCAATTTCATTCATGTTATAATTCATGACAATTGATTATATGCTTAACGATGCAGGATAACATCGGTTGCCAATTCTTGGCCTGGGAAAACCTAGTCTTTCAAGGTTCTCAACGCACCCAATCATTTTGAGTACGTGAGTTCCTACAGTGTTCCTTCTGCATCTTGCATGCAAAAAGAGCCTTAGACACTTCAAAACGCTCGTGCCTAGCTTGTCCTTGATATAGTTGTTTCAAATGCTCAACCATATCATAGGCATCCATGTTCTCATGTTGCTTCTGAAGCTCAGAGTTCATGGTGGCAAGCATAAGACATGACACATCTAATGCGTCATCTTGATGCTTCTTATAAGCATCCTTTTCAAGACGAGTGGCGCATGGGCGGGTGTTTGAGGTAGACTGCTCTAGGACATACAGTTTGCATTCTTGTTTGAGGATAATCCTCAAGATCCTATACCAGTCAAGAAAGTTCGCTCCATTAAGCTTGTCCTTCTCAAGGACAGATCGCAAGTTGAGGGGGTGTGTCGTGTTAGATGTTATGGTGATCTACAACATTAAAATGCAAAGTTAAGTTTCATACCTAAATCATTTAATTAGGCCTTTAATTAAATGAGGCTCCCACTAAATTCTCATAGCTACTATTTAGCTATAAATTTATATGGGATAAAGATCCACATTATAATTCGTCTTGAGTTAGCTTTGGCTAATCGCCCAAGACGTAGTATAATTAGGTAGGCAATCTTTTGCCAATTACATCTGATGTAACTCTTTAATAGCTTTGGTTAAGTTTTTAGATTAGTTTAGTGTTTATTCCTAAACCAGCTTTCAGGCTGTGGCGAGGCACAGGGGCCTTCTTGGATATCGGAGCAACGACCACTTCTAAGACAAAGCTGATGTTCGGAAATCACATAAAACTAATTTTAAAACTTATGTTCAAAGCTAATATATGCCTCTACTTTCTTAACTAATTAAGAAAACTTAATTAAGTCTTAACCAAGTTTGATAGCGGGACATCACGATTGTCCACTCGCACTCTTCCAAGATAAAATGCATTGCTTTGCTTTGGCAAACCCAATAACAAATGATCGAGGAAGTAGTGAGTACCAAGCTTTGGTAGGCATATCGTTTTTGACTTATTAAGAAATAAACATGTATCATATACATATTAGCATACATCACATATAAGCTAAACTAATCATGCATCACATACAAGCTAAACTAACATGCATCACATACATATTAAACTAAGCGTGTCATGGTTATGGCCCTTATTCTACAATCTTCTCAAGCCAATGAAAAGATTGATTGGTCAACCTAGGGATAGCATCTTCTCCTAAGTGCTTCCTTTTGGTTGTCTTGTGTGTTGACTTCCTCCTTGTAACCTCATCTTCCAATGGACCCTCCATCTTTGTTTTATACATTACAAAAGGAGAAATACTCGAGTTACATTCGAGTCTAAAACTAATTTTACAACAAGAATTTTAGGAGGAAGGCACGACACGCAGGCCGTATTTAAGAATTACAACACACACATTCACAAACCTTTTTGGGACTAGGCCATAACCATGCACCATGTCATTTTAACTTTTAAAAGACATTGGATATTTTATTATGTTTGACAATTGCTAATGCAATTATCAACTCATAATAAAATTTATCCTACTTCTATATCACATATAAAATAGAGAAAACCTATTTTATACGATCTTTATAAGTGGCTCGATACCAGGGAATTCTTTATGCCAAATGGCATATGCACAACGGAAAAATTAGGATCCCTTCCAAGTGATCCATGCGAAAGCAAACTCGTATAAAATAAATTTCTCTAAACCAAGCCTATCTTATAGGAGAGGATTACCTTTGTTGCGTGCCCTTGTTAATCCCGCTTCTTCCTTTTGTTTGTTGGATCTTTAGCACGTTCAAGTGTCCGTGCCTCTATATGTATCCACACGAGCAAGCTCTTGTCTCACAAAAGAAAACTAGAAGAGCTCTCCTTTACTTCTTGCTAGAGAAGTCCCTAAAGGAGAGGAAGAGGGAAAAGGAGAAGGGAAGAAGAAGACTACTCTTCTTGCTACACTCACAAAAGCCACACAACAATAAGCTCTCAAGCTCTCTACAAGCCTCAAGCTCCCAACAACCACACTCCACCAAAAATTCTACTTTGGCCGGCCACTCCATGGAGCCTTTTATAGGGTTGGAAAAACCCTTCCACCTCCTTCACATTCAATGCAATCCATTGCATTGAGACACACTCAAAAAGGATTTGGCTTCCTTGTTTGGGCCACTTAAGGAGACAAAACCATTTTGTTTCCTTCCACCTTATCTAGCTTAGGTGGATGCTTAGGTGGCATGCTTATGTGGCATGCTTATGTGGCATTCTTATGTGGCATTCATGCATGTTGAATTAATCTTATTAATTCAATTAAGCTTATGTTATCATATTGAATTAATCTTATTAATTCAATTAAGCTTATGTTATCATATTGAATTAATCTTATTAATTCAATTAAGCTTATGTTATCATATTGAATTAATCTTATTAAATCAATGAGGTAACATATTGAATTAATCTCATTAAATCAATTAGCTAAAATTCTCATTAAGCTTAAAGTCCAAAAACCATTTTGTACTTAAGCTTATTCCCAAATTATTCTAGTCAAACTAGAATACTCTAATTCCTCTAATTATCATGCTCTTTGTGTGTGACCCTATAGGCTCTCATAACGTTGGCAGTGGATCTAAACTCTTTTAGATACACAAGCAATGAACGGCATCTAGCAATACATCATTGCTACCCAAGTTATGAGATAAGTCAAGATCCGACTAACCTTTCCATGACTACTATAATATATGACCGTGTCCTTCTATCCTTGACATCAGATTGATCAATGAGGCATAGACCGTGTCATCCTCGATCAATCTATGTGTTTCTTGATCCCTGAGTAAACTAACTCAAACAAATGAGCTCAATATCTCATATTGACTCATTCGAGCATGGCCATGCGTTTTAGTAGTTCTACTCAATCAAGGGGCCCACCGATATCACTCTCGTCATATGAGAGGGATAGATCCCATCTACATCACTCACATCCCTCCGCATAATTTGTTATATACCCAGTAATCGCCTTTATGGTCCACCCTGTTACGGGTGACGTTTGACGATACCAAAGTACATAACTCCTTATGTAGGGAACCGTAGTGACTTCAGGTCTGAGGACTATTCATACCAATAGTCACATGAGAAAGTTTATGACACTCATATAACGATCCATGAAACTTTCTCATGGCGGGTCAGTTCAGTATATATTCTCTAATATATACCCATGTGTCAACTTGATATCATATATCCATGACTTGTGAGATCAAGTCATCAATTGACCTACATGCTAGTCTTTATGTATTAATATTGCCCTTGCATATTAATACTTGACTAGGAACATTTAGAAAGTGTTCTCTACAGCCTCTCATAATCAATTCTGCCAATTGATGTGCTGTAGATAAGAACCTACTTTTCTAGGGAATTACTATATTTAATTTAGCTGGCACAAGCAAGACTTAAATATAATAACCAATCCTTTGCCTTTATAGAATATGATACAAAATGTTCCCTATTCAACCATCACATGATTGGTTCTTAGGGCTATAACTAACACCTGTAGAATTGTGGATCAAGTAAAGCCTAGTCTGAGACATATTCGATATGGGAGTCCAAAGACATGTGCCAAGGCTCATGCCGTGTCGAACCTCGCATGTATGTGCATGTTTGTTGGCTACCCTAAGGAAACGAAAGCTGGTTTGTTTTATAATCCTAGAGATCAGAGAGTGATCGTTAGCACGAACACCAGATTTCTAGAGGAGGATTATGTAATGAACCACAAGCCCATGAGTAGGGTTGTTCTTGAGGAGTTGACAAGGGAAGTCCCGACTTCAGTACCACCGGTACAAGAAGAGACACCACAAGTCACTGCACCGCGTGTCATAGAGCATACACAGGAGGCACCTCGTCGTAGTGGGAGGGTTGTTAGACAACCCGAGAGATTCATGTTTTTGGGAGAGTCTTTGGACTTAGTCCCTGGTGAACATGAACCTGATCCCTGGACATATGATGAGGCAATCCAAGATAGAGATGCAGTATCTTGGCAAAGTGCGATGAATTCAGAGATAGAATCTATGGAATCTAATCAGGTCTGGGAGCTAGTAGAGCCACCCGATGGTGTAAAAACCATTGGATGCAAGTGGATCTATAAGAGACAGAGAGGAGTAGACGGGAGGGTTGAAACCTTCAAAGCTAGGCTTGTTGCGAAAGGGTATACTCAGAAAGAGGGTATCGATTATGAGGAGACCTTTTCGCCGGTAGCTATGCTTAAGTCTATCCGGATTCTCTTATCTATAGCTGCTCATATGGATTATGAGATTTGGCAGATGGATGTCAAGACAGCTTTCCTTAACGGAAGTCTTGAGGATAACATCTATATGCGGCAACCAGAGGGATTCATTGCTAAAGGCAAATAGCATCTTGTATGTAAGCTTAATCGGTCCATTTATGGATTGAAGCAAGTTTCTAGATCTTGGAACATCTGCTTTGATGAGGTAATCCAGTCATATGGATTTATTCAAAGTCCGGATGAGCCTTGTGTATACAAGAGATGTGACGGAAATGTAGTGGTGTTTCTTGTACTATAAGTAGATGACATTTTGTTAGTTGGCAACAATATCAAAGTGTTATCAGACGTAAGGGTATGGTTGTCCAAACAGTTTGATATGAAAGACTTGGGAGAAGTGGGACACATCCTTGGGATCAAAGTTATAAGGGATCGCAAGAAAAGGATGTTGTGCTTATCTCAAGCTTCATACATTGACCCTATCCTTGCTCGTTTTAGCATGCAGAACTCCAAGAAAGGTTTCCTACCTTTCAGGCATGGAGTTCTTTTATCTAAAGAGATGTGTCCCAAAACATCAAAGGAGATAGAGGACATGAAGGCGGTTCCTTATGCTTCGGCAGAAGGAAGCCTTATGTATGCTATGCTATGTATGAGACCGGATATTTGCTTTGCCGTGGGCATGGTTAGTAGATATCAGAGTAATCCTGGACAGGGACATTGGACTGTGGTAAAGCATATATTGAAGTACCTGAGAAGGACTAGGGATTATATGCTGGTTTACCGGGCAGATCAATTAGTCCCTGTGGGTTACACAGTTAATTTCCAATCAGATAGGGACAAGAGTAAGTCTACCTCGGGGTTTGTGTTTACTTTTGGAGGTGGAGCCATAGTATGGAGGAGTGTCAAGCAGAAATGCATGGCGGACTCTACCATGGAAGTTGAGTAGGTAGCAGCCTCTGAGGCAGCTAAGGAAGCTGTATGGCTCAGGAACTTCTTGATGGACTTGGATGTGATTCCTGGTTTGCCCAGAACTATCACAATTTATTGTGATAACAGTGGTGCAGTTGCAAACTCGAAGGAACCACGAGCCCATAAGGCGAGTAAACACATAGAGCGCAAGTACCACCTCATACGAGAGATCGTAAAGCGAGGAGAAGTTGCTGTCGCCAAGATTGCATCAGAGGATAACCTGGCGGATCCATTCACTAAGGCCCTTCCAGCGAAAGCGTTTGATAGGCATGTGGAGGACATGGGGATCAGATGTATGGCAGAGTGATGACAGCATAGTCTTTTAGTATAAGTGGGAGATTGTTGGAATGTATACTGAAAACCTAGCTCTTTTTGTATGAACATTTCATTTTGAAATAAGAATCACATGATCATTGTTTGCATTTTATATATTCATTATATATGTGTGCATATTGTCTAATATTTTACATTGTAGATAACATGGTGCTTGGTGTGACACAGAAGATCATGTTATCAGTTCCTTGTAAAATATAAGTAGAGGCTCACAACCAAAATGGTTTTTGACAAACCATTGGCATGGTTGTAGTGTAGCTTGGTATTGTTTTTTCTTGAACATAGAGTTACACTGGTACATCTAGGTGTATTGAGCAGGACCGACATAGAGGTGATTCAATTTAGTACTGACTACATGATTGAATCGGACCTCGGATATTATGTTGTACATGCTCTTAATCCCAATATAATAACGGGCACATGTACTTAGTATTTATTTCTTTGATTTATCAGTAGGTGAGATTTAGATGGATTAAATCAATATGCCCGGTAAGTTGGGAAATAATATTATTTACATGGTGTGCCGTTGATTATAGGAGGAAACCGTGTCCTATATATTAGGTTGATGATGTCCCCTTGAGGAGCTCATAAGGTTCATCATGTAAACCCAGCTGGTTGACTTAGTCAACATGATGATAAGGTTGAGTGGTACTACTCGAGGAATTAGATGTTAATTAATTGATGGTCAGTAAATCAATTAATTGATGGACATTCGATATCTTAAACACGGGGAGATTAATGTACAAACAATATATGGAGCCCATATTGATTTATGGGGGTTGGTGAGGTAGTTCAATGATGATCCTCTAGTGGAATGGAACATCATTGATGGATCAAGTTTGTGTGGTTCCGATCCATCGGGTGGCCAAGACCCAACTCCTCCTTATGGTCCCTATCGTAGCCTAATATAATCCTTGTGAAGTCTAGATCCAAGAATGTAAAACAAAACCTAGAACCAACGGTTGGGATTAAATCCCTAGATCCGATGGTTGGATGAAACCCTAGAACCAACGGTTGGGATTAAATCCCTAGATTCGATGGTTAGGATGAAATCCTAGAATCGATGGTTGGGATTAAATCCCTAGATCCGACGGTTGGGATAAAACCCTAGATTCGACGGTTGGGATGAAACCTTAGATCCGACGGTTGGGATGAAATCCTAGATCCGACGGTTGGGATTAAACCCTAGATCCGACGGTTGGGATAAAACCCTAGATCCGACGGTGGAGATTAAAGGAGGCTTAAGCCCTATTCTATAAATAGATGCTTAGGGTTGGGCGGCAAGAAGGATCAAGGATTGATTTCGAATTGAAAGAATTAGGGTTTGGCTTTTGGAGGTGGGCAGCTAGGGTTTGGAGAAAAGTCGGTGGCAACTTCTTCTTCCTTCTAGTTGTTGCCGGCGCCCAACTTGCTGTTAGTTAAAGCCCTAGAACCAATCATGTGATGGTTGAATAGGGAACATTTTGTATCATATTCTATAAAGGCAAAGGATTGGTTATTATATTTACATCTTGCTTGTGCCAGCTAATTTAAATATAATAATGCCCTAGAAAAGTAGGTTCTTATCTACAGCACATCAATTGGCAGAATTGATTATGAGAGGCTGTAGAGAACACTTTCCTAAATGTTTCTAGTCGAGTATTAATATGCAAGGGCAATATTAATACATAAAGACTAGCATGTAGGTCAATTGATGACTTGATCTCACAAGTCATGGATATATGATATCAAGTTGACACATGGGTATATATTGGAGAATATATACTGAACTGACCCGCCATGAGAAAGTTTCATGGATCGTTATATGAGTGTCATAAACTTTCTCATGTGACTATTGGTATGAATAGTCCTTAGACCTGAAGTCACTACGGTTCCCTACATAAGGAGTTATGTACTTTGGTATCGTCAAACGTCACCCGTAACAGGGTGGACCATAAAGGCGATTACTGGGTATGTAACAAATTATGCGGAGGGATGTGAGTGATGTAGATGGGATCTATCCCTTCCATATGACGGGAGTGATATCGGTGGGCCCCTTGATTGAGTAGAACTACTAAAACGCTTGGCCATGCTCGAATGAGTCAATATGAGATATTGAGCTCATTTGTTTGAGTTAGTTTACTCAGGGATCAAGAAACACATAGATTGATCGAGGATGACACGGTCTATGCCTCATTGATCAATCTGATATCAAGGATAGAAGGACACGGTCATATATTATAGTAGTCACGGAAAGGTTAGTAGGATCTTGACTTATCTCAGAATCTTAGGTAGCAATGATGTATTGCTAGATGCCGCTCATTGCTTGTGTACCTAAAAGAGTTTAGATCCACTGCCAACGTAATGAGAGCCTATAGGGTCACACACAAAGAGCATGATAATTAGAGGAATTAGAGTATTCTAGTTTGACTAGAATAATTTGGGAATAAGCTTAAGTACAAAATGGTTTTTGGACTTTAAGCTTAATGAGAATTTTAGCTAATTGATTTAATGAGATTAATTCAATATGTTACCTTATTGATTTAATAAGATTAATTCAATATGATAACATAAGCTTAATTGAATTAATAAGATTAATTCAATATGATAACATAAGCTTAATTGAATTAATAAGATTAATTCAACATGCATGAATGCCACATAAGCATGCCACATAAGCATGCCACCTAAGCATCCACCTAAGCTAGATAAGGTGGAAGGGGACAAAATGGTTTTGTCTCCTTAAGTGGCCGGCCAAACAAAAGGGGTCTCAATGCAATGGATTGCATTAAATTGTAGGAGGTGAAAGGGTTTTGCCAGCCTATAAAAGGCCCCATGGAGTGGCGGCCAAAGCATCATTTGGATTGTGATTGTGGTGTGGTTGTGAGAGAGAGCTTGAGAAGCTTGGTGGAAGCTTTGGTTGTGTGGCTTTGTGAGTGTAGGCTAGCAAGAAGAGTAGTCTTCTTCCTCCTTTCTCTTCTTCCCTAGATTCCTCTCCTTTAGGGACTTCTCTAGCAAGAAGTAAAGGAGAGCTCTTCTAGTTTTCCTTTTGTGAGACAAGAGCGTGCTCGTGTGGATACGTATAGAGGCACGGACACTTGAACGTGCTAAAGATCCAACAAACCGACAGGAAAAGCGGGATTGCAAAGGGCACGCAACAAAGGTAGAACTCTCCTATAAGATAGGTTTGGTTTAGAGAAATTTATTTTATACGAGTTTGCTTTCGCATGGATCACTTGGAAGGGATCCTATTTTCCGTTGCGCATATGCCATTTGGCATACGAGATTTCCCTACAGTGGTATCAGAGCCACTTGCGAAAGATCGTATAAAATAGGTTTTCTCTATTTTATATGTGATATAGAAGTAGGATAAATTTTATTATGAGTTGATAATTGCATTAGCAAATTTTCAAACATAATAAAATATCCAATGTCTTTTAAAAGTTAAAATGACATGGTGCATGGTTATGGCCTAGTCCCAAAAGTTTGTGATTGTGTGTTGTAATTCTTAATACGGCCTGCGTGTCGTGCCTTTCTCCTAATATTCTTGTTGTAAAATTAGTTTTAGACTCGAATGTAACTCGAGTATTTCTCCTTTTGTAATGTACAAAACAAGGATGGAGGGTCCATTGGAAGATGAGGTTACAAGGAGGAAGTCAACACACAAGACAACCAAAAGGAACCACTTAGGAGAAGATGCTATCCCTAGGTTGACCAATCAATCTTTTCATTGGCTTGAGAAGATTGTAGAATAAGGGCCATAACCATGACACGTTAGTTTAATATGTATGTGATGCATGTTAGTTTAGCTTGTATGTGATGCATGATTAGTTTAGCTTATATGTGATATATGCTAATATGTATATGATACATGTTTATTTCTTAATAAGTCTAAACGATATGCCTACCAAAGTTGGTACTCACTACTTCCTCGATCATTTGTTATTGGTTTTGCCAAAGCAAAGCAATGCATTTTATCTTGGAGGGGTGCGAGTGGACAATCGTGATGTCCCGCTATCAGTCTTGGTTAAGACTTAATTAAGTGTTTTCTTAATTGGTTAAGAAAGTAGAGGCATATATTAGCTTTGAACATAAGTGTTAACATTAGTTTTGTGTGATTTCCGAACATCAGCTTTGTCTTAGAAGTGGTCGTTGCTCCGATATCCAAGAAGGCCCCTGTGCCTCGCCACAGCCTGGAAGCTGGTTTAGGAATAAACACTAAACTAATCTAAAACTTAACCAAAGCTATTAAAGAGTTACATCAGATGTAATTGGCAAAAGATTGCCTACCTAATTATACTACGTCTTGGCGATTAGCCAAAGCTAACTCAAGACGAATTATGATGTGGATCTTTATCCCATATAAATTTATAGCTAAATAGTAGCTATGAGAATTTAGTGGGAGCCTCATTTAATTAAAGGCCTAATTAAATGATTTAGGTATGATACTTAACATTGCATTTTTAATGTTGTAGATCACCATGTCATCTAACACGTCGCACCCCCTCAATCTCAATCGATCGTCCTTGAGAAGGACAAGCTCAATGGAGCAAACTTTCTTGGTAGTATAGGAACTTGAGGATTATCCTCAAGCAAGAACGCAAACTATATGTCCTAGAGCAGGCTACCTGAAATACCCGCCTACCACTCGTCTTTGAAAAGGATGCTTATAAGAAGCATCAAGATGACGCATTAGATGTGTCATGCCTTTTGCTTGCCACCATGAACTCTGAGCTTCAGAAGCAACATGAGAACATGGATGCCTATGATATGGTTGAGCATTTGAAACAACTATATCAAGGACAAGCTAGGCACGAGCGTTTTGAAGTGTCTAAGGCTCTTTTGCATGCAAGATGCAAGAAGGAACACTGTAGGAACTCACGTACTCAAAATGATTGGGTACGTTGAGAACCTTGAAAGACTAGGTTTTCCATCGAGCCAAGAATTGGCAATCGATGTTATCCCGCAATCGCGTTTAAGCATACAATCAATTCGTCATGAATTATAACATGAATGAAATTGATAAACCTTTGCTGAGATTCTCAAAGATGTTAAGAACCAACCAAATCTCAAGAAGAAAGTTAGTAATGTACTAATGGTCAAGAAGGACAAAGGTAGCGCAAGGCAAGGGTAAGACCAAGCCAAAGGCAAGGCCAATTCATCCACTTCAAAGGGTAAAGGTAAAGTACCTAAGGAAGGGACCGCTCATTCGGTGAGATGACACCGAAGCGGAACTGCAAAGTCTACCTTGAGGAAGTAAAGAACAAGAGAAGTGGGACTTCTGCCTCAGGTATACACGTTATAGAAGTTAATCTATCTATTTCTTCTACATGGGTATTAGATAACGGATGTGCATCTCACATTTGTACTAATGTGCGAGGGATGAAATAGTAGAATAATGGCAAAGGGTGAAGTGGACCTCTGAGTAGGCAATAGCGCAAAGTTCTTCTTTATTTGTAGGAACATATTCTTTGTCTTTGCCCACTGGGCTTATCTTAGAACTAGAGGAGTGCTTCTATGTACCTGCATTAACAAAGAACATAATTTCTGTATCTTGTTTAGACAAGAAAAACTTTTCTTTTATAATAAAGGACAAATGTTGTTCCATTTATTTAAATGAAATGTTCTATTGTAATGCACCACTTATGAATGGTCTCTATGTTCTAGATTTAGATAACCCAATTTATAACGTAAATACCAAACGGTTCAAATCGAATGATTTGAACCAGACATATCTCTGGCACTGTCGCCTAGGTCACATAAATAAATGAAAACGATATCCCAACTCCATAAAGATGGATTATTGGACTCATTTGATTTTGAATCATATGAGATATGCGAGTCTTGTCATTTAGGAAAGATGACTAAAACTCCATTTAGTGGACATGGCGAGAGAGCGACGGATTTGTTAGGACTCATACATACTGATGTATGTGGCCCTTTCAATGTCGAAGCTAGAGGAGGCTATAAGTACTTTATTACTTTCACTGATGATATGAGTAGATTTGGCTACTTATATTTGATGAGACATAAGTCAGAATCCTTTGAAAAGTTCAAAGAATTCAAGAATGAAGTACAAAACCAACTTGGTAAGCGTATTAAGCTACTTGATCGGATCGAGGTGGTGAATACCTTAGTCAAGAGTTTCGTGATCACATGGTGAGTGTGGGATAATATCCCAACTCACTCCACCGAACACCACAATGGAATGGTGTATCCGAGAGGAGAAATCGTACTCTATTAGATATGGTACGATCAATGATGAGCCGATGATCTACCTACTTCCTTTTGGGGTTTAGCTCTAGAGACAGTAGCTTTCACTTAATCGCGTTCCATCAAAAGCCGTAGAAAAGACACCATATACGATATGGACCGAAGAGTCCCAAAATGTCTTTTATAAAGATTTGGGGTTGTGAAGCTTACGTTAGGCGTCAAGTCTCGGATAAACTAGGACCCAAATCGGATAAGTGTTATTTTGTAGGATATCCCAAGGAAACTAAGGGATATTACTTTTACAATCCCACACTTGGCAAGGTGTTTGTTGCAGAAATCTGTCTTTCTAGAAAGAGAATTTATTTCTAGAAATACTAGTGGGAGTAAAATTCATCTTGAAGAAGTTCAAGATGATGATAACACTAAGGCTTGATGGAAAATGAACAGGCACCACAAAGTGTTGTGGATGAGGAATTTGTTGCCCAAAGAGTTGTGGAGCAAACACTGCTCAAGTAGACCAACCTCTTCGTAGATCTAATAGGATCCGTGCCAACCCGAGAGATATTCTTTTCTCTTGACCGACAACGGTGAAGTATTGCTTGTCGATCTTGGCGAGCCTACATCCTATCAAGAAGCTATGATGAGCCCAGATTAGAAATGGCTAGAGGCCATGAGATCCAAATGGAATCCATGTACACTAACCAAGTATGGACTTTGGTTGATCCACGAAGGAAAAACCCATTGGGTGTAAGTGGGTCTTTAAAGTAAAAGACGACATGGATGGTAATAAGCATACCTATAAAGGTAGATTGGTGGCTAAAGGATTCAAACAAATTCATGGTATTGACTATGAAGAAACCTTTTCACCGGATCGATGCTTAAATCCATTCGGATCATACTTGCTATTGCGACCTACCATGATTATGAGATCCGCAGATGGATGTCAAAACCGCCGAATGGAAGCTACTCGAGGATGTGTACATGACACAACCTGAGGGTTTTGAAGATCCAAAGCATCCTGGAAAGGTATGCAAACCGCAAAGGTCCATTTATGGACTAAAGCAAGCCTCTCGTGGAATCTTGATTCGATGATGCAATCAAAGAGTTTGGTTTCATCAAGAATGAAGATGAGCCTTGTGTCTACAAGAGAAATAGTGGGAGCACAATTGTATTTCTTGTCTTGTATGTAGATGACATACTTCTCATCGGAAATGATATTCCCTCACTCCAGTCTGTGAAGATATGGTTAGGGAATTGTTTCTCGATGAAGGACTTAGGTGAAGGCCTATATTCTAGGCATCAAGATCTATAGAGATAGATCTAGAAGATTACTTGGCCTAAGTCGAGTACATACATTGATAAAGTGCTAGATCGTTTTGCTATGCAAAATTCTAAGAAAGGGTTTCGCTTTATCACATGGTGTGAGTCTTTCAAGACTCAATGTCCCTCTTCTAAGGAGGAGAGAGATCGCATGGATAAGATCCCTTATGCATCGCCTATAGGGTCTATCATGCGCCATGCTTTATACTGTTCCGACGTCTCGTATGCTTTGAGCATGACGAGTAGATATAGATCGAATCGGTGAAAGTCATGGATAGCGATCAAAAATATTCTTAAGTACTTACGAAGAACGAAAGAATATTTCCTGATATTTGAGGCAATTAGGAGCTAATCAAAGGGTTACTGATGCAAGCTTCCAAACAGACAAGGATGACTATAGATCACAATCGAGAGTACGTGTTTTGCACAGAATGGTGGAGCCTGGTGGAAGAGTTCAAGCGAGACACGATTCTTGATTCTACAATGAGCCGAGTATATTGCATCCGATGCAAAGGAGGTTGTTTGGCTCGCAAGTTCATCGATGAACTTGGGGTAGTTCCTAGCATTGCAGATCCAATAGACCTCTATTGTGACAACAATGGGGCTATTGCACGTGCTAAGGAACCTCGATCACATCGCGGACCAAACACATCTTGCTGGCGCTTCCATCTCATTCGAGAGATCATCGATAGAGGAGATGTGAGGATATGCAGTGACGAAGCTAACATCGCAGATCCATTGACCAAGGCTTTGGCAGAGGAAGCATGATGGTCACACTAGGTCACTAGGTATTAGATATCATAGTGATTGGTACTAGTGCTAGTGGGAGATTGTTAGTTAAAGCCCTAGAACCAATCATGTGATGGTTGAATAGGGAACATTTTGTATCATATTCTATAAAGGCAAAGGATTGGTTATTATATTTACATCTTGCTTGTGCCAGCTAATTTAAATATAATAATGCCCTAGAAAAGTAGGTTCTTATCTACAGCACATCAATTGGCAGAATTGATTATGAGAGGCTGTAGAGAACACTTTCCTAAATGTTCCTAGTCAAGTATTAATATGCAAGGGCAATATTAATACATAAAGACTAGCATGTAGGTCAATTGATGACTTGATATCACAAGTCATGGATATATGATATCAAGTTGACACATGGGTATATATTGGAGAATATATACTGAACTGACCCGCCATGAGAAAGTTTCATGGATCGTTATATGAGTGTCATAAACTTTCTCATGTGACTATTGGTATGAATAGTCCTTAGACCTGAAGTCACTACGGTTTCCTACATAAGGAGTTATGTACTTTGGTATCGTCAAACGTCACCCGTAACAGGGTGGACCATAAAGGCGATTATTGGGTATGTAACAAATTATGCGGAGGGATGTGAGTGATGTAGATGGGATCTATCCCTTCCATATGACGGGAGTGATATCGGTGGGCCCCTTGATTGAGTAGAACTACTAAAACGCATGGCCATGCTCGAATGAGTCAATATGAGATATTGAGCTCATTTGTTTGAGTTAGTTTACTCAGGGATCAAGAAACACATAGATTGATCGAGGATGACACGGTCTATGCCTCATTGATTAATCTGATATCAAGGATAGAAGGACACGGTCATATATTATAGTAGTCACAGAAAGGTTAGTCGGATCTTGACTTATCTCGTAACTTGGGTAGCAATGATGTATTGCTAGATGCCGCTCATTGCTTGTGTATCTAAAAGAGTTTAGATCCACTGCCAACGTTATGAGAGCCTATAGGGTCACACACAAAGAGCATGATAATTAGAGGAATTAGAGTATTCTAGTTTGACTAGAATAATTTGGGAATAAGCTTAAGTACAAAATGGTTTTTGGACTTTAAGCTTAATGAGAATTTTAGCTAAGTGATTTAATGAGATTAATTCAATATGTTACCTTATTGATTTAATAAGATTAATTCAATATGATAACATAAGCTTAATTGAATTAATAAGATTAATTCAATATGATAACATAAGCTTAATTGAATTAATAAGATTAATTCAACATGCATGAATGCCACATAAGCATGCCACATAAGCATGCCACTCCAAGCATCCACCTGCTTAGATAAGGTGAAGGGGACAAAATGGTTTTTGTCTCCTTAAGTGGCCTACAAAACAAAAGGGGGTCTCAATGCAATGGATTGCATTAAATTGTAGGAGGTGAAAGGGTTTTGCCAACCCTATAAAAGGCCCCATGGAGTGGCCGGCCAAAGCATCATTTGGATTGTGATTGTGGTGTGGTTGTGAGAGAGAGCTTGAGAAGCTTGGTGGAAGCTTTGGTTGTGTGGCTTTGTGAGTGTAGGCTAGCAAGAAGATTAGTCTTCTTCCTCCTTTCTCTTCTTCCCTAGATTCCTCTCCTTTAGGGACTTCTCTAGCAAGAAGTAAAGGAGAGCTCTTCTAGTTTTCCTTTTGTGAGACAAGAGCGTGCTCGTGTGGATACGTATAGAGGCACGGACACTTGAACGTGCTAAAGATCCAACAAACCGAAAGGAAAAGCGGGATTGCAAAGGGCACGCAACAAAGGTAGAACTCTCCTATAAGATAGGTTTGGTTTAGAGAAATTTATTTTGTACGAGTTTGCTTTCGCATGGATCACTTGGAAGGGATCCTATTTTCCGTTGCGCATATGCCATTTGGCATACGAGATTTCCCTACACTTGCACCATCAATACTTGGCCGGCGCCCAACCTTAAGGTCTTTCCCTTCTTCCTTGGCCGGCGGTTCTCCTCCCATTGGTGGTCGGTTCTCTTCCTCCTCCCTATTCTCCAGAGTGGCCGGCGGCAACTCTTCTTGAAGTTGGCCGGCGCATCATCCATTGCTCCTTGGCCGGCGGTTGCACCAAATTCCCTTATTTTGTGGCCGGTTCTAGATAGGAAAGGTATTTGCGAGTTCTTCTCTTTGTTCGCAGCGGACAAGGTAGAGAAGAAAGCGATCTAGAAGGCTTCTACTAGTGGAGGAACTTCATCCACACGTCGTCCACGAGAAGGATAGGACATACGGTAGAAGATCGTGAGGTATAAAGTTATTTTAACTTTATGTACAGATCTGAGCATGTTCTTATTTTCATTGATTATGCATGTGTGTGTATGAATATATATTGTATAATCATGGACCCCGAAGACAAACACAAAAACCGGCGATCCATCCGTCGTCTCTTTCCGCGGCTAACCAACTAGAAGAGTTGTGTTGCTTGAACAACTAGTTTGTTCAAGCGACCACTCAAGTTGTTAGCACGACGACAAATAGGTTGTGCTAAGGAAGCTCATCCCATCCGGATTAATTCTTTCATTAGTGAAAATTTTAATCCGGGGACATGGGAGCCAATGAGCCTCCGAAGCATCCACCCAACAGGAACCTTGTACAAAAGTACGAATGTTTGTTGGCTATCCCAGGGGAACGAAAGGTGGTTTGTTTTATAGTCCTAGAGATCAGAGGGTGATCGTTAGCACAAACACCAGATTTCTAGAGGAAGACTATATGATGAGCCACAAGCCCAAGAGTAAAATTGTTCTGGAGGAGTTAAAAGGGGAAGTCACTTCTTTAGTACCACCGGTATAAGAGGATATACCACATGTCACTGCACTGTGTATCACAGAGGATACACAGGTGATACCTCATCGTAGTGGGAGGATTGTGAGATAACCTGATAGATTCATATTCTTGGGAGAATTTCTGATTTGGTCCCTAGCGAACATGAACCTGATCCCTGGACATATGACGAGGCAAATCAAGATAAAGATGCAGAATCTTGACAAAGTGCAATGAATGCTGAAATTGAATCTATGAATTCAAATCAGGTCTGGGAGCTATTAGAACCACCTGATGGTGTAAAAACCATTGGATGCAAGTGGATCTACAAGAGAAATAGAGGAATAGATGGGAAGGTTAAGACCTTCAAAGCAAGGCTTGTTGCGAAGGGGTATACTCAGAAAGAGGGTATCGATTATGAGGAGACTTTTTCATCGGTAGCCATGATTAAGTCTATCTGGATTCTCTTGTGCATAGCAGCTTATATGGATTATGAGGTGTGGCAGATGGATGTCAAGACGGCTTTCCTTAATGGAAGTCTTGAGGAAATAATCACCATGAAGCAACCAGAGGGATTCATTGCTAAGGGCAAAGAGCATCTTGATTGTAAACTTAATCAGTCCATTTATGGATTGAAAAAAGCTTTGAGGTCTTGGAACATCCAGTTTGATGAGGTGATCCAGTCTTATGGATTTATTCAAAGTCCGGATGAGTCTTGTGTATACAAGAGATGTGACAAAAACGTAGTGGTATTTCTTGTACTATACATAGATGACATTTTATTGATTGGAAACAATATCAAGGTGTTATCGGACGTAAGGGTATGGTTGTCCAAACAGTTTGATATGAAGGACTTGGGAGAGGTGGGACACATCCATGGGATCAAGGTTATAAGGGATCGCAAGAAAAGGATGTTATGCTTATCCCAAGCTTCATACATAGAAACGATTATGGAGCATTTTAGCATGCAGAACTCCAAGAAGAGTTTTTTACCTTTCAGGCATGGAGTTCCTTTATCTAAGGAGATGTGTCCTGTTGGGTTTCCGGCACCGCAGCGTGTGTGTGTTCGATCATGTTTCGTAAACATGAGCACAGCGGAAGCAATTAAAAATAATAAATCTATATTTATTACAACACACGCAACACACGCATGCATATTACAAGTGTAGACATAACCGTAAATTAAAATTTGCAATAAAAGAAATTTATCTACGTTATACCTTTCGTATGAAGTGTAGCGGAAACGGCATCAACCGGAACGATCCTCGTAAGAATCGTCTCTATCCGTATCCACGCCGAGCTCCTCGGGATGACTTTGCTAAGTCACGAGCTTCGTCTTCGTACGGGTTACTAGCCTCGTGTTGAAGACGACGTGATCGAGAGATGATCACGATCCGAATCCAAATTCGGATCCTAAAACCAGTTCTCAAAATTCGCTTCTCCAGAGAGGTATTCATCAACCGTTTGACGAATCCTTTGTCCCCCCACTAGAGGATTACCGAGATCAAATCCCTCGGTAAGTTAGCCGCTGTCGGAGCACTCAACCGCCGCCCAAACGACAAGAAAGAAGCTGTCCAGAAAACTGACAGCTTGGTGGAGGAATAGAGGCCGCCAAACAAGGAAAGATGGAAGCTCACCTTATCACCAACCCAACACAAGGTCGGGCGGCGGCACTTAGGGTTACGCCAAATTAACTCCAAGGGAGGGCGGCAACTCAAGGGGGGCTAGGTTTGATTAGCTTTAGGTTAGGTTTAAGCCCTATTTTATAGAGAACTAATTCTCTTAATGGTTAATGGATCATATCCATAAAGCCCGCTAACCCGCCTCCATTAAGATAAGTTAAAATAAACCAAACCATGATGGTTTATTTTAAGTTAAAACGAACCAACCAACTTTTGGTTCATTCGCTTAAAATAAACCAAACCCTTTGGTTTATTCTCATCCATTGGATTAGAACCAAACCATTTTGGTCCATCCATTATGTCTTCATAAGACACGGCCCATCCACGCCATTGCGATCAAACAATTTCATGCTCGCTTATGTTTGGTCCAACCAAACATAGTTTCTCTCGGCCGAGAATCCCATTCTCAAGCTCGCTTTTAAATCCTTTGGATTACACTCACAGCGGTGACCAAATAGGTTCTCGCTTTATGTTGGCCGCCTATAATTAACCATTAATTATAGAACGATCATGAGTGGCACCTAGTAGTACATCATGATCCCCAATTAACCAAAAGATCAACTGCTGATCCGTAACTATTTCTCAAACCCTTCAAGAGCTCGAATGAATCGTGTCCCCATTCCCTTCACTCATCTTATACCCACTTGGTTCAGTGACATGGTCTATTGTGTCACCTCACTAGGTCGACTACGCCACACCTAGCCCAAGTATCATTTCTCGTCCCACGGATTCTAGTTACTCCACATGTATCAAGAGTACCTTACTCTAAACATGTAATGCTTTGGCCAAAGACTTTAGTAACAATCCGACGAGAGGCCATGGGTATACATCTCCTCGCAAGGAGTGGTGAATCCTTTATAGGCTATTCAAACACCTTCGATCACTTCGACTTATACCCAATCATCCCGGGTCCACATCTCCTTAGAGATGTTTGCTTAAGATGACAAAGCATAAGTCTCCATGATCAAGATGACTTGAATACCGCAAGTCAAAGGAACATCGCACTTAAGCCACAGTAAGAACTTCATTGACATATCTATATATGCAGAGAACCATATGAAGTCTTACTACCGGTCACTCCAATGAACTAGTTACCATAACTAAGCATCCACGATTAACTGACATCACTATGTCTCCACCAAGGAGAATCACCGCTTGGATACACCAAGGAGTATACCTGTGCTAGTCTCGATGTAATCGATGGTGTCCAAATCCATCAATTCATCGACTAGGATAATTCCGATACATCACAATTACACATGTAGAGATACTCACTAGTTGTGATCCAATCACAAATTCTCTCATGCCGTGAATCGTATCGTGACATTCAAGAAATGAGTTTAAGATCCAATCAAATACATAAAACATGTATACTCAAATAGTGAATCTTCATTTATCATATAAATGGTTCATACATAAGGCATTGCCTTAGGACATCTCTCATATATTACTAACAGACTCCACTTGGCCTAATGCCAATCGCTACAGATCCAATACCATAAGCTCTAACATGACCTCAAACTTATTTTGAGGTAATGCTTAGTCAAAGGATCCGCTAAGTTCCTTCAAAGGGGAATTTTCTCGATTTGTATTTCGCTTCCTACCGATGATCTCTCCGATAAGATGATAGCGGTGAAGCACATGTTTGGATCATCGATGAGACCACATCAAGTTCGAGATGAACTTCTTGATCCAAACCGCTCTTTGTCGCCTAAAGTCGCAATGTATTCTCGCCTTAGTGGCGAATCCGCTATAGCGTCAAGCTTGGAACCTTTCCAACTTATTGCGCCCATTCCGTGTGAATACATACCCGCATCGAGACATGGAATCATCCTTGTCTGTCTGGAGCTGGCATCCGTATACCCACGTATCACCATGTACCCTTCTCCATATATTAGGAACACATCCTTAGTTCTTCTTAAGTACTTAAGGATCGTCTTAACAGCCACCCAATGATCCATTCCTGGATCAGATTGGTATCTGCTCGTGACACTCAGAGCATACGATACATCGGGCCTCGTACATAACATAGCATACATGATAGATCCTATTGCGGATGCATAAGGAATCTTACTCATGCAAATCCTCTCGTCTTCTGTGCGCGGACACATAGACTTTGAAAGGTGTACCCCATGCCTGATGGGTAGGAAACCTTTCTTGGATTCCGACATGCTAAACCTCTTTAGCACTCGGTCTATATATGTAGACTGCGAAAGACCAAGCAACCTTTTCGATCTATCTCTATAGATCTTAATCCCAAGGATGTAGGTTGCTTCTCCCAGGTCTTTCATGGAGAATGTCTTGGATAACCAAACCTTCACTGACTGTAAGATTGAAACATCGTTTTCTATAAGTAGTATGTCATCGACATACAATACTAGGAACACGACTGCACTCCCACTAACCTTCTTGTAAACACAAGGTTCGTCTGGATTTTGTGAGAAATCAAACTTTTTGATTGTCTCATCAAAACGGATATTCCAGCTCCTGGATGCTTGCTTCAATCCATAAATGGACCGTCGCAATTTGCCTACCTTGGTTTTATCAACCGATGTGAAACCTCAGTCAGATCATATACACGCCCCTCGAGCGTGTTTCCATTAAGGAAAGTTCACATCCATCCGCCATATCTCATAATCATAATGAGCCGCTATGGCCGTGAGCATCCGAATGGATTTAAGCATAGCTACAGGCGAATAGGTTTCGTCATAATCAACACCTTGTTTTTGACGATATCCTTTCGCCACCAATCTAGCCTTATAGGTAATCACATTACCATCCATGTCGGTTTTCTTCTTGTAAACCCACTTGCACCCTATAGGCTTTATCCCTTCAGGTGGGTCAACCAAGTTCCAAACTTGGTTTTCATACATGGAATCCATTTCCAACATCATGGCACTAAGCCACTTATCCCTTTCTGAACTTGTCAGCACTTCTTCATAACTGGTAGGCTCCTCATCATCAATGAGTAACACGTTGTTCGATTCACTTACGAGAAATCCATATCTCTCAGGAATATTGCGTGTTCTACCAGATCTACGAAGATGTGGTGTTACAATAGGTCCAGCCGATTGCTCATCACTATGAGTTGTCGGCTGTTGTGCTTCACCAGGTATCTCATCAATGTCTATTTGAGTCTCTCGAGCCTCCTCAAGCTCGACGACACTCCCACTATTTTCTTGGAAGAGAAACTCTTTCTCTAGAATCACAGCATGCCTTGAAACAAACACCTTTTGTTCCACAGGATGATAGAATTGGTAACCCCTTGTTTCCTTAGGGTATCCAACAAATAGACATTTATCAGACTTAGCATCCAATTTGTCCGACATACCGCTTCACATAAGGTGACAACCCCATATCTTCAAGTAAGATACATGAGGTTTCTTACCATTCCATATCTCATATGGAGTAGTTGAGACTACTGGTAGGCATTTTCCGCTTAACAAGTAAACAAATTGCCTCAAGTGCATAGCCCCAAAAGGACTTGGGAAGAGTCACATGATTCATCATTGACCTGACCATGTCCAACAAGGTCCGGTTACGCCTCTCAGATACACCATTATGCTGTGGTGTATAGGGCGGAGTCCATTGAGACAATATGCCATTGTCTCTCAGATAATCAAGAAACTCTTGACTTAAGTATTCACCACCTCGATCCGATCGAAGTATTTTAATACTTTTGTCATGTTGTTTCTCTACTTCATTTCTGAATTTTTCAACCTTTCAAAGGCTTCAGACTTGTGTTTCATCATGAACACATACCCAAACCGTGAGTGATCATCGGTGAAGGTAATGAAGTAGCTATAGCCTCCTAAAGCTTGAGTTGACATAGGTCCACATACATCAGTATGTATTAGACCTAGTAACTCTCCCACTCGTTCACCTTTTCCAGTAAAAGGTAACTTAGTCATCTTGCCTTTTAAGCATGATTCGCATGTATCATATGAATCCAATTCAAACGATTCCAGAATTCCACATCGGTGTAATTCGGACATGCGTTTCTTGCTTATATGGCCAAGACGACAATGCCACATATAGGAGTCTATTTGATTATCCTTCGAGCACGCTTGTTGCTCGCTCGATATTGCAAATGTCACCGGATACATCCAACGATAAATACCATTGCTTAAAGTTCCAAATTCCATAAAGAACTCCATTCAAAGTTATGTAACAACAATTGTTACTAAAAGTCAAATGGTACCCATTTCTATTTAAACAAGAAATAGAAATGATGTTCTTTATCAACGAAGGAACATAAAAGCAATTGTCCAATTCTAAGACAAAGTCCACAGGGAGTTTCAACAAATGCGCTCCAATGGCGAAGAAGAACCTTCGCTCCATTCCCAACACGCAAATTTGACTCTCCTCGACGAAGTCTTCTTCTATTCCTTAGCCCATGTATGTCATTACATATATGTGAGCCACACCCAGTATCCAATATCCAAGTGTTTGAGGAAATAGAATGACAATCAATAACGAAGATATCTGAAGAAGATGAGGCATCCGATGCCTTATTCTTCTTCACGGACTCAAGATAAATCTTGCACTTTCTTCGCAAATGGCTCTCCTTGCCATAATGATGGCAAGTTTCCTTTTGTGCTAGTTCTACCTTCTTAGCCTTTCTCTTCTTTCCCTTCTATTGTTCCTTTGACTTCCTCTTAGAACCTTTCTTCGAGGAATCAACTAATAGCACCGTCCCCTGCTCATGCTTCTCAGAAGACTCCACAGTCTTCAGCATCTCAGAGGTGAAGAGGAGCTTTGAGACTTCGAACCTTTCGAATCTCACTTGCTCATCAACCAACTCACAAAGATGAAGGACTACGATATGAGCATCCATCGCCATGTCCGCTGTAGCTTGGGTTCCATCGCGCTAACATGATGCAACTCATTTGTTCAGAATCACTCACATGTTTCTGATAGGCCAACAATTGGTCCAGAGTTGCATCGTCACTAGGACGGGCGGGAATTGGCTCTTCGAGGACATTTGCAAGCTTTTCAACCTTGAGAACAATTCTCAAGCTTCTAAGCCGCCCTAAGAAGCTCCCCTACTAATTTATTCAATCCAAAATGGAATGCAATTCAAAGACATCATGATCAATCTTAGAAATACAAACGAGCATATATGAGAAAGATGATTTAAAATGCATCAATATACATTTATAAATCCCATTCATTTTTCGAATTTCAAAACCCCAAAATCACTTCGAGATCGAGGTCCATCTCCGATGATATCCATCATAGTTATGAACAACCTCGAGAGAGTCCAACAAGCCATTCATAGGTATCAACTATACCGATTGCATATCACGTATATGCAACTATCACAATGTGCTATCAACTAATTGAATGTTCACACATACATCGGGTTGTTAACACATTAACAAGTATGCATCATATGCATAGCACCCAACTTCACCTCCCTTTACATCGACCTTGAGAGAGTCCAACAAGCCGATGCTCTGTGTTAAAGCCAACCCATTAATCGAAATAGTTTTAATATGGTTAGAGCGCATTCAACCAATTAGCCCAGCTTGGAGAGAGTCCAACAACCAAAGCTAACGATTGACCTCTGACTCTTACCATATTAGTATTAAACTATTCCATGGTTTGAACATATTCGGGTTCGAGCCGGTCTTGGAGAGAGTCCAACAACCCAAACAAGAAACGGAACTCTGGTTCTAACCATATTAATGGAAGGTGTAGGCTTTAATATTCTTTAAGGGTTTTTTATGTCTCATCCTCTTTGCATGCAAATAACTATTATCTACATGGCATGGCATACATGGCATACATCTACATGTCACGACACGCATGACATAATGTTATGCATCTAATGCAATTACATGGCATACAATTATGTCATGTATATATTTCCTTATATGTCATAACTATTTATGGAAATAAAATATGTTTAAGATTTGATTCTCCAAATCAAATCATAATTAAATTAGGAAACAAATTTCCAAATCTAATCACATATTTTATTCATGGAATTATTTGATTAAGGAAAATCTATTTAGGAAACCAATTACCTAAATCATTAAAACTACTTATGGAAATAAAATATTTTAAGATTTGATTTCCCAAATCAAATCATGATTAAATTAGGAAACAAATTTCCAAATCTAATCAAATATTTTATTTATGGAAAATATCGATTTCCATAAATACTTCCAACTTTCCAAAAGTGGAAGATTTCCATAAATACTTCTAGACTTTCCAAAATTGAAAATTTCCATAAATACTTCTAAATTTCCAAAATTAGAAAATTTCCAGAAATACATTATGACTATCGCAAAACCATTTTTACGATTATGTCGAAACACAACCTGGGCTCTGATACCACTTGTTGGGTTTCCGACACCGCGGAGTGTGTGTGTTCGATCATGTTTCGTAAACATGAGCACAGCGGAAGCAATTAAAAATAATAAATCTATATTTATTACAACACACACAACACACGCATGCATATTACAACAAGTGTAGACATAACCGTAAATTAAAATTTGCAATAAAAGAAATTTATCTACGTTATACCTTTCGTATGACGTGTAGCGGGAATGGCATCAACCGGAACAATCCTCGTAAGAATCGTCTCTATCCGTATCCACGCCGAGCTCCTCGGGATGACTTCGCTAAGTCACGAGCTTCGTCTTCGTATGGGTTACTAGCCTCGTGTTGAAGACGACGTGATCGAGAGATGATCACGATCCGAATCCAAATTCGGATCCTAAAACGAGTTCTCAAAACTCGCTTCTCCGGAGAGGTATTCGTCAACCGTTTGACGAATCCTTCGTCCTCCACCTCAGAGGATTACCGGAGATCAAATCCCCGGTAAGTTAGGCGCTATCGGAGCACTAACCGTCGTCCAAACGACGCTCCGATAACAAAGAAACAAGCTGTCCAGAAAAACTGGACAGCTTTTGGTGGAGGAATAGAGGCCGGCCAAGGAGAGATGGAAGCTCACCTTATCACCGAACCTAGAGGAGATCACCGGAGGGTCGCCGGAGGTTCTCCGCTGAAGCTTGACGCCGGCAAAGACTTGACGGCTGCACACACAAGCCAGCGGCGCGGCAGCTTTAGGTGTTGGCGCCCAATAGGAGAGGGAGGGGTTTTGGGCCAAAACTTGATTAGCTTTAGGTTAGGGTTTAAGCCCTATTTTATAGAGAACTAATTCTCTTAATGGTTAATGGATCATATCCATAAAGCCCGTTAACCCGCTCCATTAAGATAAGTTAAAATAAACCAAACCATGATGGTTTATTTTAAGTTAAAACGAATCAACCAACTTTTAGTTCATTCGCTTAAAATAAACCAAACCCTTTGGTTTATTCTCATCCATTGGATTAGAACCAAACCATTTTGGTCCATCCATTATGTCTTCATTAAGACACGCCCATCCACGCTCCATTGCGATCAAACAATTTCATGCTCGCTTATGTTTGGTCCAACCAAACATAGTTTCTCTCGGCCCGAGAATCCCATTCCCAAGCTCGTTTTAAATCATTTGGATTACACTCGTTGTGCGTGTGACCAAATAGATTCTCGGTTTATGTTGGCCGTCTATAATTAACCATTAATTATAGAACGATCATGAGTGGCACCTAGTAGTACATCATGATCCCCAATTAACCGAAAAGATCAACTTGATCCAGAACTATTTCTGAAACCCTTCAGTAGCTCGAATGAATTGTGCCCCATTCTCTTCACTCATCTTATACCCACTTGGTTCAGGACATGGTCTATAGTGTCAGTCCCCACTAGGCTGACTACGTCACACCTAGCCCAAGTATCATTTCCTCGTCCTACGGATTCTAGTTACTCCACATGTATCAAGAGTACCTTACTCTAAACATGTAATGCTTTGGCCAAAGACTTTAGTAACAATCCGACGAGAGGCCATGGGTATACATCTCCTCGCAAGGAGTGGTGAATCCTTTATAGGCTATTCAAACACCTTCGATCACTGACTTATACCCAATCATCCTGGTCCACATCTCCTTAGAGATGTTTGCTTAAGATGTCAAAGCATAAGTCTCCATGATCAAGATGACTTGAATACCGCAAGTCAAAGGAACATCGCAGTTAAGCCATAGTAAGAACTTCATTGACATATCTATATATGCAAAGAACCATATGAAGTCTTACTACCGGTCACTCCAATGAACTAGTTACCATAACTAGCATCCACGATTAACTCCGACATCACTATGTCTCCAGGAGAATCACCGCTTGGATACACCAAGGAGTATACTGTGCTAGTCTCATGTAATTGATGGTGTCCAAATCCATCAATTCATCGACTAGGGATAATTCCGATACATCACAATTACACATGTAGAGATACTCACTAGTTGTGATCCAATCACAAATTCTCTCATGCTGTGAATCGTATCGTGGGCATTCAGTAAATGAGTTTAAGATCCAATCAAATACATAAAACATGTATACTCAAATAGTGAATCTTCATTTATCATATAAATGGTTCATACATAAGGCGATTGCCTTAGGACATCTCTCATATATTACTAACATGTCCTAGATCATCTGAGAAGATAGAGGAGATGAAGGTGGTTCCTTATGCTTCGGAAATAAGAAACCTCATGTATGCGATGCTCTGTACGAGACCAGATATCTCTTTTGCCGTGGGTATGGTCAGCAGATATCAGAGTAATCCAGGACAGGGACATTGGACTACGGTAAAGCAAATACTGAAGTAGTTGAGAAGGACTAGTCATTATATGCTCGTCTACCGGGCAGACCAATTACTCCCTGTGGGTTACACGGATTCCGACTTCCAATCTGATAGGGATAACAGTAAGTATACCTCAAGTTTTGTGTTTACTTTGGGAGGTGGAGCAATTGTATGGAGGAGTGTCAAGCAGAAGTGCGTGGCGGACTCCACCATGAAAGCTGAGTAAGTGGCAGCCTCTGAGGCGACCAAAGAAGCTTTGTGGCTCAGGAACTTCCTAATGGACTTGGATGTGCTTCCTGGTTTGCCCAGAACTATCACAATTTATTGTGATAATAGTGGTGCAGTTGCAAACTCGAAGGAACCACGAGCCCATAAGGCTAGTAAACACATAGAGCGCAAGTACCACCTGATACGAGAAATCGTAAAGGAGGTAGAAGTTGTTGTCGCCTAGATTCCATCAGAGGATGACCTGGTGGACCCTTTCACTAAGGCCCTTCTACCGAGAGCTTCGATAGGCATGTGGAGGGAATGGGGATCAGATGTATGGCACTTTGAGGATAGCATAGTCTTTTAGTATAAGTTGGAGATTGTAGGGATGTATACTGAAAAGTCTATCTTTTGTATGAACATCTTTATTTTGAAATAAGAATCACATGATCATTGTTTGCATATTTTTATAGTTATGCAATATTGTCTAATACTTTACATTGTAGATAACATGGTGTGTGGTGTTACACAGGAGATCATGTTATCGACCCCTTGAAAAGTATAAGTAAAGGCTCACAACCGAGATGACTTTGAACAAACCATCGGAATGGTTGTAGTGTGATTTGGTATTGTTTTGTCTTAACCATAGAATCACACTAGTGCACTTTGTGTGTATTGAGCAGTACCAACTTAGAGGTGGTTCGATTTATTGCTGACTACATAATTGAATCAGACCTCGGATATTATTTAGTATATGCTCTTAATCCCGATATAATAAAGGGCACATATACTTAGTACTCATCTCTTTGATTTACCAATGGGCGAGATTTATAGATTAAATCGATAGGCTCGATAAGTTGGGAGATGATATTATTTATATGGTGTGCTGTTGATTATAGGAGGAAACTGTGTCCTATATATTAGGATGATGATGTCCCCTTGAGGAGCTCATAAGGTTCATCATGTAAACCCTGCAGGTGGACTTGGTCCGGCATGATGAAAAGGTTGAGTGGTACTACTCAAGGAGTTAGATGTTGATTAATTAATGGTCAGTAAATTAATTAATCGACAGACATTCGAGATCTTAAACACGGGGAGAAAATGTACAAATAATATATGGAGCCCATATTATCATATGGGGGTTGGTGAGATAGATCAATGATGAACCTTTAGTGGATTGGATCATCATTAGTGGATCGGACTTTATGTGGGCTTGATCCATGGGTGGCCAAGACCCAACTCCTCCTTATGGTCCCTAATGTAGATTATTAACACCTCATTATGCTTATATCCAATGGATAGAAACAAAACTCTAAGATCCATTGGTAGAGATTTAATATCTAAGATCCGACGGTTGAGATTAAATCTCTAGATCCGACGGTTGAGATTAAATCCCTAGAACCAATGGATGAGATTAATTCATGACTTATCCCTAACTCTATAAAAGGATGGCATGGGAGTTGGCGTGAATAACATTGAAGGAGAGCTAGGGTTTGAGTGGCAAGAAGGAATCCTAGTTGAGATAGGATTAGGATTAGGGTTTGGAGGCAAGGGTGGCACCAAATAAGGAAGGTATTCTTCTCTTCTTCTTCCTTTTTCTTGGCCAACGTCCAGAACCTCTTCAGCCTCTTTTCGAGCCTTGGCTGGCACCCAATATCACCCTTCTCCTTCTCCTTAGGTGGTGGAAACAAGATATAGGGCTTCTCTTGGTGTCTTGGTTGTTTTCCACCATCTTCTCCTTCACCTAGTTGGCCGGGAGCAAGGATAGTTTTAGTTCCTTGTTGGTTGTTTCTAATGAGGAGAAAAACCTTGTTTCTATTCTTCCTCTTGCTTTGGAAGAGCAAAAAAGGAAGATTTGTGATCTAGGAGCTTCGACTTTTGGTGGATCGTCGCCCACATGATGTCCAAAAGGAGGAAGGTCATACATTAGAAGATCGTGAGGTATACCTATTCTACTTTCTTCTTTTGTTTTTTGCTTGTTTTTGTTTTTCAATTATAAGCATGGTATAAATATGTAAATGGATAAATAATACTTGGATCCCGAGCATAAACACAAAAATCGGTGATCCGGACATCGTCTATTCCGCGGCTACTCGTAGAATAGAGGATGGTCGCTTGAACAACTAGTTTGTTCAAGTGACCTCTCTAAACGAATAGCACGATGATGACTTGGTTGCTTTGGCAATCCCTTTTATCTAGGATTAAATTTTTTAATCCGGGGACATAGAAGGGATCGTCATGAAGGAAGCTACCGAGGTGAAGTGGAAAGTGAAGCTTCCCCTCACGGACTCGATAAGCAAAACCATTCAATTGGTGTGAGCGCTTCCGGGGCAATGTCCCTTCATAGACGATGTACGAATCGTCGGCTTTTGTATTTATGTTCGGGTCCAAGTATTATTTAGCCACAAATAGAATATATCATGCTCATAATTGGAAAAACAAATAAAAGCAAGTAACAAAAGATAATAGAGAATAGATAATAGATATATCTCTCGATCTTCTGATGTATGACCTTCCTCCTTTCGGACGTTGTGTGGGTGACGATCTACCAAAAGTCGAAGCTCCTAGATCACCAATCTTCCTTCCTTGCTCGTTCCGAGCAAGAGGAAGAATAGAAACAAAGCTCTATTCCTTCTTTCAACCAACCAACAACCTCCAAGGATGGAGCTTGCTGCTGGCCAAGAAGGGAGAGGAGATTAAGGGTTGTCGGCCAAAACCTTAAAGGGAAGACCCTAAACCTTTGTTCCACCAACCAAGGAGAAGGAGAAGAGGGAGTTTGGATGCCGACCAAGGGTTGGAAGGAGCTCAAGGGGCGCCGACAGCTTGTGGAAGAAGAACAACACAAGGAAAATCTTTCCTTATTAGGTGTCGCCCAAGCCCAAACCCTAGCTCCTCTTCTTGCCGCCAACTCCAAAACCCTAGCTCCTCTTGATTAAAACTCCATGCCAACCCCTTGTCCTCCTTTTATAGAGTTAGGGATAAGCCTCCTTTTAATCTCCACCATTTGTTATAAGGATTTAATCTCAACCATCGGATCTAGAGATTTAATCTCAACCGTCGGATCTTAGAGATTTAATCTCTACCTTTGGATCTAGAGTTTTGTTTCTATCCATTGGATCTAAGCTTCATGAGGTTTTAATAGGCTACATTAGGGACCGTGAGGAGGAGTTGCATCTTGTCCACCCATGGATCAAGCCCACATAAAGTCCGATCCACTAATGATAATTCAATCCACTAAAGGATTATCATTGATCTACCTCACCAACCCCCATAAGATAATATGGTCTCCATATATTATTTGTACATTTTCTCTCCGTGTTTAAGATCTCGAATGTCCATCGATTAATTAATTTACTGACCATTAATTAATCAACATCTAATTCCATGAGTACTACCACTCAACTTTTTCATCATGCCGGACCAAGTCCACCTGCAGGGTTTACATGATGAACCTTATGAGCTCCTCAAGGGGACATCATCATCCTAATATATAGGACACGGTTTCCTCCTACAATCAACGACACACCATATAAATAAATATCATCTCCCAACATATCGAGCCTATCAATTTAATTTATAAATCTCGCCCATTGGTAAATCAAAGAGATGGCTACTAAGTATATGTCGCCGTTATTATATCGGGATTAAGAGCATGTACAATATAATATCTGAGGTCCGATTCGATTATGTAGTCAACAATAAATCGAATCACATCTAAGTCGGTTCTACTCAATACACACAAAGTGCACTAGTGTGATTCTATGGTCAAAATTAACCAATACCAAATCACACTACAACCATACCAATGGTTTGTCCAAAACCATCTCGGTTGTGAGACTTTACTTATACTTTACAAGGAGACGATAACATGATCTCTCGTGTGACACCACACACCATGTTATCTACAATGTAATGTATTAGACAATATTGCATATCCGTAAGTATGCAAATAATGATCATGTGATTCTTATTTCAAAAATAAAAATGTTCATACAAAAGATAGACTTTTCAGTATACATCCCAACAAGGACTTCTTGCCAACTATCTTGTCCTCTTGACCTTGCTGGTCTTCCTACCAGTTGTTTGGTCCTCCCGACACAACTTGATTTCTTGCCTTGTGTTTGGTTATCTTGTTCCAGACATGGGAGCTCCACTTTCTTCATTCGAGGTTTATGGCTTGACATGGTCCATGACTCTGATACCAATTGTTAGTGCTTATAAGATTCACATATCTCCACAATCGTATGATGTTGTCCACTTTGGGCCTAAGACCTCATGGTTTTATTTTTGGGCTTTACCCAAAAGACCTCATACCAATGGAGATTTCTTTTTTATCTTTTAAGCACATGATCTTTTCCATGTCTTACCAATGTGGGACTTTGATTTATTCCCCATACTTCCAACAATAACTTCAATGTTTTGACTTATTTTGTATAAAATTCTTCAATGGTGACTTCTATCAAAAGATAAACTACACAATGGTTTTTCAAAATGATTTTGAAATGTTTTTAAAACCTTATATTGAACCATGGTGTATGGGCTTAATGCACATGACTTGTTCATAAGCTTTCCTCATGATTCATCCATGTTATAAGATGAGTTTGAGTTAATCTAGATGCGAGAACTATGCACTTGAACTTAACTTATTTCCTAGCATCTCACATGTGTCTAGGGTGTATGAAAACATACATATGTCAATTTGATGTGAGATGTAGGTTTTATTCATCCTAATATAAGGCCTCATGTATTTTTCTAGGCAACTGTATTTGATTCCCTTATACATGGGACTTAAAATCATGTCATTGTCCTTACATCAATTTTATTATTGCATGAATGATGATTATGACATAAATGATATAGCATAAATAAAAACAAGTGCCAATAATCATGATATCATGGCATTAAATATAAACTTAAATATACATTACATAAAAAACTTAAAACTATGAATTATCATGACATATTAAATGATTAAAAATAATTATGATGACATGACATGGTATATGGGAATCAAGGCATGACAAATAAAATATAGAGGTATAAGAATACCCAAATTTTAGCATTAGTTGCCATTTGTTGAGATTAAGTTCACTTTGTCATATTACTACTTATCTCCCGAGTGTGTCAAAAATCCAAAATAACACACTAAGACCCTCTAAAACTTAATTGTGCCAATTTGATCAATTTTTCATAGCTCTCAAAATTTATTGGCAAATCCTAAAATCTATTAGGAGAAAATCTCAACCTCCATTTTCAAAGTATCCCATAACCTTGGAAATGACCTAAAGTGTCAACTCTACCATGGTTAGGTTAACTACCCATCCATTCAAAGTTGACACAACCTAAGCCATTTAGCGTGAGGGAATCACGCTCCTAGGCACCCAATACCTATTGGAGCTCCTTGGGTAAACAAAGTATTCACTAGGGATAACTTCCCAAGATGCCTTCCTAATGACCCTCCTAGGCTTTGAATCATTGGTCATTTGAGTCTTACCTAGGTTAACTCTAGGGGTAACTCTCCTTGTAACCTTCTTAATGGCTTCTCTAGGTTTCCTTGAATCCTTAGACACTAGGCACACACCATGGTTAGCCTTAGGGATAACTTCCCCAGTAACCTTGGCTTTTCTCGACCTAGATTGAATTCAATAATCCAATGAAAAATGATGATAGGTAGGCTTATCTACCTTGGACTTAGGCTTGTGGCTCAAGCCTTTCTTGCCCATAGATGAGCCTTGTCTCCTAGACCTTATGTTTTGACTCCTATACCCTTTAATTGAATTTGTCATTCTTACAAGGGCCTTTTCAAGTTTCTCAAGCCTTGACCTCAAGACTTGATTTTCTAACTCTAATCTTTCCAATTTTGATTTTTCATTTACCTTTTGGGAAAGATTCTTCCTACGCATATGCCTACCCTTTTTAGGGTTAATACCTAGGTGATCATCTACCTTTCTAATACTTTTCCTAGATAGAATAGGTCTAGAGTTATTGGTTCTAAGTTTACCCTTATTCCTAATATCGACATGTTCAGCCCCTAAACAATAAAATTTATTGTTACTAGCATGCTTTTCATAAACATTAGCAAGATTATTAAGAGTACTCCTAGCATGCTTTTGACTTTTAATCATGGAAGAAGCATAATTAAAGGTTACCTTAGGGTTTGCCTTAGCTTCCCCTACAATTGTAACTCCTCCCATGTCCTTGATTTGCTTCCTCCACCTAGGGCATCGACTCCTATAATACCCCTTTTGATTGCACTTGAATAAAATTATATGCTCCTTGCTTTTCTTAGTGGGGACACCGGCATCCTTAACCTTTGACGCCGGTTGAGCCTTCTTGACCTTCTTAAGGAACTTGCTCTTATATTTCCCATATTCCCTACACTCAAAACACATAATATAATTTTTATTATTAATTAAAGTGCCTGAGTTACCTAGGGTGGTGGTAGGAAGAATTTGGTCCAATTCTTCATGGTTTCTAGAAGTAGATGTTTCTTCTTGTTGCTCCGGTATTGAAGATGTCTTAATCTCCTCCCCCTAAATCCTAGAAGTGGAGGCTTCCTCCGCTCCTTCCACTTCTTCTTCCTCCTCATATGTTGAAACCCTCTCGACCTCCGAATCCTCACTTTCTTGTGAGGATGAGCTTTCTTCCTCCTCCTTTGATTCTTCCTTATCCCCTTGGACCTATTGGGGCTTCTCATGAAATTTTTCCAATTCACTCCAAAGCTCCTTGGCATCTTTATATTCACCTAAACTACACAAAATATCATTAGGAATTAAATCAACAAAGAATTTTATTGCCTTCTTTTTTTTTCGAATTCTTGGAGTTGTTCCTCGATCCACTTCTTCTTCTTAAGGTATCCTCCCTTTGGCCCTCTTGGATATTTGAATCCTTCCATCAAGATGGACCATTCTTCGATGTCCCTCTTCATTATGAATTCATTAATCCTTCCCTTCAATTGATTGAAGCCTTCTCATCCATAGAGGGTGTATGGAATTGGCGTGTTGATGTCCCATCTAAGTCCATCATTTGACAACTCCATCCTCTAGCACGTTTGCTCCCAATTGTTAATCCGTATAAGAGCTCCTAGCTCTGATACCAATTGTAGCGACTTCAATAAGTGCTAGAGGGGGTGAATGGTGTGTTTTCGTTTGTCGATGGAATTCGATTGTGTCTCTTGTCTACAATGTCATTAGTGCAGCAGAAATACAAAAAGCACAAAAAAAATACAAGCACAACAATACACACGAAAACAACGTAAAGAAAACTTTACAAATATGAACTTGAAAGCTTACTTGTTTATTTCTTTGGACCACACTTGAAGACCCTGATTTATGCCAACAAATCGCCTCAAATTGCACAAGAAATCAGTGTGGAAATCCTCCCCGTTGAGCTCCTTTTATGCCTCCATGCGACTTGAATTTCTGCCTGGTAATCGACTGCCAACAGTGCCATTGTCTCACAATGGACTTGATCCAAATTTGCATTCAATCCAATGAATACACGCCATTTCCTGCATTCGACTGCTCAAGCCCGTAGCTGACTGCTCAGTCAGCTACTAGGTGTTCTACCCTCTCGACCAAAACCCACAACAGTCGACTGCCATCCATGGAAGTCCACTGTTCATAGCCAGTCGATTGGCCAATTCTAGCAATCGACTGCCAAGGCTACTTGCCACAGTCGAATGCTAATTGATACACGATAGTCGACTAGTCATAATCCTAGTCGACTGCTCAGTGTCGACTCGAATGTCATGTGTCAAACACTTGACCAGTTGACTGGTACACCTCAACCATGAGGTTTACTCTAAGTATGATGCCCTCATACTTGCTAGACCACCCTTAGCCTAGATCTAAGCCTTCTAGTCACCTGCATCAGCCTCATGCCTATTGAATCCCTCCAAGTGATCCATGACTTGTTCATCTATATGCTAGCCTTTAGGTGTTTTCATCGGCTATTGTGATGCTAAGATGGTCTACACTGTCAAGGCACATTGGGCTTACGCTGCCACGACACATGCTTGGACTTTACGCCGCTAACCATTAGACTTTGTTGGATTGAGAAGCGTCGCTAGAGGGGGGGGTGAATAGCGATCGTAAATCTTTCGTTCGAATTCGTTCGTTGAGACACAAGTAAATGAGTAAGCACAGTGGAAAATAAAGTGACACGTTTATTTTACTTGGTTCACAACCCAGCGGTTGCTACTCCAAGGCCCTATCGGTGCTAGACCGTGTACGGAGGGCAAAGCACTATAACGTCTCCTCCTCGTTGGAGGTAGGAGACAACGATCACAAAATACGGAAGTACGAGGATGAGACAACAAGCCTACCTCACCTCGTTATGAATAAAAACAACGAATACAATATTAAAATATATTACTAGATGTTGCCGCCGATGAAGAAGATCTGAGCTTGTTGTCGCGTCGGCGTTATGAAGGTGTTGGAGCGTTGTTGTTGTAGGAGCACTTGATGAATAAACTTGATGATCTTTGGAGTTGGAATCCTACCCTCCTTTTATAGATTTTGGCCTCTGAATTTGTCTCCCTTTTTTTTTGGAACAGATCACGAAGTTGTCCAAATTTTATCATGAAGTGGTCACGTCAAACGTTATCCGTTTTGACCTAGCGCAAAGGCTGATTCGTCGCCATCAGTCGACTGATGCCTCCCATCAGTCGACTGATGAGCATCAGTCGACTGCCCAATGTCCAGCAGTCGACTGCCAGCTTGGCCACTTCCCTGCAGTAAGAGGTTAGCTCGAAAAATGATAAATACGACGGTTTCTAACAGTCCGATTTCGACCTAGACCTTCCACAAGAAGTCTTAGTCAGATCGCCGCCTACGGTCATCCCCGTAAAGAGGACACGACCTTACAATCTCTCACTCACACGAGCTTTCCTCGATACTTACCTTGTAGCTCTCGCTTCCGGCCTTCCACTCGATTCCTTCGGCTCCCTCCGAAGTCACTCGAGTGTCGCCCGACCACCGTGGCTTCCTCCGGGTGTCGCTAGCCTTCAGCTCCATCTTTAGTACTTTTCTGCACACTCGATTTAGCTCGTGAGATAACGATGTAAACTTAACTTTGTGTCTTTGCCATAATCAAAACACAGGTTCGATTATCTAGTGCCCCTGCACCAACAATCTCCCCCTTTTTGATCTATGGCAAACCAACACAAAGTTAAGGAAATTAAAGCATAAAACAAGTATAGTAGATGATGAATGCCATTTCCACATTTCCAAAAACTCCCCCTTAACCCTAGGTGAGTTTTGAAAGAGATACTTAGGTTTTCAAAATCAAATTTTGTATTTTGTGTTACTCCCCCTTAACTTTCGCTCTTCTCCCCCTTTTGCCATAAATAAAAAAAATTGGGGTTTTTGTATAAAATAGGGTTTTAAAAAATAATGTCATATATGCATGCATCTAGATAAATCAAATATGAGTCCATTCATGCGTCTAGCAGTAGTTAGATAGATTGGTTCGAGGTGTGTCCCTCTACACCAATAATCTAAAGGTTTATAATATAACCCTTAAGGTTAGTTTGCTCTCCCCCTTAGTCAAATATATGATGTATAAGAGATGTAGGGGGGGGCTAAACTTTGGCCTAAGAGTTGTTGAGTACAACAGTTGAGAAAATAAGTAGTATCTTGAAGAGATTGTTTTAAGTATATTTCAATTATCCTTAACATCTCACCCATTCTATGTGTCTCATAATTTGTTCACCTTATATGTTTTGTGAGATGATTTTAAATTGATTAATGATAGTCAACCTTGGGTTAGATTCGAATTTAACCTTTAGATCGTTAAGTAACTTTTCGAGAAAATGGCTTCCATGTCGTGGCGAGGCACAGGGACCTTCTTTGATCGGAACAATGACTGTTGGATCGATGCGGTTCGCTAGAGGGGGGGTGAATAGCGATAAAAACTTTTTCATAATCGTTCATTAAAACTCGAGAGAAAATTAATTGCAGCGGAAATGTAAAGTAAATAGAGACAAATAGGTTTTACTTGGTTCGTAGCCTTCGGCTACTACTCCAAGGCCCTAATGGTCCTTGACCACGCACGGAGGGCAAATACTAAACGAACTCCCTCTCGATGGAGATAGGAGTTAAACGAATACAAAAACTCAAGAAAGACTCAAGGTAGAGGGACACTCCCCCTCTCCTTGATATGATTTAAAGCTTGAAATAAAAACAACTTATACAAATTTAAAGATTATACCGACGACTTCAAAGATTGGAGGTTGAAGCTCTAGTCGTCGTCTCGGCAGCACTTCGTCGTAGGGATGTTGGAGAGTCGGAGCATATCGGAAGCACTTGGAAGCTTTTGAATTGATAAAAAACCCTAGGTTTGGCCCTCCTTTTATAGCCTTTAAGCCCCTCATCGAATGGGTATTCAACCAATAAGAATTGGGCACAAAACTCCTTAAAAAATGGTGATAAAGCTTGACTCCTCGAGGCTGATCCTTTGACGCCATCACCCGATCTTCTTGGCGACATCGATCAAATCTTGACCTTGGCCGATCGGCGATTGGCACGATCGAGTCCTCTAAAGTGGCGATCGTGATGCTTGCTGCAAGTCAAGGTTAGCTCAACAAAAAACATAATTTCGACGGTCGTCGACCATCCGATCTCGACCTAGACCACCTATGAGATGTCTTTGGTCGGATCTATGCTTAAGATCATCCCCGTAAAGAGGATACGACCTTACTTACGCTCGTACACACGAGCTTACCTCAGTACTTACGTGTTGCTTTTGCTTCCGGCCTTCCACTCAATTCCTTCGGCTCCCTCCGAAGTCTCTTGAGTGTCGCCCGACCACCGCGGCTTCCTCCGGGTGTCGCTAGCCTTCAGCTCCAGCGTTGAGACTTTTCTGTACACTTGATTTAGCTCATGAGATAACAATATATGCTTAACTTTGTATCGCTTGCTATAATCAAAACATAGGTTCGACTTAGGTGCCTACTGCACCAACAATCTCCCCCTTTTTGATTTATGGCAAACCCACATACAAAGTTAAGTAAATAGCAAGCATGAAGAGTAATAATGTGCATGAGAAACAAAAAATATGGAGATTAAGTTGGAGTAGTAAGGATTTTCTTCAAGTACTCCCCCTTGAGGAAACCTCTCCCTTGAACGAGGGTGAGTCTTGAAGAAAGACCTTAATCCTCCCCCTTGAGGGTTGCTTTAAGTAATTAACATTACTTAAAGTTAGCCTTAGTAAAACGTTTTAGTTAAGCCCTTTCTCCCCCTTAAGTAAAACATTAAGCCCTTTCTCCCCATTAAGTAAAACATTAACGACATAAAGTTTTAAAAAAATAAGTTTAAGTAAAACGTAGATGGCACAAATAAGTTTAAGAATTCTTTGGCCTTTTGGTAAAAGTTAACTAAGTTTTAACTTTTGGTTTAAATATGAAGTAAGAGTTAAGTTATCAAAAAATTTAACCCCTTAACTTTGGCCTTTTTCTCCCCCTTTTGTCGTATATCGAAAAGAGTAAGGGGTGTGTGGAAAACAAAATAAGTGTTAAATTTAAAGTCCAAGCATGTTCCCCATTTTTTATATAAAAAAAAGTATACTGAAAATAAGCTCATCTATAAAATGTTCGACTCATATTTGGCTTGATTGATATGTTAGATCAACCAGTCCTGGTTAGAGTCGGTTAGTATATATGATTATACTCCGTGGTTCATAGCGATGCACTAGCTCTACATATGGAACCAGGAGTAAGGTCCTAACATCTCACGCCTATCTACGTGGCTAAGTACACAAACACATTAGTCCTATGTGTTGTGAGATGTACTGGCTCCTTAAATCTATAGGTGCATGATATCTAAGGTATGTCCTATGCTAGTTCAATAAAAATGAAATTAAAGAAATAGTAGTAAGAACATATAATTTGCATGTACCTATTCTATTACGCACATGCCCAATTTTCGTCTTAATAGACTAAATTCGGCTTCGGGTAGGGGTTTAGTAAATAGATCTGCCAAGTTAGACTTCGATTCGACGTATTCGAGGTGTATGGCTCCGTTGGCCACATGTTCTTGAATGAAATGGTGTTTGACCTCTATATGTTTTGTCCTAGAGTGACATATCGGATTCTTTGTAAGATTAATTGAACTAATGTTATCTACGTGAAGTTTAGTATTCGTAAAGTCTAACTTAAAGTCGCGGAGAGTGTGCTTCATCCAATGAAGCTGCGTGACACACTCACCCATCGCGATGTATTCGGCTTCGGTGGTAGATAAAGCAACACAGTGTTGTTTCCTACTGCACCAACTCACTAGACTCGAGCCGAGAAGTTGACAACAACCACTCGTGCTCTTTCTATCGAGCTTACTACCGGCATAATCCGAATCGGAGTAGCCGATTAGTTCGAACTCCGTAGATCTAGGGTACCAAATACCAACGTTAAGTGTGCCCTTAAGATATCTAAGGATACGCTTAACTAGGGTTAGGTGTGACTCCTTAGCACAGGTTTGAAACCTGGCGCACATACTTACTGTGAATAGGATGTCGGGTCGACTCGCAGTTAAGTATAAAAGACTCCCTATTACGCTCCTATAGTATTTTAAGTCAATGGACTTACTTTCTAGGTCTTCTCCTATGTTAACATTTATCGCCATTGGGGTGTTTATTACCTTAGCGTCTTGCATTCCAAATCTTTTAATTAACTCCTTAGTGTATTTTTTTTTATATAGGTATATACCATCCTTAGTTTGTTTAATTTGTAGACCTAAAAAGAAACTTAACTCGCCTACCAAGTTCATTTTGAACTCGCTTTCCATGAGTGAAACGAACTCGTTTAGTAAGGCTGATTTAGAGGTTCCAAAAATTATATTGTCTACGTAAATTTTAGCTATGAATATTTCTTTACCTAAGGTTTTTATGAAGAGAGTTGGGTCAACTAAACCTTGGTTAAACCCTTTTGACTTAAGATGGATTGAAAGTCTCTCGTACCAAGCTCGTGGAGCTTGTTTAAGTCCATAGAGAGCTTTCTTAATTTTTAGAACATGGTCGGGTTTATCTAGATTTTCGAATCCGGGGGGTTGGATGATATAAACTTCTTCTTTAATGTATCCATTTAGGAATGCCTACTTAACATCCATTTGAAACATCTTAAATCCTCGATGTGCGGCATAAGCTAGCAACATTCGAATGGATTCGAGTCTAGCTACTGGGGCATAGGTTTCGTCGTAATCTAAGCCTTCGACTTGGCTAAACCCTTTGGCGACTAACCTAGCCTTGTTTCTAACTACTTCACCTTTATCATCAAGCTTATTTCGAAACACCCACCTTGTTCCAATTATCGTTTTGTCTTTAGGTGGTGGTACTAATTCCCACACTTCATTCCTAGTAAATTGAGCTAGCTCTTCTTGCATTGCAATAATCCAATCGGGATCAAGAAGAGCTTGTTCAATTGATTTGGGTTCTATCTTTGAAATTAAGGAAATTTGACTAAGGTTCCTATAGGATGCTCTAGTTCGAACTCCTAGATTAGGATCTCCTATCACTTGATTGATAGGGTGGTTAGTCTGAATCCTAGATTGGGTTGGGTTTGTGTCACCTAATGCTTGATCAATGGAGTGACTTGGTTGAACACTAGTTTGGTTGGAGTCATCTATCACTTGTTCAATAGAGTGACTTGGTTGACTTAGGTTAGAATTAACACTAGACCTGATCTCCGGATCAGAGTTAGGTCTAGTATGAATCGGCTCACTAATTGGGGTTGCTGGGGGTTTTGTAGGTTCATGTCCTTCATCAAATACTACATTGATAGTCTCCTCGACTCTAAGGGTGTCGTGGTTATATACTCTATAAGCTCGACTTGTAGTTGAGTATCCTAGAAAGATTCCGGTCGTGGTTTTGGATGTAAATTTCCCTAGGTAATCCTTAGTGTTTAGGATATGTACCTTACACCCAAATACCCTAAAGTACTTGATGTTGGGTACTTTATCGTGATAAATCTCGTATGAGGTCTTAAGGTGCCTTTTTACCATAAGGATCCTATTTTGGACATAGCATGTTTTACTCACGGCTTCTGCCCAAAACCTATCGGGTAGGTCGTATTCGTTCAACATGGTCCTAGTGGCTTCTTGTAGAGTTCAGTTTATCCGCTCCACTAGGTCATTTTGTTGAGGGGTCCTAGGGCAAGAGAATTCATGGTGGTATCCGTTTAGGTTACAGAAGTCTGTGAACCTTTGATTTTCGAATTCACCACCATGATCGCTTCTAAGTCTTTTAACCTTAAGGTCTTTTTGATTCTCGATTAATTTGAATAGATTGATTAATTGATCTAGGGTATTATTTTTATGTTTGATGAACCTAACCCAGGTAAACCTAGAGTAGTCGTCAATTATGACTAAGCAATATTGACTTCTATTGAGTGACTTGGCTCCATGTGAATCGAATAGATCCATATGCAGGAGATCAAGTACACTTGAGGTTCGTTCTTGGTTAGTTAACTTGTGTTGTGTCCTAGGTTGTTTTCCTTGTTGACAAGCATTACAGATTTTATTAACCAAGTTGTTGAGGTTGGGTAAGCCTCTGACTAAGCCACTCTCACTCATCTTGTGGACGAGTCTTGGGTGCGAGTGACCGAGTCGTCGGTGCCACAACCATGATTCCTCTTCCTGTGTCATAATACATTTGGCTGAGGATTTGATTAAGTTAATTGTATAAATGTTATTTGTCCTAGTTCCTTTGAGTATTGTTTTAGCTGTTTTATTTGTTTTAATTACACATTCATTTTCTAAAAATACGACCTTATAGTTATTGTCACATAATTGGCTTACGCTAAGCAGATTATATTCAAAGTTCTCTACAAGTAATACATTTTTGATAATAAAATTCGAGTTAAGCTCGATATCACCTGATCCGATGATTTTGAGCTTGCCGTTATTCCCAAAAGGCTACCGATCCTTGTCGTTTGAATCGAAGCTTTGTGAATTTGAGTTGATCCCCGGTCATGTGTCGGGAGCAACCGCTGTCCAACATCCATTGATCCTACACACAAGGTGGTTGGATTGGATGTTAGATATTTTTTTTTTAAAATAAATTGGTTGTAAGTTGTTAAACCTAGGTCATCTCACCTGTGTCTATATGATCAATCATGTTATACTTATGTGTTTTTTTGTGAGATGATTTCCAATTAAGTTGATTAAGTGTATTTAGGTTCAAGTAATTTTATGTTAGATTTGGATTTGACCCTAGGCTTGTCAAGTTTACCTTTTCAAGATCATGGCTTCCAGGTCGTGGCGAGGCACAGGGGCCTTCTTTTATCGGATCATCAACCACTTCCTTAGACAAAGCCGTGTTCAAGAAAATGATGACTTGACTCACCTAAGATTATTTCCTAGTCTAACTGGTTATTTTTGAAAAGAGGCTCCCCGAGGCTCAATCTTTTCGAAGAATTTTAGTTGGTTATGTTTTTGAAAAGAGGCTCCCCGAGGCTTAATCTTTTCGAAGTTGATTATGTTCATGTTCTTGTTGGATCGATTTGAGCGCTAGAGGGGGGGGGGGTGAATAGCGATAAGAAAAAACTTTTCGTAATCGTTCGAATTGGCACGAGTAAACGCAGCGGAAAGATAGCAATAAATAAATAAAAACACGAGGGGTTTTTACTTGGTTCGTAGCCTACGGCTACTACTCCAAGGCCCTAATGGTCCTTGACCACGCACGGAGGGAAAATATTAAACGAACTCCTTCTCGATAGAGATAGGAGTTAAGCGAATACAAAAACTCAATAAAGATTCAAGGTAGAGGGACACTCCCCCTCTCCTTGATATGAATTAAAGCTTGAAAATAAAGACAACTTATACAAAATTAAAGATTATACCGACGACTTCAAGGATTGGAGGTTGAAGCTTTAGTCGTCGTCTCGGCAGCGCTTCGTCGTAGGGATATCGGAGAGTCGGAGCGTATCGGAAGCACTTGGAAGCTTTTGAATTGATGAAAAACCCTAGGTTTGGCCCTCCTTTTATAGCCTTTAAGCCCCTCAACGAATGGGTCTTCAACCAATCACAAATGGGCACAAAACTCCTTGAAAAATGGAGATAAAGCTTGACTCCTCGAGGCTGATTTTTGACCACCGGTTGAATCGCCGGCGGTTGAACTGCCGGCTGAACTGGCCGGTTGAATCGCCGGTTGAATCGGCAGCCACGATTTTTGACTAAAAAAGGAGTTTAGCTCAAAATACAAGTGAATTCGACGGCCACTTGCCGTCCGATCTCAACATAGACCTTCCATGGGAAGTCTTGGGTTGGATCGTCGCCTAAGGACGTCCCCGTACAAAGGACACGACCTCACTTACGCTTGCACACACGAGCTTACCTCGATACTTACTTGTCGCTTTTGCTTCCAGCCTTCCACTCGATTCCTTCGGCTCCCTCCGAAGTAACTCGAGTGTCGCCCGACCACCGCGGCTTCCTCCGGGTGTCGCTAGCCTTCAGCTCCAGCATTGAGACTTTTCTGCACACTTGATTTAGCTCGTGAGATAACAATATAAGCTTAACTTTGTATCGTTTGCTATAATCAAAACATAGGTTCGACTTAGGTGCCCACTGCACCAACAATCTCCCCCTTTTTGATTTATGGCAAACCCACATACAAAGTTAAGCAAGCATGAAGAATAATAATGTGCATGAGAGAAAAAAAATGAAGATTAAGTTGGAGTAGTAAGGATTTTCTTCAAGTACTCCCTTGAGGAAACCTCCCCTTGACCGAGGGTGAGTCTTTGAAGAAAGACCTTAATCCTCCCTTTGAGGGTTGCTTTAAGTAATTAACATTACTTAAAATTAGCTTTAGTAAAACGTTTTAAAATTAGCTTTAGTAAAACGCTTTAGTTAAGCCCTTTCTCCCCTTAAGTAAAACACTAACGACATAAATAAGTTAAGAATTCTCTTAACTTGGCCTTTGTCAAAAGTTAAATAAGTTCTCAAAACCTAAAGTTAACTTTTGGTTTAAACATGAAGTAAGAGTTAAGTTAAGAGAATTTTCTCAAATTTGAAAAAATTTGACTTTTAACTTTGGCCTTTTTCTCCCCTTTGCCGTATATCGAAAAGAGTAAGGTGTGTGGAAATCATAATAATTGCTAAATTTAAAGTCCAAGCATGTTCCACATTTTTTTATTAAAAAAATAGTATATTGAAAATAAGCTCATCTATGAAATGTTCGACTCATATTTGGCTTGATTGATATGAAGGATCAACCAGCCTGGTCGAGTTTAGTATGTATGATTATACTCCATGGTTCATAGCGATGCACTAGCTCTACATCTGGAACTGTGAGTAAGGTCCTAACATCTCACGCCCATCTACGTGGCTAAGTACACAAACACATTAGTCCTATGTGTTGTGAGATGTATTGGCTCCTTAAATCTATAGGTGCATGATATCTAAGGTATGACCTATGCTAGTTTCATGAAAAGTAAGAAATAGTAGTAATATAATTTGCAAAACCTATTCTATTACACATGCCTAATTTTCGTCTCAAGAGACTAAATTCGCGGGTAGTGGTTTAGTAAATATGTCCGCTAGGTTAGACTTGAGTCAACATATTCGAGTTGTATGGAGCCGTTGGCTACATGTTCTCGAATGAAATGGTGTTTTACCTCTATATGCTTTGTTCTTGAATGGCATATAGGGTTCTTAGTTAGATTTATCGAACTTATGTTGTCTACAAAAATTTTAGTTTTGGTGAAGTCCAACCTAAAGTCTCGGAGAGTGTGCTTCATCCAAAGAAGCTGAGTTACACACTCACCCATCGCAACGTATTCGGCTTCGGTGGTAGATAAGGCAACACAATGTTGCTTCCTACTGCACCAACTCACTAGACTTGAGCCGAGTAGTTGACAACAACCACTCGTGCTCTTTCTATCGAGTTTACTACCGGCATAATCCGAATCGGAGTAGCCGATTAGTTCGAACTCCGTAGATCTAGGGTACCAAATACCAACGTTAAGTGTACCCTTAAGATATCTAAGGATACGATTAAATTGGTTTTGGTGAGACTCCTTAGCACTGTTTTGAAACGTGGCGCACATACTACTATCGAATAGGATGTCGGGTCGACTCGCAGTTAAGTATAGGAGACTTCCTATCGCGCTCCTATAGTACTTTAAGTCAATGGACTTACTTTCTAGGTCTTCTCCTATGTTAACATTAATCGCCATTGGGGTGTTTATTATCTTAGCGTCTTGCATTCCAAATCTTTTAATTAACTCCTTAGTGTATTTTTGTTGATATAGGTATATACCATCCTTAGTTTGTTTAATTTGTAGACCTAAAAAGAAACTTAACTCGCCTAATAAGTTCATTTCAAACTCACTTTCCATGAGTGAAACGAACTCGTTTAGTAAGGCTGAGTTAGAGGTTCCAAAAATTATATCGTCTACGTAAATTTGAGCTATGAATATTTCTTTACCTAAGGTTTTTACGAAGAGAGTTGGGTCAACTAAGCCTTGGTTAAACCCTTTTGACTTGAGATGGATTGAAAGTCTCTCGTACCAAGCTCGAGGAGCTTGTTTAAGTCCATAGAGAGCTTTCTTAAGTTTTAGAACATGGTCGGGTTTATCTAGATTTTCGAATCCGGGGGGTTGGCTAACATAAACTTCTTCTTTAATGTATCCATTTAGGAATGCCGACTTAACATCCATTTGAAATAGCTTAAATCCTCGATGTGCGGCATAAGCTAGCAACATTCGAATGGATTCGAGTCTAGCAACTGGGGCATAGGTTTCGTCGTAATCTAGGCCTTCGACTTGACTGAACCCTTTGGCGACTAACCTAGCCTTGTTTCTAACTACTTCACCTTTATCATCAAGCTTATTTCTAAACACCCACCTTGTTCCAATTGTCGTTTTGTCTTTAGGTGGTGGTACTAATTCCCACACTTCATTCCTAGTAAATTGAGCTAGCTCTTCTTGCATTGCAATAATCAAATCGGGATCAAGAAGAGCTTGTTCAATTGATTTGGGTTCTATCTTTGAAATTAAGGAAATTTGACTAAGGTTCCTATAGGATGCTCTAGTTCGAACTCCTAGATTAGGATCTCCTATCACTTGATCGATAGGGTGGTTAGTCTAAATCCTAGATTGGGTTGGGTTTGTGTCACCTAATGCTTGATCAATGGGGTGACTTGGTTGAACACTAGTTTGACTCGGATCACTTGTCACTTGGTCGACAAGAGAAGTTGGTTGATGTGGATTAGACTCGATCTCAGGGTCAGAGTTAGGTCTAGTATGAGTAGGCTCGCTAATTGGGGTTGTCGGGGGTTTTGTAGGTTCGTGTCCTTCATCAAATACTACATTGATAGTCTCCTCGACTCTAAGAGTGTCGTGGTTATATACTCTATAAGCTCGGCTTGTAGTTGAGTATCCTAGAAATATTCCGGTCGTGGTTTTGGATGTAAATTTCCCTAGGTAATCCTTAGTGTTTAGAATATGTACCTTACACCCAAATACCCTAAAGTACTTGATGTTAGGTATTTTATCGTGATAAATCTCATACGAGGTCTTAAGGTGCCTCTTTACCATAAGGATACTATTCTGGACATAGCAAGCCGTGCTAACGGCTTCGCTAAAACCTATCAGGTAGGTTATATTCGTTTAACATGGTCCTAGCGGCTTCTTGTAGAGTTCGGTTTTTCCGCTCCACTAGGCCATTTTGTTGAGGGGTCCTAGGGCAAGAGAATTCATTGTGGTATCCGTTTAGGTTACAGAAGTCGGTGAACCTTTGATTTTCGAATTCACCACCATGATCGCTTCTAAGTCTTTTAACCTTAAGGTCTTTTTGATTCTCGATTAATTTGAATAGATTGATTAATTGATCTAGGTATCATTTTTATGTTTGATGAACCTAACCTGTAAACTCGAGTAGTCGCCAATTATGACTAAGCAATATTGACTTTTATTGAGTGACTTGGCTCCATGTGAATCGAATAGATCCATATGCAGAGCTCAAGTACACTTGAGGTTCGTTCTGGTTAGTTAACTTGTGTTGTGTCCTAGGTTGTTTTCCTTGTTGACAAGCATTACAGATTTTATTAACCAAGTTGTTGAGGTTCTAAACCACTCTGACTCATCTTGTGGACGAGTCTTGGGTGCGAGTGACCGAGTCGTCGGTGCCACAACCATGATTCCTCTTCCTGTGTCATAAGACATTTGGCTGAGGATTTGATTAAGTTCATTGTATAAATGTTATTTGTCCTAGTTCCTTTGAGTATTGTTTTAGCTGTTTCATTTGTTTTAATTACACATTCATTTTCTAAAAATACGACCTTATAGTTATTGTCACACAATTGGCTTACGCTAAGCAGGTTATATTCAAAATTCTCTACAAGTAATACATTTTTAATAACAAAATTCGAGTTAAGCTCGATATCCCCTGATCCGATGATTTTGAGCTTGCCGTTATTCCCAAAGGCTACCGATCTTTGTCGTTTGAATCGAAGCTTTGTGAATTTGAGTTGATCCCCGGTCATGTGTCGGGAGCAACCACTGTCCAACATCCATTGATCCTACACACAAGGTGGTTGGATTGGATGTTAGATTTTTATTTTTAAATTGGTTGTAAGTTGTTAAACCTAGGTCATCTCACCCGAGTCTATATGATCAAGCATGTTATACTTATGTGTTTTTTGTGAGATGACTCCCAATTAAATTTATTAAGTGGATTTAGGTTTATGTGATTTTATGTTGAGATGATTTTCAATTAAGTTGATTAAGTGGATTTAGGTTCAAGTAATTTTATGTTGAGATGATTTTCAATTAAGTTTGATTAAGTGGATTTAGGTTCAAGTTAGATTTGGATTTAACCCAAGGCTTGTCAAGTTTACCTTTTCAAGATGAGGCTTCGCGGGAGGGCCTTCTTTTATCGGATCATCGACCACTTCCTTAGACAAAGCCATGTTCAAGAAAATGATGACTTGACTCACCTAAGACTATTTCCTAGTCTAACTAGTTATTTTGAAAAGAGGCTCGAGGCTCAATCTTTCAAGGATTTTAGTTGGTTATTTGAAAAGAGGCTCCCGAGGCTCAATCTTTTCAAGGATTTTTAGTTGGTTATTTGTGTATTTCAAGTGAGTTAAAAAAAAACAACAAAAAAAAACTAAGCATGCAATTTCTAAGTTAAAGCACAAACATGTTTTGTACTGGCTCCCCCTAGACAGTTGAATCGGTTCGGTCTATCCACATAGTGGATTTGGTCCTTGGGAACCCAGTACGAGTTAGATCCTAGAGTTGAAATCAAAGTGGTCTTAGGGACCCATGCTTGGACACATTTTTTATGTCTACTTACAATTGACATATACGACTTATTGGTCGTGTTTGAGCTAAACCCTAGTCCGGCCTTGTTGTACACGGCCCTTTGCGATCCAAGTAGGAGGTCAAGTCCTTTGGATCCCAAAGTAAACCTTTCCAACGTATTCCTAAGATCTTCGACTTGACTTTTCAAGAGTGAGTTCTCAACTTCGAGTTTTTCAACCCGAGTTGAGTCCTTCTCTTGAACTCGACTAGTCGAAGAGGTTAGGGAGACCTCGTGTTTGAGGAGTTTAACTTACTCAACCAGGGTCTCGACCTTGGACTCGGACTTAGCTAACTTCCTAGACAAAAACCTAACCGTATTATGTAAAGTATTAAATAAAGTCCGACTCACCTTAAGGGTATCTTTTGAACCGGATGATCCGGTGGCTTGACTTGAAGATTGCTTCGTAGTCCGAATCATCCTCGGTTCGACTCAAGTTCGGGTTCGGTCTCCGTGTCTGACTCAATTGATTTCGCCATGAAGACGTGGTCTTCGTCTTCTTCGGATGACGCTTCTTCCCATGTCGCGTTGAGGGCCTTCTTGTGCTTAGGTCCTTGGTGGTTGAGCTTGGGGCACTCGGACTTGATATGTCCAAACCTGTTACACTCATAACACCTAATATTAGAACTTTTAGGTTTACCTTGGTTGGGTCGAGTCGTGGTTCGCTTTCGTCCCTTGGCTATTCTTCGAGCTAGGTTCATTAGTTCGGCAGTCAATTCCGGGTCAACTTCTTCTTCGGACTCGTCTTCCTCCTCGGTTGGTGGTGGCTTGCTTGCGATTTTCTTCTTCTTTGATCCTGCAAATAAAGCTATACCCCTCTCGGGTTCCGAGTTGGATTGTTCATGTAATTCGAAATCGGAAAAGAGTTCATCTAACCTAATTTTAGAAAGATCCTTGGAGACCTTGTAGGCATCGACCATGGATGCCCACAAGGTAGTCCTCGGAAAAGAGTTTAGAACATACCTTATAAGGTCGCGGTTTTCGACCTTTTGCCCGATTGCGTGTAAGTCGTTGTGATGTCTGGACACGGCGTGGAGTTGCGTCGCGGATTCGTGTTCCTGCATTTTTAGTGTGTACAATTTATTGAATAACAAATCACGCACTACATACCTTGGCTTGATCCGATCCTTCGTGTAACTCGATTAGTTTAGTCCAAAGATCCTTTGCGCTTATGAAGGGGCCGACGCGATTTAACTCCTCCTTGGATAGGCCGCATTGGAGGATTTGTGTTGCCTTGGCATCGGCTTCGACTTGTCGTTTTGTTGCAACGGTCCATTGATCATAATCCAAGGAGTCACCCACTTCATTAGTCCAAGTGTGAAACCCGCTTTGGATTATGATCCACATCTCGAGTTGGGTTTTGAAAGCATTCCATCCGACCCTTCCAATAACGGAAGTCATCTCCATAAAATGGAGGTCGGACGGTGCTAAAACTCTCGAGATGGGCCATTGAAAAAAAAAGACAAAAAGAGACGAAGACCGAAAAGCTAGCAAAGACAAAAACTCAAAAACAAGTACCAAGACTCGCGTCTTGGATTAGTAGTGCGGGAGAGAATTTAACAAACAAAATAAATAGAAATAAACAGAATTAAAAGAAAATAAATCTGTAAAAAAAAGCTAGATTGGTGGTTTCACCAAATCTTAGCAACCCCCGGCTCTGATACCAATTGTTGGATCGATTTGAGCGCTAGAGGGGGGGTGAATAGCGATAAGAAACAAATTTTAATGTCGTTCAATAGCACAGTAGCATAGCAGAAAGATAGCAATAAATAAATAAAAAACACGAGGATTTTTACTTGGTTCGTAGCCTACGGCTACTACTCCAAGGCCCTAATGGTCCTTGACCACGCACGAAGGGCAAATATTAAACGAACTCCTTCTCGATAGAGATAGGAGTTAAGCGAATACAAAAACTCAATAAAGATTCAAGGTAGAGGGACACTCCCCCTCTCCTTGATATGATTTAAAGCTTGAAAATAAAGACAACTTATACAAAATTAAAAGATTTACCGACGACTTTAAGGATTGGAGGTTGAAGCTTTAGTCGTGCCCTCAGCGTCGTCGAGGGATGTCTGAGAGCCTGAGCGTATCGGAAGCACTTGGAAGCTTTTGAATTGATGAAAAACCCTAGGTTTGGCCCTCCTTTTATAGCCTTTAAGCCCCTCAACGAATGGGTCTTCAACCAATCACAAATGGGAACAAAACTCCTTGAAAAATGGTGATAAAGCTTGACCTCGAGCCGGTGATCACGAATGCCGGAATCGCTACGGTTGAACTGGAAGCGGCGAGGCTACGATTTTTGACTAAAAAAGGAGTTTAGCTCAAAATACAAGTGAATTCGACGGCCACTTGCCGTCCGATCTCAACATAGACCTTCCATGGGAAGTCTTGGGTTGGATCGTCGCCTAAGGACGTCCCCGTACAAAGGACACGGCCTCACTTACGCTTGCACACACGAGCTTACCTCGATACTTACTTGTCGCTTTTGCTTCCGGCCTTCCACTCGATTCCTTCAGCTCCCTCCGAAGTAACTCGAGTGTCGCCCGACCACCGCGGCTTCCTCCGGGTGTCGCTAGCCTTCAGCTCCAGCATTGAGACTTTTCTGCACACTTGATTTAGCTCGTGAGATAACAATATAAGCTTAACTTTGTATCGTTTGCTATAATCAAAACATAGGTTCGACTTAGGTGCCCACTGCACCAACAGTTCTAAGTGAGTTCACAAGTTTTAAAGTACAAACTTTTTAAGTTAAAGCATGCAATTTCTAAGTTAAAGCACAAACATTATAAGTTAAAACATGCAATTTCTAAGTTAAAGCACAAACATGTTTTGTACTGGCTCCCCCTAGACCGTTGAATCGGTTCGGTCTATCCACATAGTGGATTTGGTCCTTGGGAATCCAGTACGGGTTGGATCCTAGAGTTGAAATCAAAAGGTTCTTAGGGACCCATGCTTGGACATGTTTCCTATATCGACTTACAATCGACATATATGACCTATTAGTCGTGTTTGAGTTAAATCCTAGTCCAGCCTTGTTATACATGGCCCTTTGAGATCCAAGTAGGAGGTCAAGTCCTTTGGATCCCGAAGTGAACCTTTCCAACGTGTTCCTAAGATCTTCGACTTGACTTTTCAAGAGAGAGTTCTCAACTTCGAGCTTTTCAACTCGAGTTGAGTCCTTCTCTTGAACTCGACTAGTCGAAGAGATTAGGGAGACCTCGTGTTTGAGGAGTTTAACCTCCTCAACAAGGGTCTCGACCTTGGACTCGGACTTAGCTAACTTCCTAGACAAAAACCTAACCGTATTATGTAAAGTATTAAATAAAGTTCGACTTACTTTAATGGTATCTTTTGAACCGGTTGCGTATCCGTGGCTTGACTTGAAGGTAGCTTCGTAGTCCGAGTCATCCTCAGGTTCTGACTCATGTTCGGTCTCCGTGTCTGACTCAATTGATTTCGCCATGAAGACGTGGTCTTCGTCTTCTTCGGATGACGCTTCTTCCCATGTCGCGTTGAGGGCCTTCTTGTACTTAGGTGCTTGGTGGTTGAGCTTGGGGCACTCGGACTTGATATGTCCAAACCTGTTGCACTCATAACACCTAATATTGGAACTTTTAGGCTTACCTTGGTTGGGTCGAGTCGTGGTTCGCTTTCGTCCCTTGGCTATCCTTCGAGCTAGGTTCATTAGTTCGGCAGTCAACTCCGGGTCAACTTCTTCTTCGGACTCGTCTTCCTCCTCGGTTGGTGGTGGCTTGCTTGCGATTTTCTTCTTCTTTGAATCTGCAAACAAGGCTATACCCCTCTCGGGCTCCGAGTTAGACTGCTCATGAAGTTCAAAATGGGAAAAGAGTTCATCTAACCTAATTTTAGAAAGGTCCTTGGAGACCTTATAGGCATCGACCATGGATGCCCATAAGGTAGTCCTCGGGAAAGAGTTTAGGACATACCTTATAAGGTTGCGGTTTTCGACCTTTTGCCCGATTGCGTGTAGATTGTTGACTATGTCTGACTCGGCGTGAAGTTGTGTCGCACTGTGTTCCTGCATTTTTAGATTATACAATTTATTGAACAAAAGGTCGCGCTTACATACCTTGGCTTCATCGGTCCCTTCGTGTAGCTCCATTAGTTTCGTCCAAAGATCTTTTGCGCTTATGAAGGGGCCGACGCGATTTAGCTCCTCCTTGGATAGGCCGCATTGAAGGATTTGTGTTGCCTTAGCGTCGGCTTCGACTTGTTTTTTTGTCGCAATGGTCCATTGGTCATAATCCAAGGAGTCACCCACTTCATTAGTCGGAAGTGTGAAACCCGTTTGGATTATGATCCACATCTCGATTTGGGTTTTAAGAAAGCATTCCATCCGACCTTTCCAATAACGGAAGTCATCTCCGTTGTAAAACGGAGGTCGGACGGTGCTAAACCCTTCGAGATGGGCCATTAGAACATGAACACAAGGAGACGAAGGAAAAAAAACTAGCAATGACAAAAACACACAAAAAGTACCAATACTCGCGTCTTGGATTAGTAGTGCGGGAGTAAATTTAACAAAGCGAAATAAATCTGAAATAAACAGAAATAAAAGAAAAATAAATCTGTGAAAAATGGCTAGATTGGTGGTTTCACCATATCTTAGCAACCCCCGGCTCTGATACCAATTGTTGGATCGATGCGGTTCGCTAGAGGGGGGGGTGAATAGTGATAAAAACTTTTTCGTAATCGTTTGTTAAAACTCGAGAGAAAATTAATTGCAGCGGAAATGTAAAGTAAATAGAGACAAAGAGGTTTTACTTAGTTCGTAGCCTTCGGTTACTACTCCAAGGCCCTAATGGTCCTTGACCACGCACGGAGGGCAAATACTAAACGAACTCCCTCTCGATGGAGATAGGAGTTAAACGAATACAAAAACTCAAGAAAGACTCAAGGTAGAGGGACACTCCCCCTCTCCTTGATATGATTTAAAGCTCGAAATAAAAACAACTTATACAAATTTAAAGATTATACATGTTAGGGCAATCTCTTGCCGTAATATGGTTTTGATGATGTGGAAAAGGGTTTAAGTTAGTTTGATATGTTGATGTGATATGTGCGTTGAAGTCGTGCAGGACTTAGTAATTTGCACATGGAGCCGTGGCAAGTTTCACATCTCATGACTCGTGCCTTGAGTCGGTGAAGGATAGCTTTGCGGAAGCCGTGCGCTTGGAGCATCCGAGGGACCGCCGGACGAGAAGCTTGGAGTGAAGCCGGAGGAAGTAGACTTCGAGGCAAGAGACGCGAAGGAGCATTGCAGAGCCGTGCGCCTGATGCTGCCGAGGGACGTGGCCGAGAACGAAGAGAACTTCGAAGGCGAGGGACTCCGAGAAATGAGAGTGAGCGATTGTAACCCAGGGAAGGGTAGCTCTTAGGTGAAACTTAGTCATTTGGCGAAGTGTCGGATGGGTTTTCGACACCGGGCCGATCGCCATGTCATGGCAGATGATCGCCCGAGTCTGTCGAGTGAGTTCGACCGTATACGATCGACTAGATTGTAGCGCAATGATCGCCATACGGGCGGCCGATCGCTAAGACCATCGACCGATGGCCAAGGCGCAGGCCGATCGTCAATAAGGGTTCGGCCACAGAACCGTTCGTAGCCGATCGCGGGCCGACTACGGAGGCGTGATCGGCCGATGAGGTCCATCGGATCGCCAAGAGTTCGCTTGGACTACAGCGGATCCGATCAACGTGTTCGGAGGCCGTTGTAGGAATGATCGCCAGGCGGCAGTCGACTGATGGCGGCAAACGGGAAGAAGTTAGCCCTCTCTATAAAAAGAGAGGGTGTGAGCCTTTGAGAGGCTAATGCATATAATCAAAACGATCTTCCTAGTGCCCCACAAGCTTTAAACTCTTCTTACTTGTCCTTAGTTCAATCCTATTGTAAGAAGAGTGATCTTGGTTGTAAAGGTTACCTCCACCTAGCTTTGTGCAAAGGAGAGACCGATAGTGATTGGTTTTGGCGGAGTGATTCACCGTGGACGAATAGGACCGTGGATTAGCGGCGTAGCCATGAACCACGTTATACCATCGTGTTAGCATTTGTTTTATTGTTTGTCTTTTGCTTTGTATTTGTATATTCCGCTTGCGCTAATCTTTTGTAGACGAGCAATTTACGACGTCCAACGTACGAGGGCTATTCACCCCCCTCTAGCCGGCCATACCGATCCCCTACAAGTGGTATCAGAGCCGAGGAAAGCTTGTCGAGGACTAACCGCCACAACAAGCAATTTTCAAAATGGCCGGCTCCAAAATCCATCCTCCGAAGTTTGAAGGAGAATTCGCTTGGTGGATGAAGCGAATGGAGGTATTTTTCGAAACGGATTTTGATATAATGATTACAATGGAATCTGGTTTCGTTTTGCCTAGGGATGAAGAGGGGAAGCCAATAGAGAAATCTAGGTGGACCAAGAGGCAAAGAGAGGAGCACCTTGCAAACTCCAAAGCCAAGCACCATCTCTACAATGTGCTCCTCAACAAGAGATCAACCTGAATAGAATGTGCTAAGCGCCAAAGAGATGTGGGAGAAGCTTATAGAACTCCATGAAGGCACATCCGAGGCCAAGCTAGCAAGGAGAGACCTCCTCCGCTCCCAACTATCCAATATAAAACTAGAAAAGGGAGAAAAGGTAACCTCACTACACTCTAGGTTTAAAGAAATTTTAATTGGGCTAACAAGTGTAGGTGAGAAGCTATCAAACCGGGATATGGTAATGAAGGCCATAGATGCCTTTCCCCGGTCCTCAAAATGGAGCTCCATGGTGGACTCATTCTATATCTCAAAGAATTTAGAAGTGAGCACCTTGGAGGAGTTCTTCTCAACAATGGAACTCCACGAAACGAGGCTTGAAGGAATACAAGAAGAGCCTAGAATTCAACCTTCAAGGGGAGTAGCATTGTTGGCAAATAAGGGGAAGAAGAAGATGGAAATCCCCTCCTCCTCCGATGATTTGCGTCTTCCTCCTCCTCCATGGATAGCACCGAAGAAGCCTACATGGTAAGGAGGGTAAGACGAGCATTTAAGAATTTTAGATTTGATAAATCTAATGATAGGAATAGAAGAACAAGGGGGAAGGTCATATGCTACAATTGCCAAGGAGAAGGGCACATAAGGGACAATTGTCCTCTCCTAAACAAGAGCAAGGAAGAAAGGAAAAAGAAAGAAGAAAAGAAGAAGAAAAAGGGGAGCAAGAAAAAGAAGGAAGAGGAGAAGAAAACAAAGGAGAAGGGAAAGGCTAAGGCTCTCAAGGCAAGGACTTGGGATGATCCATCCTCATCCTCCTCCTCATCATCGGATGAGGAGAATGCCTTTGTCACCAATTTGGCCTTGATGGCCTTTGATGACTTGGATTGCTCTTCCTCCGAAAATGAAGGTTCAAGCTCAAGAGGAGAGAGCTCAAGTGAAGAAGAAGGAGCTTCTACATCCTCATCATCCGAAGAAGAAGAGGACATGGAAACTATGGTAACGAATCTCTCACCCCATAAGATAGTTTCCATGATTTCTAGCTTAACTAAGGACTTATTTAGAGCTAAGAAGAAGAACAAAAGCATGCTAGATCAAATTAAGGACCTAGAACAAAAATTAGAAAAAGCACGCTTAAATGAAAATGAAAATATTTCTTCTTGCCATGATGATGCATGCTCACATGATCTTTATATGCCTTTGGATGTTAGTGATGCATGTATAAATGAAAATAGGGCTTTAAGGGAAAATGTAGATTATTTAACAAAAGCCCTAGAAAAATTCACTATTGGCTCCAACACCTTAAATATGATCTTAGGGAGCCAAAGAGCTAGTTTCAACAAGAAAGGCCTAGGATACAAAGAAAAGAAAAATGAAAAGACCTATAAATGCCTAATAGCTAGGGGACAAGATAGGAAGAAGGTAATTGCTAGGAAATGGATCCCCAAGGAGTATTTAGTGAACCCAATAGGAAAGAATCTATTTTGGGTTCCAAAATCCATTCTTAAGGGTTAGAATAACCCTAGGGTAGTCAACCATATGAACTTGACCTATATCATAATTTGGTTGACTTAGGATGACGGGACAACATTTTTTAGATAGTGTTGGGTGATGATAACGTGCCCATAAATAGGTAATAATGCTTAAATCATGATGATTAATGTAATTGCTATGTATGTTTTAAATCATGATTTATGATTTTGAAATTTGGCACGTTATCACTAGAAATAGGTTTAAATCATGCTTTAGGTGATAATTTGTTTATTATCATCACATATTACCTAATGCATGGTTATAAAATTGATGAAAACATGTATTTCATGATCATAATGTAGAATTGATTGGTATATGTCATTATGATCATGTAGAATGTTAGGTTGATACTTAACCATGATAGAATTGCATGAATATATGGGTTAAGTATATACAAATACCCCCTAGGATACATCTCACACTCACTATAGGCTAACTTGATTGCAAACTTAGCATGGGTGAGATATTAGGATGATACAAATGTCCACTAATGCCTATGGCATTTAGATGGTCATTTAAAGTATCAAAATAGCAATAATAGACCAATCATGGGGAAGGCTTATGTTTAATTCATAGACATATTGCCCAAAGATCATGGTTGGATATTTCATATGTTTTCAAAACAATTTCTTACCTTAAAATACATGTATTCATGTTTTGAAACAATTGGATGCAAAACTAGGTAGCTAACTTGATACTAGAATGATCAAAAACCTAGTGGTTTTTAGAACTTTTGGATTTTTGGCAAAAACAAGAAAATATAATGAGTTTTCATGAAAAACTATTTTTCCTTGATAGATATACTTAATAGAAATATGTTCCCCAAATTTCATGATTTTTTGAATTTTCTGGAATTTATAATGCATTTCAAATTCGTAAAATCAAAAATTTGATTCTTTTGTGCTACTGATCGCCATACGATAGCTGATTGGTGGCTCAGAAATCAGAACATTGAAGGCCGAATTCAGTTTGTAAACCTACAACAAGTGGTAGAAATATACTTGATGCCATCAACAAGTGGTACCCAATTTTAAATCAACTTGTCATATTTTTCCCTCCATTATACTTGATGCCATGAGCTTATAACCTAGTGTTAATCTTTTTGATAGTGTCAAAGGGGGAGAAATAAGTATGTTTAAGTTAATCACTTTAGGGGGAGAAATATACTTTAGGGGGAGAAATATATTTTAGGGGGAGAAATATATGATAGGGGGAGAAAATTTGCATAGAGAGTTTCATGGATTAAGGGGGAATTGCATGTTGTTATATCATGTTTATCTTTACATGCTTTCTTACCTTAGAATTTATATCAAATGTTTTTACCTAACTTAAACGGATTGCCACACATCAAAAAGGGGGAGATTGTTAGGGCAATCTCTTGCCGTAATATAGTTTTGATGGTGTGGCAAAGGGTTTAAGTTAGTTTGATATGTTGATGTGATATGTGCGTTGAAGTCGTGCATGACTTAGTAATTTGCACATGGAGCCGTGGCGAGTTTCACATCTCATGACTCGTGCCTTGAGTCGGTGAAGGATAGCTTTGCGGAAGCCGTGCGCTTGGAGCATCCGAGGGACCGCCGGACGAGAAGCTTGGAGTGAAGCCGGAGGAAGTAGACTTCGAGGCAAGAGACGCGAAGGAGCATTGCAGAGCCGTGCGCCTGATGCTGTCGAGGGACGTGGCCGAGAACGAAGAGAACTTCGAAGGCGAGGGACTCCGAGAAATGAGAGTGAGCGATTGTAACCCAGGGAAGGGTAGCTCTTAGGTGAAACTTGGTCATTTGGCCAAGTGTCGGATGGGTTTTTCGACACCGCCGATCGCCATGTCATGGCAATGATCGCTTCCGAGTCGAGTGAGTTCGACCGTATACGATCGATTGATTAGGCGCAATGATCGCCATACGTAAGCGGCCGATCGATTATCAACCGATCAAGGCGCAGCGATCGGGTCAATAAGGGTTCGCCATTGACCGTTCGTAGCCGATCGGGCGCCGATGATTACGAGCGAATCGTGATGAGGTCCATCATCGCCAAGAGTTCCGCTGACTACAACGGTCGGATCCGACGTGTTCGAGGCCGCCAGAGGATACGCCGATCGCCAAGGGCGGCAATGATCGATGGCGGCAAACGGGAAGAAGTTAGCCCTCTCTATAAAAAGAGAGGGTGTGAGCCTTTGAGAGGCTAATGCATATACTCCAAACGATCTTCCTAGTGCCCCACAAGCTGTAAACTCTTCTTACTTGTCCTTACTTCAATCCTATTGTAAGAAGAGTGATCTTGGTTGTAAAGGTTACCTCCACCTAGCTTTGTGCAAAGGAGAGACCGATAGTGATTGGTTTTGGCGGAGTGATTCACCGTGGACGAATCGGACCGTGGATTAGCGGCGTAGCCGTGAACCACGTTATACCATCGTGTTAGCGTTTGTTTTATTGTTTGTCTTTTGCTTTGTATTTGTATATTCCGCTTGCGCTAATCTTTTGTAGACGAGCAATTTACGACGTCCAACGTACGAGGGCTATTCACCCCCCTCTAGCCGGCCATACCGATCCCCTACAATACCGACGACTTCAAAGATTGGAGGTTGAAGCTCTAGTCGTCGTCTCGGCAGCGCTTCGTCGTAGGGATGTCGGAGAGTCGGAGCATATCGGAAGCACTTGGAAGCTTTTGAATTGATGAAAAACCCTAGGTTTGGCCCTCCTTTTATAGCCTTTAAGCCCCTCATCGAATGGGTCTTCAACCAATAAGAATTGGGCACAAAACTCCTTGAAAAATGGTGATAAAGCTTGACTCCTCGAGGCTGATCCTTTGACCAGCAGTCGACTGCTGGTAGCATCAGTCGAGTGCTGACCTTCGGCAGTCGACTGATTGACGGCAGTCGAGTCCTCTAAGCTGGCAGTCGACTGATGCTTGCTGCAAGTCAAGGTTAGCTCAACAAAAACATAATTTCGACGGTCGTCGACCATCCGATCTCAACCCAGACCACCTATGAGATGTCTTTGGTCGAATCTATGCTTAAGATCATCCCCGTAAATAGGATACGACCTTACTTACGCTCGCACACACGAGCTTACCTTAGTACTTACGTGTTGCTTTTGCTTCCGGCCTTCCACTCAATTCCTTCGGCTCCCTCCGAAGTCTCTTGAGTGTCGCCCGACCACCGTGACTTCCTCTGGGTGTCGCTAGCCTTCAGCTCCAGCGTTGAGACTTTTCTGCACACTTGATTTAGCTCATGAGATAACAATATATGCTTAACTTTGTATCGCTTGCTATAATCAAAACTTAGGTTCGACTTAGGTGCCTACTGCACCAACAATGACCACTTCCTTAGACAAAGCCAAATTCAAGAAAATATCACTTAAGTCACTTAGGGTTACTTCCTGGTCTAACTAGTTTAGGATATGACGAGGTAGCTTCAGCTAGTTCCACTCGGTCAAGTGCACCAAGCTGGATACGCCTTATCTAACTCGAATACACGAGACTTTGTTTCCCTAAAGTACTATCATCTCGCCGCATCCTGATACTATGTTGTCAAGAGTTGACTAATTATTTTCTCTATCTAGGCATTCTACAAATTAAAGTAAAATATTAAATGGTTTTGCTAAGTAAGCGGGTATACTATTTTAGTGTTATCTCCCCCTGGACCATTGAACCAATATGGTCTATTCAAATAATGAATTTGATCCTGGGGAATCCAAATTTTATTAGTCCTTATATTTGAATTCAATAAAACCTTTGGGACCCATGCTTGGACTCTTTGATGACTACGATTTACGATAGACATATAAGACCTATTCGTAGTCTTTGACTTAAATCCGAGTCCAGCTTTGTTGTAGACGGATCTTTGGGTTCCAAGTAGTCGATTAAGGTTCTTAGATCCCAACGTGAACTTTTCCAACCTAGCCTCAACCTCTTGAACTCGGTCTTTCAAGAGAGAATATTCCTCCTCAAGTTTGTCAATTTGGGTTGAGTTTCCCTCTTGAACTTGACTAGTTGAAGAGGTTAGAGTAGCCTCTTGCTTAAGGGTTTCAACCTCCTCAAGTAACGACTCAACCCTAGACTCAGACTTAGTTAATTTCCTATTAAGCATTTTAATTTTATTGTAAAGCGTATGAATTAGTGAGCGGCTAACCATAATTTTCTCTTTTGGTCCGGCTTTGAGTTGCTTCTCGAAGTAGTCCTCGAGTTCGGAGTCGGTGTTGGAATTGGATTCGGATTCGAACTCTGACTCGGACTCTTCGGGTCTTGCCATGCATGCTATGCCGTCGCCTTCTTCGTTGTCCCATGTTGCATGAAAAGCCTTCTTTTTATTTGATTTGAATTGTGCCCTCTTTTGATTCTTTAGTAGCCTCCTTTCCCTCCGAACGATCTTCCGCACTACGTTCACTATTGCTTCCACCTTTTCGGATTCGAACTCTAATTCATCGTCGGGTTCGAGTCCTCTTCTTACCTGGTAGGTGGCTTGCTTCTTTGTCCTGCAAGTAGAGCAATACCTCTCTCGGCCCGGACCACGTTAGTTTTCTCGTGAAGTTCAAACTCGGAAAATAATTCGTCTAACCTAAGCTTCGAAAGGTCCTTATAGACCTTGTAGGCATCGACCATAGATGCCCACAAGGTAGTCCTAGGAAATGAATTAAGAACGTACCTTAGTAGGTCGCGGTTTTCGTCCTTGTGTCCGATGGTGTGCAGGTCGTTGACAATGTCTTGGACACGGGCGTGTAGTTGCGTCGCCGTCTTGTGTTCCTGCATCTTAAGGTTATACAACTTATTGAAAAGAAGGTCACATTTACATACCTTAGCATCAGACGTTCCTTCGTGTAGCTCGATTAATTTGTTCCATAGGTCCTTGGCGCTAATGAATGGTCCGATGCAGTTGAGTTCCCCCATGGACAACCCGCATTGCAATATTTGAGTTGCTCTTGCATCGGCTTAAATTTGCCTCTTGGTTGCGTTAGTCCACTTGTTGAAATCCAAGGGCTCTCCTTGATCATTGGTGGGTAGAGCAAAGCTGGTTTGGATTATTATCCAAGTCTCGACTTGTGTTTTCAAGAAACACTCCATCCGACCTTTCCAATAACGGAAATCATCTCCGTTAAAGAACGGAGGTCGGGTGGTGCTATACCCCTCAATGTGAGCCATTAAGTATCTTGCAAAACATGAATAAAAACCAAAGGGAATTCCAAGACTCGGTCTTGGATTAGTAATGCGGGAAATAAATAGGAAATAAACAGAATTAAATGAGAAAAATAGGAAACTAACCAAAACTAACAACTTACGACCTTCGATGTCCCCGAAAGGGTACTAGACGTAGGATTTTGGGTCTAGAAACAGCTTGTTACGAGGGTAAACCCTGGTAAGAAATGTAGATCTCTCAGAGAGCTTCGATTTGGTAGGTAGATCTGTTGGATCGATTTGAGCGCTAGAGGGGGGGGTGAATAGCGATAAGAAAAAACTTTTCGTAATCGTTCGAATTGGCACGAGTAAATGCAGCGGAAAGATAGCAATAAATAAATAAAAACACGAGGGGTTTTTACTTGGTTCGTAGCCTAGGGCTACTACTCCAAGGCCCTAATGCTCCTTGACCACGCACGGAGGGCAAATATTAAACGAACTCCTTCTCGATAGAGATAGGAGTTAAGCGAATACAAAAACTCAATAAAGATTCAAGGTAGAGGGACACTCCCCCTCTCCTTGATATGATTTAAAGCTTGAAAATAAATACAACTTATACAAAATTAAAGATTATACCGACGACTTCAAGGATTGGAGGTTGAAGCTTTAGTCGTGCCTCAGCAGCTGGCCGTCAGAGGGATGTCGGAGAGCCTGAGCGCATCGGAAGCACTTGGAAGCTTTTAATTGATGAAAACCCTAGGTTTGGCCCTCCTTTTATAGCCTTTAAGCCCCTCAACGAATGGGTCTTCAACCAATCACAAATGGGCACAAAACTCCTTGAAAAATGGTGATAAAGCTTGACTCGAGGCTGATTTTTGACCAAGTTGAGCCGCCGGTTGAGCGGCTGAATCGCCGCTGAACTGGCGGCTTGAACTGGCAGCCACGATTTTTGACTAAAAAGGAGTTTAGCTCAAAATACAAGTGAATTCGACGGCCACTTGCCGTCCGATCTCAACATAGACCTTCCATGGGAAGTCTTGGGTTGGATCGTCGCTAAGGACGCCCCCCGTACAAAGGACACGACCTCACTTACGCTTGCACACACGAGCTTACCTCGATACTTACTTGTTGCTTTGCTTCCGCCTTCCACTCGATTCCTTGCTCCTCCGGTAACTCGAGTGTCGCCTGACCACCCGCGCTTCCTCCGGTGTCGCTAGCCTTCACCCAAAGATTGAGACTTTTCTGCACACTTGATTTAGCTCGTGAGATAACAATATATGCTTAACTTTGTATCGTTTGCTATAATCAAAACTTAGGTTCGACTTAGGTGCCTACTGCACCAACAATCTCCCCCTTTTTGATTTATGGCAAACCCACATACAAAGTTAAGCAAGCATGAAGAATGATAATGTGCATGAGAGAGAAAAAATGAAGATTAAGTTGGAGTAGTAAGGATTTTCTTCAAGTACTCCCTTGAGGAAACCTCCCCTTGACCAAGGGTGAGTCTTGAAGAAAGACCTTAATCCTCCCCGAGGGTTGCTTTAAGTAATTAACATTACTTAAAATTAGCTTTAGTAAAACGCGTTTTAAAATTAGCTTTAGTAAAACGCTTTAGTTAAGCCCTTTCTCCCCCTTAAGTAAAACACTAACGACATAAATAAGTTAAGAATTCTCTTAACTTGGCCTTTTGTCAAAAGTTAAATAAGTTCTCAAAACCTAAAGTTAACTTTTTTGGTTTAAACATGAAGTAAGAGTTAAGTTATAAAAAATTTTGAAAAATTTTGACCCCTTAACTTTGGCCTTTTTCTCCCCCTTTTGCCGTATATCGAAAAGAGTAAGGGGTGTGTGTAAATCAAAATAATTGCTAAATTTAAAGTCCAAGCATGTTCCACATTTTTTATTAAAATATTATATTGAAAATAAGCTCATCTATGAAATGTTCGACTCATATTTGGCTAGATTGATATGAAGGATCAACCAGTCCTGTTCGGAGTCGGTTAGTATGTATGATTATACTCAATGGTTCATAGCGATGCACTAGCTCTACATCTGGAACCAGGAGTAAGGTCCTAACATCTCACGCCCATCTACGTGGCTAAGTACACAAACACATTAGTCCTATGTGTTGTGAGATGTATTGTCTCCTTAAATCTATAGGTGCATGATATCTAAGGTATGTCCTATGCTAGTTTCATGAAAAAGTAAGAAATAGTAGTAATATAATTTGCAAAACCTATTCTATTACGCACATGCCTAATTTTTCTCAAGAGACTAAATTCGGCTTGGGTAGTGGTTTAGTAAATATATGCTAGGTTAGACTTGAGTCAACATATTGAGTTGTATGGAGCCGTTGGCTACATGTTCTCGAATGAAATGGTGTTTTACCTCTATATGCTTTGTCCTTGAATGACATATAGGGTTCTTAGTTAGATTTATCGAACTTATGTTGTCTACAAAAATTTTAGTTTTGGTGAAGTCCAACCTAAAGTCTCGGAGAGTGTGCTTCATCCAAAGAAGCTGAGTTACACACTCACCCATCGCGTATTCGGCCGGTGGTAGATAAGGCAACACAATGTTGCTTCCTCGCACCAACTCACTAGACTTGAGCCGAGTAGTTGACAACAACCACTCGTGCTCTTTCTATCGAGTTTACTACGGCATAATCCGAATCAGATGGCCGATTAGTTCGAACTCCGTAGATCTAGGGTACCAAATACCAGCGTTAAGTGTACCCTTAAGATATCTAAGGATACGCTTAACTAGGGTTAGGTGAGACTCCTTAGCACAGGTTTGAAACACAGCGCATATACTACTTGAATAGGATGTCGGGTCGACTCATGAGTTAAGTATAGGAGACTTCCTATCGCTCCTATAGTACTTTAAGTCAATGGACTTACTTTCTAGGTCTTCTCCTATGTTAACATTAATCGCCATTGGGGTGTTTATTATCTTAGCGTCTTGCATTCCAAATCTTTTAATTAACTCCTTAGTGTATTTTTGTTGATATAGGTATATACCATCCTTAGTTTGTTTAATTTGTAGACGTAAAAAGAAACTTAACTCGCCTACTAAGTTCATTTCAAACTCACTTTCCATGAGTGAAACGAACTCGTTTAGTAAAAATTTGAGTTAGAGGTTCCAAAAATTATATCGCTCACGTAAATTTGAGCTATGAATATTTCTTTACCTAAGGTTTTTACGAAGAGAGTTGGGTCAACTAAGCCTTGGTTAAACCCTTTTGACTTGAGATGGATTGAAAGTCTCTCGTACCAAGCTCGAGGAGCTTGTTTAAGTCCATAGAGAGCTTTCTTAAGTTTTAGAACATGGTCGGGTTTATCTAGATTTTCGAATCCGGGGGGTTGGCTAACATAAACTTCTTCTTTAATGTATCCATTTAGGAATGCCGACTTAACATCCATTTGAAATAGCTTAAATCCTCGATGTGCGGCATAAGCTAGCAACATTCGAATGGATTCGAGTCTAGCTACTGGGGCATAAGTTTCGTCGTAATCTAAGCCTTCGACTTGACTAAACCCTTTGGCGACTAACCTAGCCTTGTTTCTAACTACTTCACCTTTATCATCAAGCTTATTTCTAAACACCCACCTTGTTCCAATTGTCGTTTTGTCTTTAGGTGGTGGTACTAATTCCCACACTTCATTCCTAGTAAATTGAGCTAGCTCTTCTTGCATTGCAATAATCCAATCGGGATCAAGAAGAGCTTGTTCAATTGATTTGGGTTCTATCTTTGAAATTAAGGAAATTTGACTAAGGTTCCTATAGGATGCTCTAGTTCGAACTCCTAGATTAGGATCTCCTATCACTTGATCGATAGGGTGGTTAGTCTGAATCCTAGATTGGGTTGGGTTTGTGTCACCTAATGCTTGATCAATGGGGTGACTTGGTTGAACACTAGTTTGACTCGGATCACTTGTCACTTGGTCGATAAGAGAAGTTGGTTGATGTGGATTAGACTCGATCTCGAGTTAGTCGAGTTAGGTCTAGTATGTAGGTTCGTGTCCTTCATCAAATACTACATTGATAGTCTCCTCGACTCTAAGGGTGTCGTGGTTATATACTCTATAAGCTCGACTTGTAGTCGAGTATCCTAGAAATATTCAATCGTGGTTTTGGATGTAAATTTCCCTAGGTAATCCTTAGTGTTTAGAATATGTACCTTACACCCAAATACCTAAAGTACTTGATGTTAGGTATTTTATCGTGATAAATCTCACGAGGTCTTAAGGTGCCTCTTTACCATAAGGATCCTATTTTGGACATAGCAAGCCGTGCTAGCTTACCCAAAACCTATCGGGTAGGTTATATTCGTTTAACATGGTCCTAAGCGGCTTCTTGTAGAGTTCGGTTTTCCGCTCCACTAGGCCATTTTGTTGAGGTCCTAGGGCAAGAGAATTCATGGTGGTATCCGTTTAGGTTCTGAAGTCGGTGAACCTTTGATTTTGAATTCACCACCATGATCGCTTCTAAGTCTTTTAACCTTAAGGTCTTTTTGATTCTCGATTAATTTGAATAGATTGATTAATTGATCTAGGGTATCATTTTTATGTTTGATGAACCTAACCCAGTAAACACAGAGTAGTAAATCAATTATGACTAAGCAATATTGACTTTTATTGAGTGACTTGGCTCCATGTGAATCGAATAGATCCATATCACGAGCTCAAGTACACTTGAGGTTCGTTCTTGGTTAGTTAACTTGTGTTGTGTCCTAGGTTGTTTTCCTTGTTGACAAGCATTACAGATTTTATTAACCAAGTTGTTGAGGTTGGGTAAACCTCTGACTAAGCCACTCTGACTCATCTTGTGGACGAGTCTTGGGTGCGAGTGACCGAGTCGTCGGTGCCACAACCATGATTCCTCTTCCTGTGTCATAAGACATTTTGTAGAGGATTTGATTAAGTTAATTGTATAAATGTTATTTGTCCTAGTTCCTTTGAGTATTGTTTTATTGTTTCATTTGTTTTAATTACACATTCATTTTCTAAAAAAAATCGACCTTATAGTTATTGTCACACAATTGGCTTCTACGCTAAGGTTATATTCAAAATTCTCTACAAGTAATACATTTTTAATAACAAAATTCGAGTTAAGCTCGATATCACCTGATCCGATGATTTTGAGCTTGCCGTTATTCCCAAAGGCTACCGATCCTTGTCGTTTGAATCGAAGCTTTGTGAATTTGAGTTGATCCCCGGTCATGTGTCGGGAGCAACCACTGTCCAACATCCATTGATCCTACACACAAGGTGGTTGGATTGGATGTTAGATTTTTATTTTTAAATTGGTTGTAAGTTGTTAAACCTAGGTCATCTCACCCCAGTTTATATGATCAAGCATGTTATACTTATGTGTTTTTTGTGAGATGACTCCCAATTAAATTTATTAAGTGGATTTAGGTTTAAGTGATTTTATGTTGAGATGATTTTCAATTAAATTGATTAAGTGGATTTAGGTTCAAGTAATTAGGATTTAGGTTCAAGTAATTTTATGTTGAGATGATTTTCAATTAAGTTGATTAAGTGGATTTAGGTTCAAGTTAGATTTGGATTTAACCCAAGGCTTGTCAAGTTTACCTTTTCAAGATCATGGCTTCCAGGTCGTGGCGAGGCACAGGGGCCTTCTTTTATCGGATCATCGACCACTTCCTTAGACAAAGCCATGTTCAAGAAAATGATGACTTGACTCACCTAAGACTATTTCCTAGTCTAACTAGTTATTTTTGAAAAGAGGCTCCCCGAGGCTCAATCTTTTCGAAGGATTTTAGTTGGTTATTTGAAAAGAGGCTCCCCGAGGCTCAATCTTTTCGAAGGATTTTTTAGTTGGTTATTTGTGTATTCCAAGTGATTTAAAAAAAAAAAAAAAAAAAAAAAAAAAAAAAAAAACTAAGCATGCAATTTCTAAGTTAAAGCACAAACATGTTTTATCTTGGCTCCCCTAGGAGTTGAATCGGTTGGTCTATCCACATAGTGGATTTGGTCATGGGAACCCGATCTGAGTTAGATCCTAGAGTTGAAATCAAAGTGGTCTTAGGGACCCATGCTTGGACACATTTTTTATGTCTACTTACGATTGACATATACGACTTATTGGTCGTGTTTGAGCTAAAACCTAGTCCGGCCTTGTTGTACACGACCCTTTGCGATCCAAGTAGGAGGTCAAGTCCTTTGGATCCCAAAGTAAACCTTTCCAACATATTCCTAAGATCTTCGACTTGACTTTTCAAGAGTGAGTTCTCAACTTCGAGTTTTTCAACCCGAGTTGAGTCCTTCTCTTGAACTCGACTAGTCGAAGAGGTTAGGGAGACCTCGTGTTTGAGGAGTTTAACTTCCTCAACCAGGGTCTCGACCTTGGACTCGGACTTAGCTAACTTCCTAGACAAAAACCTAACCGTATTATGTAAAGTATTAAATAAAGTACGACTCACCTTAAGGGTATCTTTTGAACCGGATGCGTATCCGTGGCTTGACTTGAAGGTTGCCGTAGTCGAATCATCCTCGGTTGACTCAAGTTCGGGTTCGGTCTCTCGTGTCGACTCAATTGATTTCGCCATGAAGACGTGGTGGTCTTTCTTGGATAACGCTTCTTCCCATGTCGCGTTGAGGGCCTTCTTGTGCTTAGGTCCTTGGTGGTTGAGCTTGGGCACTCGGACTTGATATGTCCAAACTGTTACACTCATAACACCTAATATTAGAACTTTTAGGTTTACCTTGGTTGGGTCGAGTCGTGGTTCGCTTTCGTCCCTTGGCTATTCTTCGAGCTAGGTTCATTAGTTCGACAGTCAATTCCGGGTCAACTTCTTCTTCGGACTCGTCTTCCTCCTCGGTTGGTGGTGGCTTGCTTGCGATTTTCTTCTTCTTTGATCCTGCAAATAAAGCTATACCCCTCGGGTTCAGAGTTGGATTGTTCATGTAATTGAAATCAAAGAGTTCATCTAACCTAATTTTAGAAAGATCCTTGGAGACCTTGTAGGCATCGACCATGGATGCCCACAAGGTAGTCCTCGGAAAAGAGTTTAGAACATACCTTATAAGGTCGCGGTTTTTGACCTTTTGCCCGATTGCGTGTAAGTTGTTGACGATGTCCTGGACACGGGCATGGAGTTGCGTCGCGGATTCGTGTTCCTGCATTTTTAGTGTGTACAATTTATTGAATAACAAATCACGCTTACATACCTTGGCTTGATCCGATCCTTCGTGTAACTCGATTAGTTTAGTCCAAAGATCCTTTGCGCTTATGAAGGGCCGACGATTTAACTCCTCCTTGGATAGGCCGCATTGGAGGATTTGTGTTGCCTTGGCGTCGGCCCGACTTGTCATTTTGTTGCATGGTCCATTGATCATAATCCAAGGAGTCACCCACTTCATTAGTCGGAAGTGTGAAACCCGTTTGGATTATGATCCACATCTCGAGTTGGGTTTTGAAAGCATTCCATCCGACCCTTCCAATAACGGAAGTCATCTCCGTTATAAAGCGGAGTCGGACGGTGCTAAAACCCTCGAGATGGGCCATTGAAACAAAGAAGACAAAGAGACGAAGGAAAAAAGCTAGCAAAGACAAAACTCAAAACAAGTACCAAGACTCGCGTCTTGGATTAGTAGTGCGGGAGAGAATTTAACAAACAAAATAAATAGAAATAAACAGAATTAAAAGAAAATAAATCTGTAAAAAAAAGCTAGATTGGTGGTTTCACCAAATCTTAGCAACCCGACTCACGATACCAATTGTTGGATCGATTTGGCGCTAGAGGGGGTGAATAGCGATAAGAAAACTTTTTCGTGTCGTTCAATTGGAGTAATGAGCGGAAATATATCAATAAATAAATAAAAAAACGAGGGGTTTTTACTTGGTTCGTATCCTACGGCTTCGACTCCAAGACCCTAATGGTCCTTGACCACATGCGGAGGGCAATATTAAACGAACTCCTTCTCGATAGAGATAGGAGTTAATGAATACAAAAACTCAATAAAGATTCAAGGTAGAGGACACTCCCTCTCCTTGATATGATTTAAAGCTTGAAAATAAAGACAACTTATACAAAATTAAAGATTATCTGACGACTTCAAGGATTGGAGGTTGAAGCTTTAGTAAATCGTCTCGGCGTGCTTCTCGTAGGGATGTCAGTCGACGTGTCGGAAGCACTTGGAAGCTTTTGAATTGATGAAAAACCCTAGGTTTGGCCCTCCTTTTATAGCCTTTAAGCCCCTCAACGAATGGGTCTTCAACCAATCACAAATGGGCACAAAACTCCTTGAAAAATGGTGATAAAGCTTGACTCCTCGAGGCTGATTTTTGACCACCGTTGAACTTGAGAATCGGCAGCCACGATTTTTGACTAAAAAGGAGTTTAGCTCAAAATACAAGTGAATTCGACGGCCACTTGCCGTCCGATCTCAACATAGACCTTCCATGGGAAGTCTTGGGTTGGATCGTCGCCTAAGGACGTCCCCGTACAAAGGACACGACCTCACTTACGCTTGCACACACGAGCTTACCTCGATACTTACTTGTCGCTTTTGCTTCCGGCCTTCCACTCGATTCCTTCAGCTCCCTCCGAAGTAACTCGAGTGTCGCCCGACCACCGCGGCTTCCTCCGGGTGTCGCTAGCCTTCAGCTCCAGCATTGAGACTTTTCTGCACACTTGATTTAGCTCGTGAGATAACAATATAAGCTTAACTTTGTATCGTTTGCTATAATCAAAACATAGGTTCGACTTAGGTGCCCACTGCACCAACAAGATCGTTATGTGAGTCCACTTGTGTGAAAAGTTATGGCCGTTTTACCGTCGGCTACTCCAAGAGAGAAAACTTGCAAGCACACAACCAAAAGAAACGTACCAAGACTTCGTCTTGGATTAGTAGTGCGGGAGGAAAAAGACCAAAAAAAAATACGAATCAAAATATACAAACAGAAAACCAAAATATGCTAGATCGGTGGATTCACCAAATCTTAGCGCCCTCGCTCTGATACCAATTGTTGGATCGAGAAGCATCGCTATAGGGGGGGTGAATAGCGATCGTAAATCTTTCGTTCGAATTCGTTCGTTGAGACACAAGTAAACGAGTAAGCACAGCGAAAAATAAAGTGACACGTTTATTTTACTTGGTTCACAACCCAGCGGTTGCTACTCCAAGGCCCTATCGGTCCTAGACCGCGTACGAAGGGCAAAGCACTATAACGTCTCCTCCTCGTTGGAGGTAGGAGACAACGATCAAAAAATCCGGAAGTACGAGGATGAGGCAACAAGCCTACCTCACCTTGTTACGAATAAAAACAATGAATACAATATTAAAATATATTACTAGATGCTGCTGCCGACGAAGAAGATCTGAGCTTGTTGTCGCATCGGCGTTATGACGGTGTTGGAGCGTTGGCATTGTAGGAGAACTTGATGAATAAACTTGATGATCTTTGGAGTTGGAATCCTCCCCTCCTTTTATAGATTTTGGCCTCTGAATTTGTCTCCCTTTTTTTTTGGAACAGATCACGAAGTTGTCCAAATTTTATCGCGAAGTGGCTGCATCAAACGTTATCCATTTTGACCTAGCGCAAAGGATGATTCGTCGCCATCGATCGATGCCTCCCATCACCGATCGATGAGCATCACGATCGGCCAACGCCCGAATGATCGCCACCGCCACTTCCTGCGAAGAGCTTAGCTCGGAAAATGATAAATACGATTGTTTCTAACAATCCGATCTACACCTAGACCTTCCACAAGAAGTCTTAGTCAGATCGCCGCCTACGGTCATCCCTGTAAAGAGGACACGACCTTACAATCTCTCACTCACACGAGATTTCCTCGATACTTACCTTGTAGCTCTCGCTTTCGGCCTTCCACTTGATTCCTTCGGCTCCCTCCGAAGTCACTTGAGTGTCGCTCGACCACCGCGGCTTCCTCCGAGTGTCGCTAGCCTTCAGCTCCAGCTTTAGTACTTTTCTGCACACTCGATTTAGCTCGTGAGATAACGATGTAAACTTAACTTTGTGTCTTTGCCATAATCAAAACACAGGTACGATTATCTAGTTTCCCTGCACCAACAGACTTATGCTGCCAAGACTCTACACTTAGACTTTACACCGCCAATATCAACCCTTGGACTTCCCAAATGCCAAGTACCCATAACTTGGACTTTCACCGCCAAGACTACACACTTGAACTTACGTGGCCAAGACTACACCCTTGGACTTCCCAATTGCCATGTACCCATGACTTGGACTTTCACTGGCATGAATACACACATGGACTTACGTCACCAAGACTACACCCTTGGACTTCCAAATTGCCAAGTAGTCATGAATTTGACTTTCTCCTCAAAGACTACACACTTGGACTTACATGACTAAGACTGCACCCTTTGACTTCCCTTGCCAACTCCATGTGGGACTTTCCAATTGCCAAGACTCAATCTTGGACTTTCCCTTACCAAGACCCATGCTTGGACTTTCCATGCCAAGTACTCATGACTTGGATTTTACCATTGGCAAGACCCATGCTTGAACTTTCCATGCCAAGTGTCCCACTTGGACTTCTCCATAATATGGTCAACCCCATGTCAACCATATCGTCAACCCATTGTCAAATAATGTTCGACTCATGGTCAAACATCAAAACACTACTCGATTCAAACTCGAGTTTGGTCAATTATGACCTGGGTTGATTGCACCAAAAGACTGGTCATAAGTGGATAGAGAACAGAGTGTCTTTTAGTCGACTGGTCAGTCAACTAATGGCTTGGCAGTCGATTGATGGTAATGACAGTCGATTGCTAGGGTATCTGTTGGATGAAAAGCCTACGTGGATTAGTCTATTGTGCGATAATGGATAAGAGGGAGATCAATGAGTGTCTTTTGGTAGTCGACTGCCAGGAAGAAAATCAGCCTGATACGGGATATAAAGGAGGTTGCGATAGAGGGTTGAAGCAAACCGATCCTTAGGGAATTTGAAGGGAAGTGTTGTTGCAATTCCAGGACTTTAAAGGCATCCAAAGAAACCAAAAGATCAAGCAATCAAAAGCTCGCATTTGTAAAGTCTTTTCGCTTATTTATTTCCATTTTCTTTTGTATATTTATTTTGGTTGTTGTATTTGTGGTATAACCACTTGTAAGAGGTTTCTCCACTTACAGAGTGTTTCTGAGAAGGAAAAGATGTTTAGTGAATTAGACGCTAATGTCCAGCCATAGAGTCGGAACCATAGGTTCTAAACCACATAAAAACATTATGTTGTGTGTGTGATTTTTTATTTTTTCATTTGTTTCTATTTGTATGCTTGTATTTACACTAGGTACAAACTATTTGTAGATGAGCATATGAACGAGAAGGAGAAATCGATGAGATGCTATTCGCCCTCTCTAGCGCCTCAAATCGGTCCCAACAATTGGTCTCAGAGCCTAGCTCGCTTGGAAGATACCAACAATTGGTATTAGAGTGGGGTGCTCTTCACCTGACTCATCGCCGCAAGAGCAATGCTAGAGGAAGATGGAGCCAAGTGATGGATTCGACTATGACACCCTGACTCCTCAAGAAGAAAAAGTGGATAGAGGAGCAAATCCAAAAGTACAACACAAATGAAAAGGTAGCTATAATTTTTGTGAATTCCATACCTAAGGATTTATTGTACATCAAAGGAAAATTCTATAATGCAAGGGATCTATGGAGCAAGATAGCAAAGTTCCATGAAGAACCCTTACCGACCCATGAAGTAGATGAGGAGTCTAAGGAAGAATACTCATCCTCTCTAGATCATGAAGATTTGGAGGTTAATAGTTGTTCAACATCCAAAGAAGAAATTGATGAAGCTTAACCTCTAGGATTGAGGGGGAGGAGCATAGGTCTTCAACACCGGAGCAAGAACAAATGAACACCTCTATATCTAGGAGAGGTGAAGAACAACCCAACGGGTCCCCTACCACCGAGCTAGCTAACTTAAGCTCATGTTTTAAAAATAAAAAACATATAATATGCCTTCAGTGTAGAGAAGTAGGAAAATACAAGAGCAAGTGGCCAAATAAGGTCAAGAAAAAGGATCTGGTGGCACCAAAGGGGAAAGAAATGACCAAGGAGGTAAGAGCCCCAAAATGCAAAAACAAGGAGCACATAGTTGTAGGGGGATCGAACGGCCGGCTAGAGGGGGGTGAATAGCCCTCTTACTATGGATGTTGGAATTCTCTCCTTGTTTGCTCGTCTACACAATCGTTAGCGCAAGCGGAAGCATAAACAATAAACACAAAGCAATAAATGAAAATACAAACGCTAACAAGGAAGATGTAACGTGATTCACGGCTACGCCGCTAATCCACGATCCCGATTCGTCCGAGGTGAATCACTCCTCCAAAGCCAATCACTATTGGTCTCTCCTTTGCACCAAGCTAGGTGGAGGTAACCTTTACAATCAAGATCACTCTTCTTACAATAAGAATGAAGTAAAAATAAGTAAGAAGAGTTTAGAGCTTGTGGGGCACTAGGAAGATCACTTAGAGCATAAGCATTAGCCTCTCAAAGGTTCACACCCTCTCTTTTTATAGAGAGGGTTGATTTCTTCCTCATACGCCACTACTGATCACGCTTTGGCGAATGACCCGTCACTACAATACCCTCCAAACACATCGGATCCCGACCGTTGTAGTCCAACGGAACTCTTGGCAATGACGATGGACCTCACCAATGATCATTGCCTCGTAGTCGATTACCGACGGCTATGAGCGATTCTGCGCGCGATATCCTTCGTAGTCGATCGCCATTCCATGGCGCTGATCACAGTATAAACCCATCACGGACACCAATGAACTATACTCGACTCAGATCACGACCGCCATGACTTGGCAATGATCGGTGTTGGTAAAACTCAAACTTAACATAAGTTTGAGCTTCCGTGATCGGCCGGTAAACCTTAACCCTTGCGTCAAGTTTCGACACTCACTCATTCGCCAAGTTCACCTAATGAGCTACTTACATTTCACTCATTCTCTCATCTCACTCAAAGTCCTCGAAGCTCTCTTTGTTCGCGCCACGCCCCAGCATCAGGCGCACGACTCTGCAATGCTCCTTCGCGTCTCTTGCCTCCGAAGTCTACTTCCTTGGCTTCACTTCAAGTCATCTCGTCCGGCGGTCCCTCGGATGCTCCAAGCGCACGGCTTCCGCAAAGTCATCCTTCACCGACTCAAGGACCGAGGTTGTGAGGGTGAACCCGCCAAGGCTCCATGTGCGAATTACTAAGTCTTGCACGACTTCAACGCACATATCAAATCAACATAACTAACTTAAACCCTTTGCCACACCATCAAAATCATATTACGGCAAGAGATTGCCCTAACAATAGTGTGTTTCAAATGCCAACAAAGGGGGAATTACCAGATCAAATGTCCTTGGGGAGGACCCTTGGAAGGGCAAAGGGGAGAGCTCGAGTCTAGGCGCAAAAATCTAAGTTATATTTTAATAATGCACCTTCAAACTTTCATAGCAAAAAGCATCCTAATCATGAGTTTTGTCTTAATGCAATTCCAAAGTTTCAAGATAAGAAGCATGCTAGCAACAAACATTTTTGTTTTGGTCTAAAATCACATGAATATTGGCCTAAGAATAACTCAAGGACTACCTCACCTAAGGATAACATCCTAGGCATTAACCCTAAGAAGGGTAGGCACATGCTTAGAAGGAAGAAATATGTCCGAGGGATTAATGAAAAACCAAAATTAGATATGTCAGAGGCAGAAAATCAAGATTTGAGGTCAAGGCTTAAGAAATTTGAAAAGATTTTTAATAAGATGGCAAATTCAATTAAAGGGCCTAATAGGCAAACTTTAGGTGTTAGGAGACAACAACTACACAAGGATAGGAAAGGTTTGGGTCACAAACCTAAGTCCAAGGTTGATAAGTCTACTTGCCATAGTGTTCCATTTAATTATGGAACTAATCCTAGGTCTAGGAAAATGAAGGTCACAAGGGAAATCATCCCAAGAGTTGACCATGGTAAGTGTCTAGTGGCCAAGGTTTCAAGAAACCTATGAAAGCCACTAAAATGTCACAAGGGAAGCCAAGGACCTCAAATGACCTAGGTAAGACCCAAATGACCAAGGCTTCTAAGCCTAGGTGGGTCATTAGAAAGGTAATAAGAGAGGTTACCCCTACTGAGTACCTTGTGGACCCAAGAAGCTCAAATACGTATTGGGTTCCTAGGAGCTTGATTCCCTAACGCTAGATGGGTTTAGGGTGTGTCAACCTTGTTGGGGATCTATTGGCCGGCTAGAGGGGGGTGAATAGCCCTCGTACGTTGGACGTCGTAAATTGCTCGTCTACAAAAGATTAGCGCAAGCGGAATATACAAATACAAAGCAAAAGACAAACAATAAAACAAACGCTAACACGATGGTATAATGTGGTTCACGGCTACGCCGCTAATCCACGGTCCCCGATTCGTCCTCGGTGAATCACTCCGTTAAACCAATCCACTAAATGGTCTCTCCTTTGCACCAAGCTAGGTGGAGGTAACCTTTACCACCAAGATCACTCTTCTTACAATAGGATTGAAGTAAAGACAAGTAAGAAGAGTTTAAGGCTTGTGTGGCACTAGGAAGATCGTTTGGAGTATGAGCATTAGCCTCTCAAAGGCTTACACCCTCTCTTTTTATAGAGAGGGCTGATTTCTTCACGTTGGCCGCCACCAGTCGACTGCCGTTACTACAACGGCCTCCGAACACGTCGGATCCCAACCGTTGTAGTCCAACGGAACTCTTGGCGATCGGTCGATGGACCTCATCACGATCGCTGCGCTCCGTAGTTGATCGCCCTCACGAACGGTTCGCGGGCCGAAACCCTATTGACTCGGCCGATCAGCCGCTTTCGCCGATCGATGGTCTTGGCCGATCATTTACCGCGTATGGCGATCACGGCCACAATCAACTACACTAGATAAGAGCTACCCTTCCCCGGGTTACAATCGCTCACTCTCATCTCTCGGAGTCCCTCGCCTTCGAAGTTCTCTTCGTTCTCGGCTACGTCCCTCGGCAGCATCAGGCGCACGGCTCTGCAATGCTCCTTCGCGTCTCTTGCCTCGAAGTCTACTTCCTCCGGCTTCACTCCAAGCTTCTTGTCCGGCGGTCCCTCGGATGCTCCAAGCGCACGGCTTCCGCAAAGCTATCCTTCACCGACTCAAGGCACGAGTCATGAGATGTGAAACTCGCCATGGCTCCATGTGCGAATTACTAAGTCCTGCACGACTTCAACGCACATATCAAATCAATATATCAAACTAACTTAAACCCTTTGCCACACCATCAAAACCATATCACGGCAAGAGATTGCCCTAACAATCTCCCCCTTTTTGATGTGTGGCAATCCGTTTAAGTTAGGTAAAAACATTTGATATAAATTCTAAGGTAAGAAAGCATGTAAAGATAAACATGATATAGCAACATGCAACTCCCCCTTAATCCATGAAACTCTCTATGCAAATTTTCTCCCCCTATCATATATTTCTTCCCCTAAAATAATTAACTTAAACATAATTATTTCTCCCCCTTTGACACCATCAAAATGATTAACACGAAGTTACAAACTTATGGCATCAAGTATAATGGAGGGAAAATACCAAAAACATGATTAAAATCTGAAATCAGAAAATTGCAGGCTGATTTTTAGTGAGCAATGATCGCTATCAGATGGCAATGATCGCACAATTGATTCCAAATTCGATTTTTGAATTTCAAAAATGCATTAAAAATTCCAGAAAATTCAAAAAATCATAAAATATGAGGAGCATATTTCTCTTAAGTATATCTATCAAGGAAAAATAGTTTTTCTTGAAAAATCATTATATTTTCCGAAATTTGTCAAAAATCCAAACACTTGAAAAACCACTAGTTTTTGAGCATGTTAGTATCCATTTTAACACCTAGTTTTGCATCCAATTGTTTCAAAACATGAATACTTGTATTTTAAAGTAAGAAATTGTTTTGAAAACATATGAAATATCCAACCATGATCTTTGGGAAATATGTCTATGAATTAAACATAAGCCTTCCCCATGATTGGTCTATTATTGCTATTTTGATACTTTAAATGACAATCTAAATGCCATAGGCATTAGTGGACATTTATATCATCCTAATATCTCACCCATGCTATGTTTTCAATCAAAGTAGCTTATAGTGAGTGTGAGATGCATCCTAGGGGGTATTTGTATATACTTAACCAATATATTCATGCAATTCTATCATGGTTAAGTATCAACCTAACAACCTACATGATCATAATGACATATATGATTTAATTTCACATTATGATCATGAAACTCATGTATCCATCAAATAATAGTCATGCATTAGGTATTATACGATGATAATAAATAAATTATCACCTAAAGCATGATTTAAACCTATTTCTCATGATGAAGTGCCCAATATCATAAATCATAAATCATGATTGTACATATGTGTAACAATTACATTAATCATTATGATTTAAGCATTATTACCTATTTATGGGCACGTTATCATCACCCAACACTATCTAAAAAATGTTGTCCCGTCATCCTAAGTCAACCAAAATATGATATAGGTCAAGTTCATATGGTTGACTACCCTAGGGGTTTTCTAACCCTTAAGGATGGATTTTGGAACCCAAAATAAGTTCTTTCCTATTGGGTTCACTAGGTATTCCTTGGGGATCCATTTCCTAGCTATTACTTTCTTCTTATCTTGTCCCCTAGCTATAAGGCATTTGTAGGCCTTTTCATTTTTCTTTTCCTTGTAGCCTAGACCCTTTTTGTTGAAACTAGCTCTTTGGCTCCCTAAGATCATATTTAAGGTGTTGGAGCCAATTGTGAATTTCTCTAGGGCTTTGGTTAAATAATCTACCTTTTCCCTTAATGCCCTATTTTTCTCTATGCATGCATCATTAACATCCAAAGGCATATAATCATGTGAGCATGCATCATCATGGCAAGAAGAGCTATCATTATTATTTAAACATGCATTTTCTAGCTTATATTCTAATGCCTTAATTTTATCTAGCATGCTCTTATTTTTCTTTTTCATGCCAAATAAGTCCTTAGTTAAACTAGAGATTATGGAAATTATTTTCTTAGGAGAAGCATTCGTTACCATAGTTTCCATATCTTCTTCTTCTTCTTCGGATGATGAGGATGTATAAGCTCCCCCTTCACTTGAGCTCTCTCCTCTTGAGCTTGATTCTTCATATTCGGATGAAGAGCAATCCAAGTCATCAAAGGCCATCAAGGCCAAATTGGTGACAAAGGCATTCTCCTCATTCAATGATGATGAGGAGGGTGAGGATGGATCATCCCAAGTCCTTTCCTTGAGAGCTTTAGCCTTTCCCTTTTCCTTTGTCTTCTTCTCCTCTTCCTTCTTTTTCTTACTCCCCTTTTTCTTCTTCTTTTCTTCTTTCTTTTTCCTCTCTTCCTTGCTCTTGTTTTGGAGAGGACAATTGTCCCTTATGTGCCCCTCTCCTTGGCAATTGTAGCATATGACCTTCCCCCTTGGTCTTCTATTCCTATCATGAGATTTATCAAATCTAAAATTCTTAAATGCACGTCTTACCCTCCTTACCATATAGGCTTCTTCGGTGCTATCCATGGAGGAGGAGGAAGACGCTTCGTCATCGGAGGAGGAGGGGATTTCCATCTTCTTCTTCCCTTTATTTGCCAACAATGCTACTCCTCTTGAGGGTTGAATTCTAGGCTCCTCTTGTATTCCTTCAAGCCTAGTTTCGTGGAGCTCCATTGTTGAGAAAAATTCCTCCAAGGTACTTACTTCCAAGTTCTTGGAGATGTAGAACGAATCCACCATGGAGCTCCACTTTGAGGACCGGGGAAAGGCATCTATAGCCTTCATGAGCATGTCCCTGTTTGATAGCTTCTCACCTACACTTGTTAGCCCAATTAAAATTTCTTTAAACCTAGAGTGTAGTGAGGTTACCTTTTCTCCCTTTTCTAGTTTTATATTGGATAGTTGGGAGCGGAGGAGGTCTCTCCTTGCTAGCTTGGCCTCGGATGTGCCTTCATGGAGTTCTATAAGCTTCTCCCACATCTCTTTGGCGCTAGAACATTCTCCGATCTGGTTGATCTCTTGTTGGGGGAGCACATTGAAGAGATGATGCTTGGATTTTGAATTTGCAAGGTGCTCTTCCCTTTGCCTTTTGGTCCACCTAGATTTCTCTATTGGCTTCCCCTCTTCATCCCTAGGCAAAACGAAACCGGATTCCATTGTAATCATTATATCAAAATCCGTTTCGAAAAATACCTCCATTCTCTTTTTCCACCAAGAGAATTCGCCGTCAAACTTTTGTGGGTGGATGTTTGAGTCGGCCATTTTTGATGTTGCTTGTTGTGGCGGTTAGTCCTCGACAAGCTTTTCCTTGGCTCTGATACCACTTGTTGGGGATCTATTGGCCGGCTAGAGGGGGGTGAATAGCCCTCGTACGTTGGACGTCGTAAATTGCTCGTCTACAAAAGATTAGCGCAAGCGGAATATACAAATACAAAGCAAAAGACAAACAATAAAACAAACGCTAACACGATGGTATAACGTGGTTCACGGCTACGCCGCTAATCCACGGTCCCCGATTCGTCCTCGGTGAATCACTCCGTTAAACCAATCCACTAAATGGTCTCTCCTTTGCACCAAGCTAGGTGGAGGTAACCTTTACAACCAAGATCACTCTTCTTACAATAGGATTGAAGTAAAGACAAGTAAGAAGAGTTTAAGGCTTGTGGGGCACTAGGAAGATCGTTTGGAGTATGAGCATTAGCCTCTCAAAGGCTTACACCCTCTCTTTTTATAGAGAGGGTTGTTTTCTTCCCGTTGGCCGCCACCAGTCGACTGCCGCCCTTGGCAGTCGACTGCCGTCACTACAACGGCCTCCGAACATGTCGGATCCCGACCGTTGTAGTCCAACGGAACTCTTGGCAGTCGACTGATGGACCTCATCGCCGATCGCTGCTCCGTAGTCGACGCCGATCGGCTACGAACAGCTCTGGCGAAACCCTATTGACTACCGATCAGCTACCTTCAGCAATGACCGCCTACGATGGATATCGATCACGGGCATAATCCAGATCGATCGTATACCGGTCGAACTACACTCGACTTCGAGCGTCGATCGCCATGAAATGGCGATCGTGTCGAAAACCCATCCGACACTTGGCCAAATGGCCAAGTTTCACCTAAGAGCTACCCTTCCCGGGTTACAATCGCTCACTCATCTCTGAGTCCTCGCCGGTTCTCTTCGTTCTCGGCCACATCCCTCGGCAGCATCAGGCGCACGGCTCTGCAATGCTCCTTCGCGTCTCTTGCCTCGAAGTCTACTTCCTCCGGCTTCACTCCAAGCTTCTCGTCCGGCGGTCCCTCGGATGCTCCAAGCGCACGGCTTGCAGCTATCCTTCACCGACTCAAGGCACGAGTCATGAGATGTGAAACTCGCCACACGGCTCCATGTGCGAATTACTAAGTCTAAGTCGCACGCATATCAAATCAATATATCAAACTAAGTTAAACCCTTTGCCACACCATCAAAACCATATCACTGCAAGAGATTGCCCTAACAAACCTTAAATGGATGGGTAATTAACCTAATTATGGTAGAGTTGACACTTTATGACATTTTTCAAGGTAATGTGATACTTTGGAAATGAGTTTAAAATATATCCTAAAAGATTTTAGGATGTGTCAATAGGATTATGAAGTTTAAAAATTGATCAAAATTGGCACAAGTAAGTTTATGTAGGGGTTCGATGTGGTTGGCCGGCTAGAGGGGGGTGAATAGCCCTCTTCGTACGATGATGGAATACGATCGTTCTCGTTGCGTGCTCGTCTACAATTGGCATTAGTGCAGCGGAATACTAATACAAATATGAATACTAACAACAATACAACCATACGCAAACACACATGATATACGTGGTTCGGAACCGAATGGTTCCTACTCCACGGGCGAGCTCTCCGAGATCTAGTTATGCACACGACACTAACTAAACCACTCCTTCTCGACAACACGTCCGGTGGTCCCTTTGGTGGACCAAAATATGCTTCTCTTTGGTCTCACTCCATTCTCTCCCCGTCCTGTGGTCCCTCGGATGCACCAAGCGCACGACTTCGCAATGCCATCCTTCACTGACTCAAGGACCCTGAGCCTAGTGAACTTGCCAAGTCCTCAATACTTCACACATGTACCAAGCGCACGGCTTTGCAATGCATTTCTCACCAAGCACCAACCGCACGGCTTAGTAATGCTTTGGATTTTCCCACACCAAGCCCCATGCTTGGATTTTCCATGCCAACTCCATGTTGGACTTTCCCATGAAAATCCTATGTCATGAGTTTTGTCTAACAACAAAATACTATCAAAGTACTGCTCGAGTTAAACTCGAGTCAACCTGGGCTGATTGAACCAACAATCTCCCCCTTTTTGATGATTGACAAAACTACCATCTCAAGTCTACCAATTCACCCATATTGGCAATTCTCATATCCCAATGAGAATTCCAACGAACTCTAATTGGTAACTTGGTAACTTCTCCCCCTTTTTGACATTACATCAAAAAGGTCCTCCCCAAGGGTATGAATGTCTCATATCCCAATAAGATCTTACAATCTCTCCCTTGAAGGAACACATGCCTACAATCTTTCTAGTGATCCCATATCACATAAAGAGAGGCAACCCAATTTCCCTCCCATGAGGAAATACACATCCATCTTACCATGATGGATACCTCCCCCTAGAGGCTTGCTCCCCCTTGACCATTGCACCAACAATGTCCTTGGAGAGTCCCTAAGCCAATAGGAACATTTAACCAATCAAAATTAAGGCAGAGTTCAACAATGAACTCTCATCCACCTTAAAATTGATACTCTCCCTAAACCCTTCTCCTAATCCATGTCCAATTGATTTCCACCCTTTGTAATGCTCTCCCAAGCATATACTAGGGTTAGGAGTGATTAGGGGACCTTAACCTAGCTGAACATGGGCCTAACCAACAAGGTTTACCCGAAATCAGCTTGGGCAGTTGACTGAATTCAGAAATAAATCGACTGCCACCCCCATCAGTCGACTGACCACCATGGCAGTCGACTGATAACTGCATTTGCAGTTTTCTGAATTTCAGAAATGACTTTCTGAAATTCATAAGTAAATATACATAAGTTGATAAATCTTGAAATTTGGTATGTATATTACTTATCATAATCATTATGGGTGAAAAATATTTGAAAATTCTTTTACCCACTAAATTAAGAGATTGATACAAAGTCTAAAAGTTAAGAAAAACTTCAATATTGTGCCCTCTTTGTATCATCCCATTCAATGGTGATGGCTATCAAAAGATAGACTTCACCAAGGTTTTTCAAAATGTTTTAAAAATGTTATTGAAACCTTTAATTTCTTTTTCCTAAACATCTCACTTATATCTAGATGTGTAAAACACATACAAGTCAAGTTTTTAGTGAGATGTGGGTTTTTGTTCTTTTAATGGTTTCATGCATATTTCTAGGCAATATTATTTGATTCCCATCAAATCATGCCATAGTTCTTAATTTTATTTTAGTTATATGCATGGTGATGATTATGACATAAATATGATATAGATAAAAGCATATGCCAAAATCATGATGTCAAGGCATGTGAATGACATTTTAGCATACATGACATATAAAGAAGAAGTCTAAACATGATCATGACATTTTTATAGATAAAAATGAAAATGATGTCATGGCATGGCAAGACAAATACATTATGGCAAGTAAAATATGCTAAGGTATAGAATACCTAAGTGTTGAATCCAAATTACCATTTCTAGGTTATGTCTATTTTTTGCCTTAAAGCCATTTTTCCCCCCTAGTGCGCCATAAACCTGAAATGGCACACCAATACCTCTTAGACCTAATTGTGTCAATTTAATCTTTTTTCAACTTCTCAAGGCATATTGGAACATCCTAATGTGTCAACTCATCATGGCTAGGTTAACTACCCATCCACTTAGGCTTGACACACCCTAACCCAACTAGCGTGAATAGATCACGCTCCTAGGAACCCAATACCTATTGAAACTCCTTGGGTTAACAAGGTATTCACTAGCGATAACTTCCCTAGATACCTCCCTAGTGGCCTTCTTAGATTTTATTAAGTCCTTAGCCACTAAGCAAACACCATGGCTAGACTTAGGGATAACTTCCCTATTGGCCTTGGTTTTCCTAGACCTAGAAATTGTTCCATAATCAAATGGAACATTATGATAAGCCTTCTTGGGCTTAGGTTTGTGACCCAAACCTTCGTTGAACTTAGACCATTTTTGAACCCTAGATCTTGAATTTTGGGCATTTGACCCTATAATTGAATTTTCTATCAATCCGTGAGGGGAAACTTCGCTTCCCACTTCAACTCGGTCACTTGTTCATGGCGATCCCATAAATGTCCCCGGATTAAAAAAATTTAATCCAAGACAAAAGGGAACACCCAAGCAACCTTGTCATCGTCGTGCTATTCATTTAGAGAGGTCCCTTGAACAAACTTGTTGTTCAAGCGACCAACCTCTATTCTACAAGTAGCCGAGGAATAGACGATGTACGGATCGCCGGCTTTTGTGTTTATGTTCGGGATCCAAGTATTATTTATCCACAAACAGAATATATCATGTTCATAATTGAAAGACAAATACAAACATGTTACAAAAGAGAATAGAGAATCAATATACCTCTCGATCTTCTAATGTATGACCTTCCTCCTTTCGGACGTCGTGTGAGCGACGATCCACCAAAAGTTGAAGCTCCTAGATCACCAATGTTCCTTCCTTGCTCGTTGCGAGCAAGAGGAAGAATAGAAATAAAGCTCGTTTCCTTCTTTCAACCAACCACCAACCTCCAAGTTTGGAGCTAGCCGCCGGCCAAGAGGGAAGAGGAGATTAGGGTGGAAACCGGCCAAGACACCAAGGGAAAGCCCAAAATCTTGTTTCCACCGGCCAAGGAGAAGGAAAAGGGAAGCTTTGGCTGCTAGCCAAGGTGAGGAAGGAGCTGTTTGGGCGCCAGCAAGATTGAAGAACAAGCAGATAAGGATACTATTTCCTTATTTGGTGCCCCCAAGCTCCAAAACCCTAGCCCTTGCTTCTTGCCGCCAAGCTCCAAAACCTTTGCTTCTCTTGATTGTCCTCCATGCCAACCCTAAGCCTCCTTTTATAGAGTTTAGGGATAAGCCTTGTTTTAATCTCCACCATTTGTTCTAGGGATTTAATCTCAACCGTCGGATCTAGAGATTTAAACTCAACCGTCGGATCTTAGAGATTTAATCTCTACCTTTGGATCTAGAGTTTTGTTTCTATCCATTGGATCTAAGCTTCATGAGGTTTTAATAGGCTACAATAGGGACCATGAGGAGGAGTTGGATCTTGGCCACCCATGGATCAAGCCCACATAAAGTCCAATCCATTAATGATAATCCAATCCACTAAAGGATTATCATTGATCTACCTCACCAACCCCCATAAGTTAATATGGGCTCCATATATTATTTGTACATTTTCTCCCCGTATTTAAGATCTCGAAAGTCCGTCGATTAATTAATTTATTGACCATTAATTAATCAACATCTAACTCCATGAGTAGTACCACTCAACCTTTTCATCATGCCGGACTATGTCCACCTGCAGGGTTTACATGATGAACCTTATGAGCTCCTCAAGGGGACATCATCATCCTAATATATAGGACACGGTTTCCTCCTATAATCAATGACACACCATATAAATAATATCATCTCCCAACTTATCGAGCCTATCAATTTAATCTATAAATCTCGTCCATTGGTAAATCAAAGGGATGAATACTAAGTATATGTGCCTGTTATTATATCGGGATTAAGAGTAGTTACAATTTAATATCTGAGGTCTGATTCAATTATATAGTCAGCAATAAATCGAATCACCTCTAAGTCAGTCCTGCTAAATTCACACGAAGTGCACTAGTGTGATTCTATGGTCAAGACAAACCAATCCCAAATCACACTACAACCATTCCAATGGTTTGTCCAAAGTCGTCTCGATTGTGAGCCTTTACTTATACTTTACAAGGAGCCGATAACATGATCTCCCGTGTGAAACCACACACTATGTTATCTACAATGTAATATATTTGACAATATGCAAAATCATAAAAAATATGCAAACAATGATCATGTGATTCTTATTTCAAAATAAAGATGTTCATACAAAAGATAGACTTTTCAGTATACATCCCAACAATCTCCCACTTATACTAAAAGACTATGTTGTCCTCAAACTTCCATACATCTGATCTTCATTCCCTCGACATGCCTATTAAAATCTCTCGCAGGAAGGGCCTTAGTGAAAGGATCTACCAGATTATCCTCCAATGCAATCTTGGTCACATCGACTTCTCCTCTCTTTATGATTTCTTGTATCAAGTGCTACTTGCGCTCAATGTGTTTACTAGCCTTTTGGGCTCGTGGTTCCTTCGTGTTTGCAACTGCACCACTATTATCACAATAAATTGTGATAGTTCTAGGCAAACCAGGAATCACATCCAAGTCCATCAGGAAGTTCTTGAGCCACACTGCTTCTTTGGCCACCTCAGAGGCTGCCACATACTCAGCTTCCATGGTGGAGTCCGCCACACATTTCTGTTTGACACTCATCCATACAATGACTCCACCTCCCAAAGTAAACACAACACCTGAGGTAGACTTACTCTCTTCCCTATCAGATTAGAATTTGGAATCATGTAACCCATGTGAGTAATTGGTCCGCCTGTAAACCAAAGATATAATCCCTAGTCCTTCTCAGGTACTTCAATATATGCTTTACCGCAGTCCAATGTCCCTGTCCTGGATTACTCTGATATCTGCTGACCATGCCCACGGCATAACAGATATCTGGTCTCGTACATCGCATACATGAGGCTTCCTACTGCCGAAGCATAAGGAACCGCCTTCATCTCCTCTATCTCCTCAGATGTTATATAACACATCTCCTTAGATAAAGGAACTCCATGCCTGAAAGGTAGAAAACCCTTCTTGGAGTTTTGCATGCTAAAACGATCCATAATCGTGTCTATGTATGAAGCTTGGGATAAGCACAACATCATTTTCTTGCGATCCCTTATAACCTTGATCCCAGGGATGTGTCCCACCTCTCCCAAGTCCTTCATATCAAACTGTTTGGACAATCATACCCTTACGTCCGATAACACCTTGATATTGTTACCAATCAACAAAATATCATCTACGTATACTACAAGAAATACCACTACGTTTCCGTCACATCTCTTGCATACACAAGACTCATCCGGAACTTGAATAAATGCATAAGACTGGATTACCTCATCAAAGTGGATGTTCCAAGACCTCGAAGCTTGCTTCAATCCATAAATGGACCGATTAAGCTTATATACAAGATGCTCTTTGCCTTTAGCAATGAATCCCTCTGGTTGTCGCATATAGATGTTCTCCTCAAGACTTCCGTTAAGGAAAGCTGTCTTGACATCCATCTGCCACACCTCATAATCCATATGAGCTGCTATGTATAAGAGAATCCAGATAGACTTAATCATGGCTACCGGCGAAAAGGTCTCCTCATAATCGATACCCTCTTTCTGAATATACCCCTTCGCAACAAGCCTCGCTTTGAAGGTCTCAACCTTCCCATCTATTCCTCTCTTTCTTTTGTAGATCCACTTGCATCCAATGGTTTTTACACCATCGGGTGGTTCTACTAGCTCCCAGACCTGATTTGAATCCATAGATTCAATCTCAGTATTCATCGCATTTTATCAAGATGCTGCATATTTATCTTGGATTGCCTCGTCATATGTCCAGGGATCAGGTTCATGTTCGCCAGGGACCAAATTAGAAGATTCTTGCAAGAACATGAATCTATCAGGCTGTCTCACAACCCTCCCACTACGATGAGGTATCTCCTGTGTATCCTCTGTGACACGCGGTGCAGTGACTTGTGGTATATCCTCTTGTATCGATGGTACTGAAGAAGTGACTTCCCTTTTTAATTCCTCCAGAACAATTTTACACTTGGGCTTGTGGCTCATCACATAGTCTTCCTCTAGAAATTTTGCGTTCATGCTAACGATCACCCTCTGATCTCTAGGACTATAAAACAAACCACCCTTCGTTCCTCTAGGATAGCCAACGAACATGCATACTTCTGTACGAGGTTCCAACTTACCAGCATCTGCCTTCAGCACATGTGCTGGACTCCCCCATATCCGAATATGTCTTAGACTTGGCTTTCGCCCAGTCCACAATTCTGTGGGAGTAGAAGGCACTGATTTAGATGGAACCAAGTTCAGAATGTACACCGCAATATCTAGAGCATATCCCCAGAACGAATCTGGCAACTCAGAATAACTCATCATCGATCTAACCATTTCCATAAGAGTCCTATTCCTTCTCTCTGCTACACCGTTGTGCTGAGGTGTACCAGGTGCAGATAATTGGGATTGAATCCCAGCCTCTGATAAGTAGTTCCTAAACTCTCCCAAGAGGTACTCGCCACCACGATCAAATTATAGTGTCTTGATACTTTTACCTTGACGTTTCTCCACATCAGCCTTGAATTCTTTGAACTTGTCAAAGCATTCAAACTTGTGGCACATCAAGTAAATGTATCCATATCTCGAATAATCATCTATAAAAGAGACGAAATACTCAAAACCACCTCTAGCCTGGATAGACATAGGACCACATAAATCAGAATAAACCAACTCCAACACATCTTTAGCTCTATACCCCTTGGCCTTAAAAGGACTCTTGGTCATTTTACCCTCCAAGCATGATTCACATGTTGGGAAATCCTCCACCCTAATGAACCCAAAGGTCCATCAGCTATCAACCTTTGAATTCTGCTTAGGTTAATATGACCAAGCCTAAGATGCCAAAGAAATGTTTGGTTCATCTTCGAAGGTTCTTTTCTCTTATTGGAATTAGAAGATGAGTTATTAACTTCAATTTGCATCGTGGGAGGTTTTGGTTCAAGTGTGTATAGATTTCCTATCAATGCACCTGAACAAATAATGTCCCTATTCCTTTTTATAACAACTATGTCATTAAAAGAAATAGAATATCCATCCATAAATAATTTAGAAACCGAAATTAAATTCTTTCTAAATAAAGGTACATAAAGGCAATTCTTAAGAACCAAAAGTTTATTTTTCTCAAAAGATAAATGAATGTCTCCCACTGCAACAGCCGCCACCTTCTTGGCATCGCCCAAGTATACGGTAATCTCCCCCTCAGACAGTTGTCTGGTTTCCTAGAACCCCTGCAAAGTATTGCAGACATGAACAGTGGCTCCCGTATCTACACACCAGGTGCTGATAGATAACACTGCTAAACATGTTTCAACGACTAGACCAAAAGATATACCTTTGTTCTTCTTGCGGTTGGGGCAATCCTTCTTCCAAAGTGTTGATGCACCGCAAGTGAAGCACTTGCCTTCGACTTCTTCACTCCTTCCGAGTACCTCCCACCGCCTACTTGATTTGTTTCTTCTTCTTCTTGCCTTTTGGCTTAGAAGTAGAAACCTTGGGTCACCATGGCATGTGCTGAGCACTCACGAAATAGCCCCTCCGCCACTGAGTTACTCACGAAGCTCCGCCAATAAATACAACCTCTTGTTCATGTTGTAGTTCAGGCGAAACTGCTCAAAACTCCTAGGTAGAGACTGGAGTATGAAATCGACCTGGGTTTCCCCATCGATCTCACTCAAGGACCTCCAGCTCATTCAAATGAGCCATCATCTTGAGAACATGATCCCTTATGGGTGTTCCCTCGATCATGGTGGTCGTCATTAAGTTCCTCATGGCTTCTTGCCTCGCAGCCCGATTTTGGTGTCCGAAAAGCTCTTTGAGATTGAGCATCATGTCATAAGCAGTGGTCATGGTTTGATGCTGATGTTGCAATACATTTGTCATATATGTCAAAATGTAACACAACGCCATCTCATCGACCTTGATCCACTTCTTATAACTCTTTCTCTCCTTTTCCCAAGAATAATCTGCAGGCTTGGGAGGGCACTCTTCGAGGAGTACATATTTGTATTCCTCAGCAGTCAAGACAATGTCAAGATTCCTCTTCCAATCAACATAGTTGGGTCTAGTAAGTTTATTCTCTTTCAATATCACAACAAGCATGTTGAAAGTCATTTTGAAGGAAAACCTAAGAATCACATAGATCAAAACATTAGATTTCAAAAAATTATTGATTCGTCAAACAATAAAATTTTAAAATCAACCAACACCTCAAAACACCGAGAATATCGTATGCCACGATAGTGTGGACGTATACAAATTCTACATTTGTAAGAGGAGGTTTTACCCATTAATTTTACTATCTTGTCAACCTAACTTTTTGACAAGTAAAATTAATAGTTAGTTCCTCTTTGGCCCCACAAATAAAAGCAGTGACTCCGATGGGGAGGATACTTATATTTGTATCTAAGTGTTCACCATTACTCGGTACCAAGGTAATTATCTCGGATTATGTGCCTTCCGATGGGGAAGTACACATGCTCCTTAATAATTCCCTATAACTATATTCGACCTTGTGATCCGCAAACAAACTCATCCGATGGGGAGGAAGGCACTCAGAGCCGACGCGCAAGTTTGTTTGCATCACATGTCAAATTGTAATGGAGGTCGTGGGAATTTTATAAAAATCCTCTCCCACTTAGTAATTTAAAATTGAGGAATTCTCCTAGCCTACGACATGCATATCAAACAAAAAGCAATAAATATGAAAAATAAATTATTTTCCAACTATTATGGCTTTTATCTTCAATATGTCTCCTATCGCATCGCCTTCTTGTCCGCTCCTTCTATGCCATGTACGAGTCATCCGGAGATCCGAGCCAAGACTAAAATCTATTTTAATTTACATCCATCGATCCTATACTCCATGAGGGAGTGTACATGAGATCAAGATCGAAAGTAAACTAAAATAAAAAGAGTGGCTAAACAATGCCGTATCTAATTTACAAAAATTAAATACTAGCCTCATCAACCCCGAGGATTCAACAAAATATACACATACAATCACATACACACATATGACCATAATAGTCAAATCTTATGCCTGCAACCAAAGAGTTAACCTACGCATATCCTACTATTATCCGACACATATAATATATGAAAAATGCATAAAAATTAACCGAATCCTAAACACAAAACTGGAAATCGTGGCTCTGATACCAATTGTTGGGTTTGATCAATTCCTGAGGGGAAACTTCGCTTCCCACTTCAACTCGGTCGCTTGTTCATAGCGATCCCATCGATGTCCCCGGATTAAAAAAATTTAATCCTAGACAAAAGGGAACACCCAAGCAACCTTGTCATCGTCGTGCTATTCGTTTAGAGAGGTCACTTGAACAAACTTGTTGTTCAAGTGACCAACCTCTATTCTACGAGTAGACGCGGAATAAACGATGTACGGATCGCCGACTTTTGTGTTTATGTTAGGGATCCAAGTATTATTTAGCCACAAATAGAATATATCATGTTCATAATTTAAAGGCAAATACAAACATGTTACAAAAGAGAATAGAGAATCGATATACCTCTCGATCTTCTAATGTATGACCTTCCTCCTTTCGGACGTCGTGTGGGCGACGATCTACCAAAAGTTGAAGCTCCTAGATCACCAATATTCCTTCCTTGCTCGTTTCAAGCAAGAGGGAGAATAGAAACAAAGCTCGTTTACTTCTTTCAACCAACCACCAACCTCCAAGTTTGGAGCTTGCCGCCGGCCAAGAGGGAAGAGGAGATTAGGGTGGAAACCGACCAAGACACCAAGGGAAAGCCCTAAATCTTGTTTCCACCAGCCAAGGAGATGGAAAAGGGAAGCTTTGGGTGCCGGCCAAGGTAAGGAAGGAGCTGTTTGGGCATCGGCATGATTGAAGAAGAAGGAGATAAGAAACTATTTCCTTATTTGGTGCCGCCAAGCTCCAAAACCCAAGCCCTTACTTCTTGCTGCCAAGCTCCAAAACCCTTGCTTCTCTTGATTGTTCTCCACGCCAACCCTAAGCCTCCTTTTATAGAGTTTAGGGATAAGCCTTGTTTTAATCTCCACCATTGGTTCTAGGGATTTAATCTCAACCGTCGGATCTAGAGATTTAATCTCAACCGTCGGATCTTAGAGATTTAATCTCTACCTTTGGATCTAGAGTTTTGTTTCTATCCATTGGATCTAAGATTCATGAGGTTTTAATAGGATACAATAGGGATCATGAGGAGAAGTTGGATCTTGGCCACCCATGGATCAAGCCCACATAAAGTCCGATCCATTAATGATAATCCAATCCACTAAAGGATTATCATTGATCTACCTCACCAACCCCATTAGTTAATATGGGCTCCATATATTATTTGTACATTTTCTCCCCGTGTTTAAGATCTCGAATGTCCATCGATTAATTAATTTACTGACCATTAATTAATCAGCATCTAACTCTATGAGTAGTATCACTCAACCTTTTCATCATGCCGGACCAAGTCCACCTGCAGGGTTTACATGATGAACCTTATGAGCTCCTCAAGGGGGCATCATCATCCTAATATATACAACACGGTTTCCTCCTATAATCAATGGCACACCATATAAATAATATCATCTCCCAACTTACCGACCCTATTGATTTAATATATAAATCCCGCCCATTGGTAAATCAAAGAGATGAATATTAAGTATATGTACCCATTATTATATCGGGATTAAGAGTATATACAATATAATATGTGAGGTCTGATTCGATTATGTAGTCTGCAATAAATCGAATCACCTCTATGTCGGTCCTACTCAATACACACAGTGCTGTGATTCTATGGTCAAGACAAACCAATCCCAAATCACACTACAACCATTCCAATGGTTTGTACAAAGCCATCTCGGTTGTGAGCCTTTACTTATAGTTTACAAGTAGCCGATAACATGATCTCCCGTGTGACACCACACACTATGTTATCTACAATGTAATGTATTAGACAATATGCATAACCATAAAAAATATGCAAACAATTATCTTGTGATTCTTATTTCAAAATAAAGATGTTCATACAAAAGATAGACTTTTCAGTATACATCCCAACAGTTTCTTCTTCTTCTTGCCTTTCGGCTTAGAAGCAGAAACCTTCTGAGCAACTATTGCCTGAGCCTGAGCACTCGGATGAAAAAGTCCCTCTTCTGCCTAGAGTTCTGTCAGAAGCTCCGCCAACAAATACAAACTTTTATTCATTTTGTAATTCAGGAGGAACTGCTCAAAACTCCTAGGTAGAGATTGGAGAATGATATCGACCTGGGTTTCCCCATCGATCTCAAATCCAAGGACTTTCAGCTCATTCAAATGAACCATCATCTTGAGAACATGATCCCTCACGGGTGTTCCCTCAATCATGGTGGTCATCATCGTGTTCCTCATGGCTTCCTGCCTAGCTGTCCGATTCTGGTGTCCGAAAAGTTCTTTGAGATTGAGCATCATGTCATAAGCAGTAGGCATGGCTTGATGCTGATGTTGCAATACATTTGACATAGAAGCCAAAATGTAACACCGCGCCATTTCATCAGCCTTTATCCACTTCTTATAACTCTCTTTCTCCTTTCTCCCAAAATCCTCCATAGGCTTAGGAGGACACTCTTTGAGAAGTACATACTTGTACTCCTCAGCAGTCAAGACAATATCTAGATTCCTCTTCCAACCAACATAATTGGGTCCAGTAAGTTTATTTCCCTTTAGTATCACATTAAGTAGGTTGAAAGTCATTTTTGAAAAACTTAAGAATCACATAGATCAAAACATTAGATTTCAAACATTTATTGATTCCTCAAACAATAAAATTTTAAAATCAACCAACACCTCAAAACACCAAGAATATCTTATGCCACGATAGTGTGGACGTATACGAATTCTATATTTGTAAGAAAAGGTTTTACCCATTAATTTTATTATCCTTTCAACCTTAATTTTTGTAAATAAAATTAATAGTTGATTCCTCTTCGGCCCTACAAATAAAAGCAGTGACTCCGATGGGGAGGATACTCCTATTTGCATCTAAGTGTTCACCATTACCTGATACTAAGGCAATTATCTCGGATTATGTACCTTCCAATAGGGAAGTACACACGCTCCTAAATAATTTTCTATAACCATATTTGACCTTGTGATCCGCAAAACAAACTCATCCGATGGGGAGAAAGGCACTCAGAGCCGACACATAAGTTTGTTTGCATCACATGTCAAATTGTAATGGAGGCCATGGGAATTTAAAAAAATATCCCTCTCCCACTTAGTAATTTAAAATGAGGAATTTTCCAAGCACACAACATGCATATCAAACAAGAAGCAATAAATATGAAAAAAAATATTTTCTAACTATTATGGCTTTTGTTTTAAAATATGCCTCCCGTCGTGTGGCCATCTTGTCCGCTACTCCCTATGCCATGTACAAGTTATCCCGAGATCCGAGCCGAGAAAAATTATTTTAATTTACATCTATCGATCCTATACTCCACAAAGGAGTGTACATGAAATCTAGACTTAATTACAAAAATTAAATACTAGCCTCGTCAACCCCTAGGATTCAAATAATATTACAATTACACACACATATGGCCATAATAGTTGGATCTTATGTCTGCAATCAAAAAGTTAGCCTATGCACATTCTACTATTATCCTACACACATAATATATGATAAGTGCAAAAAAGTAACTGAATCCTAAACAAACAAAATCGAAAATTGTGGCTCTGATACCAATTGTTAGTTCTTATAAGATTTACATATCTCCACAATTGTTTGATATTGTCCACTTTGGGCCTAAGCCCTCATGGTTTTGTTTTTGAGCTTTACCCAAAAGGTCTCATGCCAATGGAGATATCTTTTTATCTTATAAGCATATGATCTTTTACATGTCTTACCAATTTGGGACTTTTATTGTATTCACCATACTCCCAACAATCCCCCCCCTCAAAAGAAGGACCACATTGAGCACCCCTACTCAAGCATATCCTTCCTTGAAGGACATTCTCTGCTTGATGTCTGATCTTCAACCCACCAGGACTTCCTGCCAACTGTCTGGTCCTTCTGACCCAGTTGGAGTTCCTGCAAGTTGTCCAGCCCTGCTAGCCCAACTGGACTTCTTGCTTGTTGTCTGATTCTCTAGATCCGGATATGAGAGCTCCACTTCTTTTGTTCGAGGTTCATGGCAGGACATGGACCATGAGGAGGAGTTGGATCTTGGCCACCCAATGGATCTAGCCCACATAAAATCCGATCCATTAATGATAATCCATTCCACTAGAAAATTATTATTGATCTACTTCACCAACCCCCATAAATAAATATGGGCTCCATAAATTAATTGTACAAATATCTCCCCGTGTTTAAGATCTCGAATGTCCGTCAATTAATTAATTTACTGATGATTAATTAATCAACATCTAACTCCATTAGTAGTACCACTCAACCTTATCATCACGCCGTACCAAGTCCACCTGCAGGGTTTACATGATGATCCTTATGAGCTCCTAAAGGGGACATCATCATCCTAATACATAGGACACGGTTTACTCCTATAATCAATGGCAAACCATATAAATAATATTATTTTCCAACTTACCGAGCCTATAGATTTAATCTATAAATCTCGCCCATTGGTAAATCAAAGAAATAAATACTAAGTATATGTGCCCGTTATTATATCGGGATTAAGACCATGTATACTATAATATCCGAGGTCCGATTCAATTATGTAGTCAGCAATAAATTAAATCACCTCTAAGTCAGTCCTGCTCAATACACACAAAGTGTACAAGTGTAATTCTTTGGTCAAGACAAACCAATACCAAATTACACTACAACCATACAAATGGTTTGTCCAAAACCATCTCGGTTGTGAGCCCCTATTTATACTCTATATTGAACTGATAACATGATCTTTCGTGTGACACTACACACCATGTTATCTACAATATAATGTATTAGACAATATGCATAACCATAAATATGCAAACAATGATCATGTGATTCTTATTTCAAAAATAAAGATGTTCATACAAAAGATAGACTTTTTAGTATACATCCCAACACATAGGGACTGAGATTCTAGTACGAATCATTTTGGTGGACGTTGTTGTTCGGAATTCAGTTCTAATAGTTGTGCTTAGGATGTTGTCGATGGTCCGAACTCAGTACGGTGTCAAACTGAGGAAGAGAAGGGTTGCTACGAGTCTTTAGATGGGATTCTAGGATTTCAGTTTCTTTTATGTGTTGCAGAACACATTGTCAATTGAGTTTTGTCTATGTTTCTAACTACGGTTTTGTTGAAAGGACATCATATACTCCCTCGATGAGCCTTCGCATCTATCGGAAGCCACCTCTTTCATATTACGTTGACCCTTGGCTTTAGGATGGGATAGTTGGTACGAGGATGCCGAATCAATCCCTGTGATGAGTCGGAAATGGGGCGCGTTGCTTACTCTATTGCATCCTTCTACCCAGGGTTACCGGCGATGAGGCCAACCTCTAGGTTCCTCCTTAATTCACATAAATCTTTGATAAGAGGGTTGTCACCCCTTGTATCGGCTAAGTACAGTGATTAAAAAACCAAAACAATATCTATAGATCTAAACCAAACGACAACTGCAAATATAAATTCAAGAATGAAAAGATATTTGAACTAACATGTTCTAACTCAAAACAAACTACTCCCTATTCCTAGAATCAGAGAATCTACTCCATGAATATGAGAACAGAAACACAAGGCATTGTCAAATTCGTAAATACAAGATAAAGCATGGAAAGAACATAGATTACAATGCGATGGTGCTCTTCTCCTTGGCATTGAGGTGCAGAATTTGGATCTCCGGCGACTTTCTTCCTACCCATTGTGAGTTTTCGGTGGTTTTTAGGGCATTGGTGTGTCGTCCCAGCTGTCGGGCCTCTCCCTAGGGTTTGGACATAGCTTTCCTTATATAGACATCACGTCGGATCCTCGTGAAATCTGGAAATACCCCTGGTCGCGTCAAGTTGTATGGCCGCCACACGACTGTGTGAAAACAAATGGCCAGCTGTGTGTAAGGCTGTGGCAGCCATTTTCAAACCCTGGACATAGTCATGTGTAGCAACACGCCCAGGCCGTGTCACACTCTGTGTCCATCTACCAAATGCCTCCTTTTTGCTCTAAAAGTGCGTCGTTTTCCCCATGGAATGCTATCCTACACACAAAAGTACAAAGATAAGATCTCTGATCCAAAAAACAGGAAATGCATGAAAAATAAAGTAGAATATGTATGAAACAAACATAAAACGAAATGTGATGTGAGGGAAAACTAATCATAAAACCCTCTATGTTTCGCTCACATCAATTGCCCCAGACTAAGATCTTTGCTTATCCTTAAGCAAACCTCAGTGCCATGAAATTTTAAAAAGGTATTGTTCCATACTTAGCATGTTAACTATATTTATCAAGTGGTATTTGCAATTAAAGAAAAATAGATAAGCTCAGCGAATCTGAAGGTCGAAGCTTCGCTTCGGTCGCTTGTGCATGTCAATCCCATCTACATCCCCGGATTAAAATAATTTAATCCAAGACGATGACGGATTACCCAAGAAACCGATCCATTGTCGTGCCATTCGATTAGAGTGGTCACTTGAACAAACTTGTTGTTCAAGCAACCTACCTCTTTTCTTCGATTAGCCGTGAAATAGACGATGTACGGATCGCCGGTTTTTATGTTTATCTTTGGGGTCCAAGTAAATTAGCCACATGAAATTACATATATCATACAAAGAAACAAGAGGAAACCAAAACAAGATTTATACCTCTTGTTTACCTCAAGGTCTTCTATCGTATGTCCTATCCTCCTTTTGGACGTTGTGTGGGCAATGATCCTCCAAGAGATGAAGCCTCCTAGATCACGTATCTTCTTTTCCTTGTTCGCTCCGAACAAAGGAAGATAATAAGCTCCCTTATTCTCCTATCTAGTTTCGGACACAATCCCTTTGTAGAAAGATCAAGCCACCTTCTCCTATCTAGTTTCGAACACAATCCCTTTGGAGAAAGATCAAGCCACCTTCTCCTCTTTGTTGTTGCCGCCGGCCACCAAGGAGAGGGAGAAGGAATAATGGGTGCCGGCCAAGATCACCAAAGGAAGAACCTTCACCCTTGTTGTCACCGGCCAAGGAGAAGAATAGGAGGAGGTATGGGCGCCGACCAAAGTAAAGAGGAAGAAGATGGCCGCCGGCTACACCTTAGGAAGAGAACAAACAAACCCTAATTCTTCCAACTTGTTGTCGTCCAAGCCCTTTTTCAAAACCTAGATGCCCAAGCCAAAAACCCTAATCTCCAAGTATATTACATGCCCAAGCCCTTAGCCCTCCTTTTATAGAGCTAGGCTTAAGCCTCTTTTCAATCTCCACCATCGGATCTAGAGATTTAATCTCCACCATCGGATCTAGAGATTTAATCTCCACCGTCGGATCTAGGTTTCGTGAGGTTTTTAATAGGCTACCATAGGGACCATGAGGAGGAGTTGGGTCTTGGCCACCCTATGGAACTAGCCCACATAAAGACCGATCCATTAATGATAATCCATTCAACTAGAGGTTTATCATTGATCTACCTCACCAACCCTCATAAATAAATATGGGCTCCATATATTAATTGTACAAATATCTCCCCATTTTAAGATCACGAATGTCCGTCAATTAATTAATTTACTGACAATTAATTAATCAACATCTAACTCCATTAGTAGTACCACTCAACCTTATCATCATGCCGGACCAAGTCCACCTGCAGGGTTTACATGATGATTCTTATGAGTTCCTCAATGGGACATCATTATCCTAATATATAAGACACAGTTTCCTCCTATAATCAACAACACACCATGTAAATAATATCATTTCCCAACTTACCGAGCCTATTAATTTAATCTATAAATCTCGCCCATTTATAAATCAAAGAAATAAATACTAAGTACATGTGACCATTATTATATCGGGATTAAGAGCATGTACACTATAATATCGGAGGTCCGATTCAATTATGTAGTCAGCAATAAATTGAATCATCTCTAAGTCAGTCCTTCTCAATACAAACAAAGTGTACTAGTGTAATTCTATGGTCAAGACAAACCAATACCAAATTACACTACAACCATACTAATGGTTTATCCAAAACCATCTCGATTGTGAGCCTTTACTTATACTCTACAAGGAATTGATAACATGATCTCCCGTGTGACACTACACACCATGTTATATATAATCTAATGTATCAGACAATATGCATAACCATAAATATGGAAACAATGATCATGTGATTCTTATTTCAAAAATTAAGATGTTCATAGAAAAGATAGACTTTTCAGTATACATCCCAACAATCTCCCACTTATACTAAAAGACTTTGTTGTCCTCATACTGCCATACATCTGATTCCCATTCCCTCCACATGCCTATCAAAAGCTCTCATTGGAAGGGCCTTAGTGAAAGGATCTCCTAGGTTATCCTCTAATGCAATCTTGGCTACAACAACTTCTCCTCGCTTTATGATTTCTCGTATCAGGTGGTACTTAGGCTCTATGTGTTTACTTGCATTATGGGCTCATGGTTCCTTTGAGTTTGCAACTGCACCACTGTTATCACAATAAATTGTGATAGTTCTGGGCAAACTAGGAATCACATCCAAGTCCATCAAGAAGTTTTTGAGCCATACAGCTTCTTTGGTCGCCTCAGAGGCTGGCACATACTCAACTTCCAAGGTAGAGTCTGCCATGTATTTCTGCTTGTCACTCCTCCATACAATGGCTCCACCTCCCAAAGTAAACACAAAACCTAAGGTAGACTTACTGTTATCCCTATCTGATTGGAAGTCGGAATCCGTGTAACCCACAGGGAGAAATTGATCCGCCTGGTTTACCAACATATAATCCCTAGTCCTTCTTAGGTACTTCAATATATGCTTTACCGCAGTCCAATGTACCTGTCCTTGATTACTCGGATATCTGCTAACCATGTCGACTGCAAAGCAGATATCCGATCTCGTACATAGCATAGCATACATGAGGCTTCCTTTTGCCGAAGCATAAGGAACCGCTTTCATCTCCTCTATCTCCTTAAATGTTCTAGAACACATCTCTTTAGATAAAGGTACTCCATTCCTAAAAGGTAGAAAATCTTTCTTGGAGTTCTGCATGCTAAAATGAGCCAAAATGGTGTCTATGTATGAAGCTTGAGATAAGCACAACAACCTTTTCCTACGATCCCTTATAACCTTGATCTCAAGGATGTGTCCCACATTTCCTAAGTCCTTCATATCAAACTGTTTGGACAACCATACCCTTACGTCTGATAATACCTTGACATTGTTTCTAATTAACAAAATGTCATCTACGTATAGTACAAGAAATACCACTACGTTTCCGTCACATCTCTTGTATACAAAAGACTCATTCGGACTTTGAATAAATCCATAAGACTGGATAATTTCATCAAAGAGGATATTCCAAGATCTCGAAGCTTGCTTCAATCCATAAATGGATCAATTAAGCTTGCACACAAGATGCTCTTTGCCCTTTGCAATGAATCCCTCTGGTTGCTCCATATAGATGTTTTCCTCAAGACTTCCATTAAGGAAAGTTGTCTTGACATCCATCTGCCACATCTCATAATCCATATAAGCAGCAATATATAAGAGAATCCAGATAGACTTAAGCAAGGCTTGCATTTAAAAGGTCTCCTCATAATCAATACCCTCTTTCCGAGTATACCCTTCGCAACAAGCCTTCTTTGAAGGTCTTAACCTTCCTATCTATTCCTATCTTTCCTTTGTAAATCCACTTGCATCCAATGGTTTTTACACCATTGGGTGGTTCTACTAGCTCCCAGACATGATTTGAATCCATAGATTCTATCTCAGAATTCATCGCACATTGCTAAGATACCGCATCTTTATCTTGGATTGCTTCGTCATATGTCCAGGGATCAGGTTCATGTTCGCCAGGGACCAAATCAGAAGATTCTCCCAAGAACATAAATCTGTCAGGCTATCTAACAACCCTCCCACTACGATGAGGTATCACCTGTGTATCCTCTCGTGACATGTGGTGCATACTTGTGGTATATCCTCTTGTAATGGATGATCAAGTAGTGACTTCCTCTCTTAATTTCTCTAGAACAATCTTACTCATGGGCTTGTGGTTCATCACATAGTCTTCCTCTAGAAATCTTGCATTTGTGCTAACGATCACCCTCTAATCTCTAGGACTATAGAACAAACCACCTTTCGTTCCTCAAGAATATCCTATGAAAATAGGCACTTCTATACGAGGTTCCAACTTACTAGTATCTGCCTTCAGCACATGTGCTGGACTCCCCCAAATCCGAATATGTCTCAGACTAGGCTTTTGTTCAGTCTATAATTCTGTGGGAATAGAAGGCACTGATTTAGATGGTACCAAGTTCAGAATATACATTGTCGTGTCCAGAGCATACCCTAGAACAAATCTGGCAACTCAGAATAACTCATCATCGATCTAACCATCACCATAAGAGTCCTATTCCTTTGCTCCACTAAACCATTCTACTGGGGTGTGCCAAGTGCAGACAATTGATTGAATCCCAGCCTCTGATAAGTAATTCTTAAACTCTCTTAAGTGGTACTCACCACCACGATCAGATCGTAGTGTCTTGATACTTTTACCTTGACGTTTCTCCACATCAGCCTTGAATTCTTTGAACCTGTCAAAGTATTCAGACTTGCGGTGCATCAAGTAAATGTATCCATATCTTGAATAATCATCTATAAAAGAAATGAAATATTCAAAGCCACCTCTAGCCTGGATAGACATAGGACCACACAAATCATATTGAACCAATTCCAACACATCTTAGGCCATATACCCCTTGGCCTTAAATGGCCTCTTGGTCATTTTACCTTCCAAGCAAGATTTGCATGTTGGGAAATCTTCCACCACTAATGAACTCAAATGTCCATCAGCTATCAACCTTTGAATTCTACTTAGGTTAATATGACCTAACCTTAGATGCCAAAGATATGTTTGGTTCATTTTCGAAGGTTCTTTTCTCTTATTATATTTAGAAGATGAATTATTTACTTCTATTTGTATCGTGGGAGCTTTTGGTTCAAGGGTATATAAATTTCCTATCAATGCACCAGAACAGATAATCTCCCTATTCAGTTTTATAACAACTCTGTCATTAAAAGAAATAGAATATCCATCCAAAAATAATTTAGAAACCGAAATTAAATTCTTTCTAAATAAAGGTACACAAAGACAATTTCTCATAACCAAAGTTTTATTTCTATCAAAAGATAAATAAACATCTCCCACTGCAATTGCCGCCACCTTCGTGACATTGGCCAAGTAAACGGTAATCTCCCCCTCAGCCAGTCTTCTAGTTTTCTGGAACCCCTACAAAGTATTGCAGACATGATCAGTGGCTCCCGTATCTACACACCAGGTGTCGGTAGATAACACCGCTAAACATGTTTCAATGGCTGGACCAAAAGATATACCTTGTTTCTGCTTTCGTTTGGGGCAGTCCTTCTTCGAATGTCCAGTCTGCTTACAAGTGAAGCACTTGCCTTTCGGCTTCTTCACTCCTCCTTGAGAACCTTCCGCCACCTTTGTCCCACCTTATTTCTTCTTCTTCTTCTTTTCTTTCGGCTTAGAAGTAGAAACCTTTTGGGCAACCATGGCCTGAGCTTGAGCACTCTGACGAAAAAACCCCTATGTCGCCTGGAGTTCTTTCAGAAGCTCCACCAATGAATATAACCTTTTATTCATGTTGTAGTTCAGCCGAAACTGCTCAAAACTCTTTGGTAGAGACTGGAGAATGATATCGACCTAGGTTTCCCCATCGATATTAGCTCCAAGGACTTCCAGCTCTTTCAAATGAGCCATCATCTTGAGAACATGATCCCTCACGGGTGCTCCCTCGATCATGGTGGTCGTCATCATGTTCCTCATGGCTTCCTACCTAGCAGCCCGATTCTGGTGTCCGAAAAGCTCCTTGAGATTGAGCATCATGTCATAAGTAGTGGGTATGGCTTGATGCTGATGTTGCAATACATTTGACATAGAAGAAAAAATGTAACACCGCGCCATCTTGTCAGCCTTTATCCACTTGTTATAACTCTCCATCTCCTTTCCCCAAGAATCATCCGCAGGCTTAGGAGGACACTCTTTGAAGTGTACATACTTGTACTCCTCAGCAGTACAGACAATATCAAGATTCCTTTTCCAATCAATATAATTGGGTCCAGTAAGTTTATTCTCTTTTTCTATCACAGCAAGCGGGTTGAAAGTCATTTTTGAAAAAACCTAAGAATCACATAGATCAAAACATTATATTACAAAAAATTATTGATTCCTCAAACAATAAAATTTTAAAACCAACCAACACCTCAAAACACCGAGAATATCTTATGCCACGATCGTGTGGAAGTATACGAATTCTACATTTGTAAGAGGAGGTTTTACCCATTAATTTTACTATCTTGTCAACCTAACTTTTTGAAAAATAAAATTAATAGTTGGTCCTAAATAATTTGCATCTAAGTGTGCACCATTACTTGGTACCAAGATAATTATCTCGAGTTATGTGCCTTCTGATGGGGAAGTACACACGCTCCTAAATAATTTCCTATAATCATATTCGACCCTGTGATCCACAAAAAATAATCATCCGATGGGGACGAAGGTACTCAGAGTCGACGTGCAAGTTTGTTTGCATCACATGTCAAATCGTAATAGAGGTTGTGGGAATTTAAAATAATTGTAGGATCGAAATGAGCGCTAGAGGGGGGGGGGTGAATAGCGCAAAACGGATTTTCTTTTCTTTTGTTGTAAAACCATAAGTGAGAGATAAACACAGCGAAAAAGAGATGAACACAAGGAGTTTTACTTGGTTCACAACCAACCCGCTAATCCAAGGCCCTAATGGTCCTAGAGGAGGGCAATCACTAAAACACTCCTGGAGGTAGGAGTTACAATTACAAAACTTTCGACAAAAACACAAGGATGAGAGACAAGCCCCTCTATCCTTTTTGATATAAAAGCTCGAAAAACACAACTTAAATTAATCGACTAAAATGATTACCAACACTTTAACGGTGAAGCTTCGTGTTGGTAGCACTTCAGAGTGGCGCTGCCAGAGAAGAGCGGCGCAGGTGGCATTTGAGAGCTTTGTAATAATTGTTGTATCTAAGATGTGAAGCACCCCCCTCTATTTGAAGCCTTGTCCGCCTACTTGAGATCCGGCCACCTCACCACCAATTGAGGGATAAGTTTCCACCTTGCTTTTGACCGGCCACCTCACCAAGATTTGGGGGATAAGTTGCCACCTTGTTTTAGTTCCTTTTGCCCATTTTCAAGATACTTTAGTTATTTAATTTTATTTCAATTCGAGTTCTAATTTTTATTCGAATTCGAATAAATTCGAATTCTAATTTTAATTCGAATTAGAGTAACTTTGAATTCAAACAAAGGTTAGCTCAAAGCAATATGTAGAAATATTAAATGTGATGGATTTAGATGGTTTCTAACCAGCCGATCTCGACTTAGACTTTCATGGAAATTTTTGGGTCGGATTGTCACCTAAGATCAACTCCTAAATGGAGGATCCGACCTCACTTACGCTCGTCGGACACGAGTCTTACCTTGCACTTACTGTGTCGCAGATCTCCAACTCAAGTTTAACTTGTTTCTGCACACTCAAGTAGACTCATGAGATAACAAAATAGACTTAACCTTGTGTCTTTGCTATAATCAAAACACAGGTTCGATTTCGGTGCCTCACTGCACCAACAATCTCCCCCTTTTTGATCTATGGCAAAAACACACAAAGTTAAGGAAATTAAGTGCATGAAACAGTAAAGACATGAAGCAAAAGTAGGAGTAGTAAAAATATTTCTCAAGTTCTCCTCTTAGAGGAACCCTCCCCCTTGATCGAGGGTGAGTACTTGAAAAAGACTTTTAGTTCTCCAAACACAAAAGATAACGAGTTAAGTAAATGGCATTACTTAACTTAGGCTCTTTAGAGTCAAAAATAAGTGCAAGTTAAGTAATCAAAAGTTAAGTCAAAAGGTTAATTATTCAAAAGGTTTACCTTTTAATTTCTTAACTTGGGCCTTTAAAGTTTTCAATTCTGAAGAGTTGAAACCTAAACCTTACTCCCCCTTAACTTAGGCCAGAATCAAAGTTTTAAGTTAAGTTATCAAATTCAAAATTTTGAATTTATTGAACTTTAACTTTGGCATTTTCTCCCCCTTTTGACATAAATCAAGAAAAAAAGTAGGGGGGGGGGGTTTTAAGAAAACCCTAAGTCCAAGCATGATGATTTTGAAAATAGTATGTGAAAATAATTCATCTAAATGTTCAACTCTAGTTTGACTTGATTGAATTGATATTATCAACAAGTCCTTATTAGAGTTGGTTAATATTAGTTGCATATTTATACTCCGAGGTTCATATTGACGCACTTGATCTACATCTTGGAACCTGGAGTAGGGTCCTAACATCTCACGCCGTTCTAGGTGGCTTAATACACAAACACATTAACCCTATGTGTTGTGAGATGTGTTGGCTCCTTAAATCTATAGGATCATGATATCTAGGGGAAGTCCTAAACTAGTTCCATTTGCATAAAGAAAAAAAAATAGGAAAAATAAATTCGAAAATAAAATTTTTGAAAATAGCATTTGAAAACTTTTGCTAACCTATTCTATTACGCACAAGCCCAATTTTTGTCTCAAGAGACTAAATTCGGCTTCGGGTAGTGGTTTAGTAAATAGGTCTGCTAGGTTAGACTTCGAGTCAACATATTCGAGTTGTATGGAGCCGTTGGATACATGTTCTCGAATGAAATGGTGTTTTACCTCTATATGCTTTGTCCTTGAATGTCATATAGGGTTCTTAGTTAGATTTATCGAACTTATGTTGTCTACAAAAATTTTAGTTTTGGTGAAGTCCAACCTAAAGTCTCGGAGAGTGTGCTTCATCCAAAGAAGCTGAGTTACACACTCACCAATCGCAATGTATTCGGCTTCGGTGGTAGATAAGGCAACACAATGTTGCTTCCTACTGCACCAACTCACTAGACTCGAGCCGAGTAGTTGACAACAACCACTCGTGCTCTTTCTATCGAGTTTACTACTGGCATAATCCGAATCGGAGTAGCCGATTAGTTCGAACTCCGTAGATCTAGGGTACCAAATACCAACGTTAAGTGTACCCTTAAGATATCTAAGGATAAACTTAACTAGGGTTAGGTGAGACTCCTTAGCACAGGTTTGAAACCTGGCACACATACTTACTGCGAATAGGATGTCGGGTCGACTCGCAGTTAAGTATAGGAGACTTCCTATCGCGCTCCTATAGTACTTTCTAGTTCTTCTCCTATGTTAACATTAATCGCCATTGGGGTGTTTATTATCTTAGCGTCTTGCATTCCAAATCTTTTAATTAACTCCTTAGTGTATTTTTGTTGATATAGGTATATACCATCCTTAGTTTGTTTAATTTGTAGACCTAAAAAGAAACTTAACTCGCCTACCAAGTTCATTTCGAACTCACTTTCCATGAGTGAAACGAACTCGTTTAGTAAGGGTGAGTTAGAGGTTCCAAAAATTATATCGTCTACGTAAATTTGAGCTATGAATATTTCTTTACCTAAGGTTTTTACGAAGAGAGTTGGGTCAACTAAGCCTTGGTTAAACCCTTTTGACTTAAGATGGATTGAAAGTCTCTCGTACCAAGCTCGAGGAGCTTGTTTAAGTCCATAGAGAGCTTTCTTAAGTTTTAGAACATGGTCGGGTTTATCTAGATTTTCAAATCCGGGGGGTTGGCTAACATAAACTTCTTCTTTAATGTATCCATTTAGGAATGCCGACTTAACATCCATTTGAATTAAATCCTCGATTGCATAAGCTAGCAACAATCGAATGGATTCGAGTCTAGCTACTGGGGCATAGGTTTCATCGTAATCTAAGCCTTCGACTTGACTAAACCCTTTGGCGACTAACCTAGCCTTGTTTCTAACTACTTCACCTTTATCATCAAGCTTATTTCGAAACACCCACCTTGTTCCAATTATCGTTTTGTCTTTAGGTGGTGGTACTAATTCCCACACTTCATTCCTAGTAAATTGAGCTAGCTCTTCTTGCATTGCAATAATCCAATCGGGATCAAGAAGAGCTTGTTCAATTGATTTGGGTTCTATCTTTGAAATTAAGGAAATTTGACTAAGGTTCCTATAGGATGCTCTAGTTCAAACTGAACACTAGTTTACAAGAGAAGTTGGTTGATGTGGATTAGACTCGATCTCAGGGTCGGAGACGAGTTTGGTATCAGTGGGCTCAACACTTGGGGTCATTAAGGGTTTTGTAGGTTCGGGTACTTCATCGAACACTACATTAATAGTCTCTCGACTTTAAGGGTATCGTGGTTATATACCCTATAGGCCCTACTCGTGGTTGAGTATCCTAAGAAGATTCCGGAGGTTTTGGATTTGAATTTCCTAGGTGGTTCTTAGTGTTTAAGATATGTACTTTACATCCAAATACCCTAAAGTACTTGATGTTGGGTACTTTATTGTGATAAATCTGTGATGAGATCTTAAGGTGCCTCTTTACCATAAGGATCCTATTCGACATAGAAGTCATATATGGCTTCGCCAAAACCTATCGTAGGTCATATTCGCTCAACATGGTCCTAGCGGCTTCTTGTAGAGTTCGGTTTTTTCGCTCCACTAGGCCATTTTGTTGAGGGGTCCTAGGGCAAGAGAATTCATGGTGGTATCCGTTTAGGTTACAGAAGTCGGTGAACCTTTGATTTTCGAATTCACCACCATGATGGCTTCTAAGTCTTTTAACCTTAAGGTTTTTTTGATTCTCGATTAATTTGAATAGATTGATTAATTTATCTAGGGTATCATTTTTATGTTTGATGAACCTAACCCAGGTAAACCTGGAGTAGTCATCAATTATGACTAAGCAATATTGACTTCTATTGAGTGACTTGGCTCCATGTGAATCGAATAGATCCTTATGCAAGAGCTCAAGTACACTTGAGGTTCGTTCTTGGTTAGTTAACTTGTGTTGTGTCCTAGGTTGTTTTCCTTGTTGACAAGCATTACAGATTTTATTAACCAAATTGTTGAGGTTGGGTAAGCCTTTGACTAAGCCACTCTGACTCATCTTGTGGACGAGTCTTGGGTGCGAGTGACCGAGTCGTCGGTGCCACAACCATGATTCCTCTTCCTGTGTCATAAGACATTTGCCTGAGGATTTGATTAAGTTAATTGTATAAATGTTATTTGTCCTAGTTCCATTTAGTATTGTTTTAGTTGTTTTATTTGTTTTAATTACACATTCATTTTCTAAAAATACGACCTTATAGTTATTGTCACATAATTGGCTTACGCTAAGCAGGTTATATTCAAAATTCTCTACAAGTAATACATTTTTAATTACAAAATTCGAGTTAAGCTCGATATCACCTGATCCGATGATTTTGAGCTTGCCGTTATTCCCAAAGACTACCGATCCTTCTCGTTTGAATCGAAGCTTCGTGAATTTGAGTTGATCCCCGGTCATGTGTCGGGAGCAACCGTTGTCCAACATCCATTGAACCTACACACAAGGTGGTTGGATTGGATGTTAGATTTTTTTTTTTAAAAAAAAATTGGTTGTAAGTTGTTAAACCTAGGTCATCTAACCTGTGTCTATATGATCAAGCATGTTATACTTATGTGTTTTTTGTGAGATGACTTCCAATTAAGTTGATTAAGTGCATTTAGGTTCAAGTAATTTTATGTTAGATTTGGATTTGACCCTAGGCTTGTCAAGTTTACCTTTTCAAGATCATGGCTTCCAGGTCGTGGCGAGGCACAGGGGCCTTCTTTTATCGGATCATCGACCACTTCCTTATACAAAGCCATTTTCAAGAAAATGATGACTTGACTCACCTAAGACGATTTCCTAGTCTAACTGGTTATTTTTGAAAAGAGGCTCCCCGAGGCTCAATCTTTTCGAAGGATTTTAGTTGGTTATGTACGTGTTCTAATTGAGTTCACAAGTTTAAAAAAAAAAGCATGCAATTTCTAAGTTAAAGCACAAACATGTTTTGTACTGGCTCCCCCTAGACCGTTGAATCGGTTCGGTCTATCCACATAGTGGATTTGGTCCTTGGGAACCCAAAGACGGGTTGGATCCTAGAGTTGAAATCAAAAAGTTCTTAGGGACCCATGCTTGGACATGTTTCCTATGTCGACTTACAATCGACATATACGACCTATTAGTCGTGTTTGAGTTAAACCCTAGTCCAGCCTTGTTGTACACGGCCCTTTGAGACCCAAGTAGGAGGTCAAGTCCTTTGGATCCCGAAGTGAACCTTTCCAACGTGTTCCTAAGATCTTCAACTTGACTTTTCAAGAGAGAGTTCTCAACTTCGAGCTTTTCAACTCGAAAGGTCCTCTTTAACTTGACTAGTCGAAGAGGTTAGGGAGACCTTGTGTTTGAGGAGTTTGACCTCTCTCAACCGTGGTCTCGACTGACTCGCACATAACTAATTTCCTAGACAAAACCTAACCGTATTATGTAAAGTATTAAATAAAGTTCTGACTCACTTTAAGGGTATCTTTTGAACCGGATGATCCGTGGCTTTGACTTGAAGGTAGCTTCGAGTCCGAGTCATCCTCGTTTTGACTCGTTCGTGTTCCCCATGTCCGACTAATCGATTTCGCCATGAAGACGTGGTCGCCTTCTTCGGATGACGCTTCCCATGTCGTGAGGGCCTTCTCCCATGTCTGAGGCCTTGCTTGGTGCTTGGTGGTTGAGCACTCGGACTTGATATGTCCAAACCTTACACCTCATAACACCTAATATTAGAACTTTTAGGCCTACCTTGGTTGGGTCGAGTCGGTTCGCGTCCCTTGGCTATCCTTCGAGCTTGGTTCATTAGTTCTGTGAGTCAACTCCGGTCAACTTCTTCTTCTGACTCGCCTTCCTCCTCGGTGGTGGTGGCTTGCTTAAGTATTTTCTTCTTCAAACCTCGCAAACAAGGCTATACCCTCTCGGTTCGAAGTTGATGCCATGTAATTCAAATCGAGAATAATTCGCCTATTCTAACTTTAGCTAGGTTCCTTAGATACCTTGTAGGCATCGCCATGGATGCCTCAAGGTGGTCCTAGGAAAGAATTTAGAACATACCCGATTAGATCTCGCTTTCAACTTTCATTCTATTGAATGCACTGGTTGACTATGTCCCGACGCGGCGTAATTGTTGCCATCTCGTGTTCTCGCATTTTTAGTGTGTACAATTTATTGAACAACAAATCGCGCTTGCAAACCTTAGCTTGATCCGATCCTTCGTAACTCGATCACCTCGTCAGATCTCTTATACGATGAAGGGTCCGACTATTCAGCTCCTCCATGCATAGCCCGCGATCGCAGATTTGAGTCACCTTTGCATCCGCCTCGACTTGTCGCTTAGTGGTAATGGACCATCGATTATAATCCAAGGATTCACCTTCTTCATTAGTAGGAAGGGTGAACCGCTTTGGATCACAATCCATATCTCTATTTGGGTTTTTAGGAAGCACTCCATCCGACCTTTCCAAGAATGGAAATCGCCACGTTGTAAACGTGGTCTGACTGCTAAAAACCTCGAAAGCCATTAACACGTAAATGGTAAGAAGAGAAAAAGAAAAACACACAGATAACAAAGGTCCCAAGACTTAAGGCCTTGGATTAGTAAAAGTGAAGAAGAAAAGATAAATAAATCAATCAATAGATTAACTAATTAGAAAATAATTTTAATTCTGTAAAAAATAATTAATTAATTAATTTCGAAAATTAATTAAAAACTATTTTGTAGAAAAAAATCTAATGTTGAAATTAAGTAAAAAATATTGAAAAACCAAACTTATATTCTATACAAGATTTAAAAATTAAAATAAGTTTTTAATTGATTTTAATTGATTAAATTTTGTAAATTGATTGAAAATCTATTTTAGCGGAAATAAGATTTAATTCAATGCTAAGATTAACTAGAAAACTTTATAAAACGAATATAAAGATTTTAGGTTTGAAAATTCAAGTGTTTAAAAATGAAAGAATTTTTAATTTAGGAAAACTAATTTTAATCAGTAATAGAATTAAAAATCATAATTAAGAGTTTTTTGTTAGAATGATCAATAGAAAGATTAAAAGCGATAAAATTAAATTAAAGAAAAGTGAAAAAAAAATCAAAAATAAAAACACAAAATTAACGAGCGAAACAAAGGAAACAAAAGAAATAAAATGACTCAAATTGGTGGTTTCACCAAATTTGAGTGCCACTATGATACCAATCAGAGATCGAAATGAGCGCTAGAGGGAGGTGAATAGCGAAAACGTTTTCTTTTCTTTTGTTGTAAAACGATAAGTGAGAGATAAACACAATAAAAAGAGATGGACACAAGGAGTTTTACTTGGTTCATGCAACCTACGCTAATCCAAGGCCCTAATGGTCCTAGACCACGACGGAGGGCAATCACTAAAACACTCCTCCTCGTTGGAGGTAGGAGTTACAATTACAAAACTCTCGATAAAAACACAAGGATGAGAGACAAGCCCCTCTCTCCTTTTGATATAAAAGCTCAAAACACAACTTAAATTAATCGACTAAAATGATTACCAAGACTTTAATCTGAAGCTGGTTGGCAAAGACTTCGCAGTGGCGCCGTAGAAGAGCGGCGGAGGCGTTTGAGAGCTTTGTAATAATTGTTGTATCTAAGATGTGAAGCACCCACCTCTATTTGAAGAATTTTCCGCCCACTTGAGATCAGTCCACCACACCACCAATTGAGGGATAAGAAACCACCTTACTTTTACCACCTCACCATGATTTGCGGGATAAGTTGCCACCTTGCTTTTAGTTCCTTTTTCCCATTTTCAGGATACTTTAGTTATTTAATTTTATTTCAATTCGAGTTCTAATTTTAATTCAAATTCGAATAATTTCAAATTCTAATTTTAATTCGAATTAGAGTAACTTTGAATTCAAACAAGGGTTAGCTCAAAGCAATATGTAGAAATATTAAATGTGATGGATTTAGATGGTTTCTAACCATCCGATCTCGACTTAGACTTTCATTGAAAGTTTTGGGTCGGATGATTTAAGATCAACTCCTAAACGGAGGATCCGACCTCACTTACGCTCATCGGACATGAGTCTTACCTTGCACTTACTGTGTCGCAAATCTCCAACTCAAGCTTAACCTGTTTCTGCACACTCAAGTAGACTCATGAGATAACAAAATAGACTTAACCTTGTGTCTTTGCTATAATCAAAACAAATTGATTTCTGCCTCACCGCACTAATAATATCCTCTCCTCATAGTAATTTAAAATTGAGGAATTTTCCTAGCACATGACATGCATATCTAATGAGAAGCAATAAATATGAAAAAAATATTTTCCAACTATTATGGCTTTTGTTCTCTAATATGCCTCTTGTGGTATCCTTATCTCCCGCTCCTCCCTACGCCATGTACAAGCCATCCGAGATCCGGAAAAATTATTTTAATTTACATCCATCGATCTTATACTCCACGAAGGAGTGTACATGAAATCTAGATCGAAAGTAAACTAAAATAAAAGAGTGGCTAAACAATGTCGTACTTAATTACAAAAATTAAATACTAGCCTCGTCAACCCCGAGGATTCAAATAATAATACAATTATACAAATCCAACACATACACACACATATGGCCATAATAGTTGGATCTTATGCCTGCAACCAAAAAGTTAGCCTACGCACATCCTACTATCATCCAGCAAATACAATATATGATAAGTGCATAAAAGTAACCGAATCCTAAACACACAAAATCGGAAACCGTGGCTTTGATACCACTTGAAGGTCGAAGCTTCGCTTCTCGCTTTGCTTCGGTCGCTTGTGCATGGCGATCCCATCTACATCCCCGGATTAAAAAAATTTAATCCAAGACGACGACAGATTACCCAAGCAACCGATTCATCATCATGCTATTCAATTAGAGTGGTCACATTGAACAAACTTGTTGTTCAAGCAACCTACCTCTTTTCTTCGATTAAACTTGTTGTACGGATCGCCGGTTTTTGTATTTATCTTCGGGGTCAAAGTAAATTAGCCACATGCAATTACATACATCATACAAAGAAACAAGAGGAAATGAAAACAAAAATTATACCTCTTGTTTATCTCAAGGTCTTCTATTGTATGTCCTATCCCCCTCTTGGACGTTGTTTGGGCAACCATCCTCCAAGAGATGAAGCCTCCTAGATCATGTATCTTCCTTTCCTTGTTCGCTCTGAACAAAGGAAGATAATAAGCTCCCTTCTTCTCCTATCTAGTTCCGGACACAATCCCTTTAGAGAAAGATCAAGCCACCTTCTCCTCTTTGTTGTTGCCGCCGGCCACCAAGGAGAGGAAGAAGGAATAATGGGTGTCGGCCAAGAGCTCCAAAGGAAGAACCTTCACCCTTGTTGCCGTCGGCCAAGGAGAAGAATAGGAGGAGGTATGGGTGCCGGCCAAGGCAAGGAGGAAGAAGAGGGACGCCGGCTACACCTTAGGAAGACAAGGAAACAAACCCTAATCCTTCCAACTTGTTGCTGCCCAAGCCCTTTCCCAAACCCTAGCCGTCCAAGCCAAAAACCCTAATCTCCAAGTATATTACATGCCCAAGCCCTTATCCCTCCATTTATAGAGCTTGACTTAAGCCTCCTTTCAATCTCCACCGTCGGATCTAGAGATTCAATCTCCACCGTCAAATCTAGGCTTCGTGAGGTTTTTAATAGGCTACAATAGGGATCATGAGGAGGAGTTGGGTCTTGGCCACCCAATGGATCTAGCCCACATAAAGTCTGATCCATTAATGATAATCCATTCCACTAGAGGTTTATCATTAATCGACCTCACCAACCCCCATAAATAAATATGGGCTTCATATATTAATTGTACAAATATCTCCCCGTGTTTAAGATCTCGAATGTCCATCAATTAATTAATTTATTGACGATTAATTAATCCACATCTAACCCCATGAGTAGTACCACTCAACCTTATCATCATGTCGGACCAAGTCCACCTGCATGGTTTACATGATGATCCTTATGAGCTCCTCAAGGGGACATCATCATCCATATATATAGGACACGATTTTCTCCTAAAATCAACGACACACCATGTAAATAATATCATTTCTCAACTTACTGAACCTATCGATTTAATCTATAAATCTCGCCCATTTGTAATTCAAAGAAATAAATACTAAGTACATGTGCCCGTTATTATATCGGGATTAAGAGCATGTACACCATAATATCCGAGGTCCGATTCAATTATGTAGTCCGCAATAAATTCAGTCACCTCTAAGTCGGTCCTACTCAATATACATAAAGTGTACTAGTGTAATTCTATGGTCAAGACAAACCAATACCAAATTATACTACAACCATACCAATGGTTTGTCCAAAACCATCTCGGTTGTGAGCCTTTACTTATACTCTTCAAGGAACTTATAACATGATCTCTCATGTGACACTATACACCATGTTATTTACAATGTAATGTATTAGACAATATGAATAACCATAAATATGTAAACAATGATCATGTGATTCTTATTTCAAAAATAAAGATGTTCATACAAAAGATAGACTTTTTAGTATACATCCCAATAGAATCTTCTTACGGGATACTCATTCCATGATAAGTTAAGTTGTCATCCTATAGCTTTCCTAAGGTCTCCGACTCTTAGGCACTTACCTGCCCAAAGCGAGGGTCGTTCCCTAGATAAAGCACAAAGTCTCAAAGGCGTTCTTGGTATTGTGAGAAATTGATAGGTGTTTCCCCAATATCCTAACTCAGTCTCACAGGGGCACCTAACCATTTCCACCCACGACAACTATTTTTTTATCCCTCATAATATCTTTTTCTTCTTTCTTTTTTTTTTTCATTTCTTTCTCTCTCTCTCTCTTTTTTTGCTCATTGGGATTTTGATTTTTCCGAATGGGCTTACACAATCCGAGCATCTCCAGTAACTAAAATGCTAAACTTAGGGTCACTTGTGGATTCCAAAGTACTAGACTATTGAGATGAATCATAACTAGGTATGTACTAGACTCTCCCTTTTAGAAAGTTCATCATGTGTATGTGTAAAATAAAAGCTAACAAGTATAAGTCTAGAACATTCCTTCAGAGAAAATAAAATAAAATACCACGAGGTAAATGAAGTTAAGCTACCCATGGAAACAACTCATGAAGAAAACTTTTAAAAATACTACTGAGGCAGCTTATAGATTGCAACAACTAAGTGTTGAAAGAAACAAAACAACCAATGCATGAATAAATGAATGCTAACTACAATGCAAATATTACGAAAGAAATTACTGCTAGAAACAAAATAAAACAAAACATGGGCTCCTCCCCCCAGACTTAAGCGAAGCATACCTCTAGTGTGGTGGACGAGGTGGAAAGTATGGTAGCCTTGTCAAGTCGAGATCCTGGGAGAACCTGCTATTGAGCCGCTAATGCCACATGTACATATGGTCGATCTGAGAGCTGGTGGATGCAGCGGCTGCTAGGTGCTCCTCCTCCCTAGCCCATTGTGCCTGCTAGGCTAGCATATGCTGTCGCATCTCCTAGTAGTAGGTGACCTCCACCTAGTAACTGGTAGCCTTCTTCTGGAAGTAGACTCGGGACTCGCCATAGAACTCCTCGGCCCACTGGAAGTGCTCTTATAAACCCTGAAACTCTATCTGCATGTAGCCGCTCTGCTCCTCCCATCGCTGCCTTTACATCTACTGCTCGATGTATATGTCGTCGAGGGGCGATTGGAACTCCGAAAAATCATAGGCAGATGTACCTGCATCCTACTCAAAAGTAGAAAAAGGTGGTGGTGCAGGTGCAGGCTCATGTTGACGTGGGCTAGGTGGGCTCCTGTGTATGCGTGGATTGGAGGGAGAGTGATGTAAAGGGGGAGATATGGGTGCCACTATAGATGGTTCCACATATGGCGGGGACTCCACTATCAGGTCTAAGCACCAGTTAGCGTGTGTGGTGATGGTGGTACGATCGGGGTCGGGATGCCTAAAGGCCGTCAGGTTTTTCCTTACAAAGCATAGGGAGTGTCCCTCTCTTACAATCATCTTCATGGCCATACACACTCCCTGGTCAATCATAGGGCTCCCCTCTATGCTATCTACCATGGTGTAGTCGTACCCCATCCTATGCCAAATGTGGGTAAGTAGGCCCCCAACATTAATCTCCCCTCTCGCTGCTTTGCACATTTTCACTAAGTGTCTAATGAAATGGGACCCTACATCAATGCTACTCCTTTCTTATAGCATGTCCCATAAACAAAGCAGCTCACTAACTCTCACTACATCGTCACTCTCCCCATGACTAAAAATAGTACTTGCTATGATTCGGTGCAGGTATTGGAAAATGGGATTTTGGAGGCGTGATGCTTTGACCCTAGAAGGGTCGTAAGTGTGCTCTCCTGTCAATTCATTCCAAAAGATCCAAGAGTTAAACCCAAGAGGGGTTGTTTTCTCTCCCCCACTAGGCAAGCCAAAGCATGTGTTCCATTGGTGTAGTGTCCATTAATGCTCAATGTTAAATATTCTAAAGGTAGATGTATTAGACAATATGCATCACCATAAATATGCAAACAATGATCATATGATTCTTATTTCAAAATAAAGATGTTCATACAAAAGATAGACTTTTCAGTATACATCCCAACATGGTGATGGTTGAGTGCGACATTTTCGATGATATCAAATGCTTCTTCCAGTGTTTTGTTCATTAGGGCTCCACCTACAGCACAATCTTGAGAGGTTTTTGCATAATAAGATATTCCATTGTAGAATGTGTGGACAATTAGCCATCTTTCAAGTCCATGGTGGAGGCATTGTTGCAATAATCCTTTGAAACGATCCCAAGCTTCAAAAAGTGACTCCATCTTTTTGTGAGAAGTTCGTGATCTAAAGAAGGAGGTTTGCAGTCTTACTTGAGGGAAAGTATTTATTGAGGAATTTATGCTATGTTGGTCCCATGTCGTGATGCAATTTGTCGGAAGAGAATGTAACCAAGCTCTTGCCTTGTTTCAGAGTGAGAAAAGGAATAACCTTAACCTGATAGTGTCTGTAGAAGCCCCATTAATTTTTAGAGTTTCATAAAATTCTAAAAATATCTCTAGATGTAAGTTAAGGTCTTGGGTAGATCCTCCTCTGAACTGATGTTGTTGTTTCATGGATAGTAATGTTGGCTTTAATTCAAAGTTGTTTGCTTCGATAGGAGGTCTTCGTATGCTTGACCTTAGCCCTCTTTTAGTTGGAGCTGCGTAGTCTTTCAAAGGTTTGTTTTACTCCTGTGTTGCCATAGCAGCAGATTGTGCTTCCTTAAGTCGTTTCTGGACTTTTTGCCTAGCAAGGAGGGTTCATTCTATCTCAAGATCTTCATCTATTAATTCTCCTTGTCTAGTTAATTTGTGCATAAAACAAGAGACGAACTTCAAAATAAGTGATTAATAATAGTGCAGAGAATAAAAAGCTAAAAAAAGATAATAATAAAAAAATAAATAATTAAAAATTTAGATTAACCTAATTGCAAATTAACTAATATTGATACAGTCCCCGACAACGGTGCAAAAAACATGAAGTTTGTCAATTCTGCATGTGCACAATCCTCATCTAGAAATAAAATATCGATCCCACTGAGACTTTGTCAAGTACTAGTGGTTTTGCAAGGAAAGATTATCTAGAAGATTAAATAATTGAAAAATGGTTTAAGTGGAAGATGGTGTGAGAAATGAGAGCTAGTTTAGGAGGAAATCATAGGACTTTGGTTTCGCTATAATGTCAAATATCTTTGCAACTCTTGCTTAATATGTATTCTTGAAGGAAACCTATCTAAATATAAAATATATTTTGGAACATTCATAGATTGATGAACTTGTTGCAATGACGGACACCTGTCATGTACCCATGCATATCACTACAGTTAACAAATGATCCCAGAGATATACTTTGATACTAGGATAGGTTATGAAATATCTTTTAGGAGTATCCATAGGTCGATGAACTTGTTGCAATGGTAGGAATCTGTTATTAGTAATATATGAGAGGTGTCCTAAGGCAATCACCTTATGGTTGTACCATTTATTTGACAAATAAAGATTCACTATTTGAGTATGCATGTTTTTCATCTATTTGATTTGATCTTAAACTCATTTACTGAATGTCTGCAATACGATTCACAACATGAGAGAATTTGTGATTTGATCACAACTAGTGAGTATCTCTACATGTGTAATTGTGATATATTGGAATTATCCCTAGTCGATAAATTGATGAATTCGGACGCCATCGATTTTGTTGAGACTAGCACGAGGTGTACTCTTTGATTTATCCAAGTAACTATTTCTCACTAGCTGGAGATATTAGGATGTTCGGAGTTAATCGTGGATGCTAGTTATGGTAACTAGTTCATTGAAGTGACCAGCTGTAAGACTTCATATGGTTCTCTGCATATATTGATATGTCAATTAAGTTCTTACAGTAGCTTAAGTGTGATGTTCCTTCGACTTGCGGTATTTAAGTCATCTTGGTCATGAAGACTTATGCTTTGACATCTTAAGCAAGCATCTCCGAGGAGATGTGGACTCGGGATGATTGGGTATAAGTCAAAGTGGCTGAAGGTGTTTGAATAGCCTACAAAGGATTCACCGCTCCTTGCGAGGAGATGTATACCCTATGGCTTCTCATCGGATTATTACTAAAGTCTTTGGCCAAAGCATTACATGTTTAGAGTATGATACTCTTGGATACATGTGCAGTAACTAGAATTCGAAGGATGAAGAAGTAATACTTGGGCTAGGTGTGACATAGTCAACCTAGTGGGGACTGACACAATAGACCATGTCCTGAACCAAGTGGGTATAAGATGAGTGAAAGGAAAGGGGCATGATTCATTGTAACTGTTGAAGGGTTTCAGAAATGGTTCTACGATCAACCGTTGATTTTCCAGTTAATTGGGGATCATTATGTACTACTAGGTGTCACTCATGATCATTCTATAATTAATGGTTAATTATAGATGGCCAACATAAACTGGGAACCTATTTGGTCACACGCACAACGAGTGTAATCCTAAGGATTTAAAATGAGTTTGAGAATAGGATTCTCAGATTGAGAGACTTGGTTTGGTTGGACAAAATAAAGAGCGAGTATGAAATTGTTTCAGTCGCATCGGAAGCAAGGATTGGCCGAGTCTTATGAAGACATGATGGATGAACCAAATTGGTTTGGTTCTAATCCAACGGTGGAAAATAAATCAAAGTGCTTTGGTTTGTTTTAAACGAATGAACCAAAGTTGGTTCGGTTTGTTTTAACTTAAAATATAACAACACGGTTTGGTTTATTTTAACTTAAGTTATTGGAGTGGGTTAACAGGTTTTGGTTATGAACCAATAACCGTTAGGAGAATGTGTTCTCTATAAAAGCATGACTTAAGTATTTTTCGTGGAGAATTAATTGGTTCAAGGGTTTTGGAAACCCTCGCCTCCTTTCCTCCTTCTCCTCCTTCTTGCCGCCTAAGCCAAGGTGGTTGTCGCCCACCTTTATGCCGTCAACGCCCATTGGAGCTGCTACCTCTCCTCACTGTCGGCCATCCACCATCTTCCTGTGTTCCTTGGGCCACCCTCTGCCATCGGCCAACCTCCCTTGGCCGCGGGCGACCAAGGAGTAACCGGCCAAGCCTTTGGCCAGCCCCTTCTTCCTCCACAACAAGCTGTCCAGTTTTGAACAGTGTGATCTCCTTCACATGGAGAGGCCGTTTGGTCGGTGTTTTGTGCTCCGACAGCGGTCTACTTGCCGGGATTGGATCTCCAACAATTCTCATAGGTGGAGGGTTAAGTTTTCATCAAACGATTGACGAAAACCGCTTCTGACAAACGAGTGTGTGAAACTCGTTATTGGGATCTGAATTTATTTCGGATTGTGATCGTCTGTCAGATCACATCGTCTTCAACTCGAGGCTAGTGACTTTTGCGAAGATGAGGCTCGTGGATTTTTGAAGCTATCTCGACGATACTCGACGTGGATATGGATAGAGACAATTCTAGTGAGGGTCGCTACGGTTGATGTCATTCCCGCTACACTTGATCCATTTGGTATACCTATTATAAGTTTCCTTTTATTGCAAAATTATAAATAGCTATTATGTCTACAGATGTTGTATCCTGCATGCGTATGATGTGTGTATTGAAATAAATTAGATTTATTGCTTTTATTACTTCCACTGTATGCATGTCTACGAAACGTGTTCGAACACACACTCGCCGCAGTGCCGGAGAAACCCAACAGTGGTATCAGAGCCACGCTGTATTCCGACATAATCGTAAAATTGTTTTGCGATAGTCATAATTGTATTTATGGAAATTTTCTGCTTTTGGAAAGTTTAGAAGTATTTATTGAAATTTTCTACTTTTGGAAAGTTTAGAAGTATTTATGGAAATTAACACTTTCCATAAATAAAAATATGTGATTAGATTTAGAAATTTGTTTCCTAATTTAATCATGATTTGATTTGGAAAATCAAATCTCAAAAATATTTTATTTCCATAAATAATTATGAAAAATAAGGAAATTCAAATTGGAAATTTTCTAATATTATTAGGAAATTACAATTTAGGAAATTTGTTTCCTAAATTAAATTTGACTATCACTAATTAACACTTTCCATAAATAAAATATGTGATTATATTTGGAAATTTGTTTCCTAATTTTAATCATGATTTGATATGGAAAATCAAATATAAAATATATTTTATTTCCAAAATAGTTATGACAAATAAGGAAACTATTTATACATACCATAATTGTATGTCATGTAATTGCATTAGATGCATATCATTATGTCATGTGTGTCGTGACATGTAGATGTATGTCATGTGTGCCATGTCAATTAGAAAATAGTTATTTGCATGCAAAGAGGATGAAACATTAAAACACTTACACAATATTAAAGCCTACACCTTCCATTAATATGGTTAGAACCGGAGTTCTATTTCTTGTTTGGGTTGTTGGACTCACTCCAAGACTGGCTCGAACCTGAACATGTTCAAATCATTGGAATAGTTTAACACTAATATGGTAAGATTCAGAGGTCAATTGTTAATTTGGGTTGTTGGACTCACTCTAATCCAGACTAATTGGTTGAATGCGCTATAACCATATTAAAATTATTTCGCGATTAATGGGTCGGCTCTAACTCGGAGCATCGATTTGTCGGACTCACTCCAAGGTCGATGTGAAAAGAAGTGAATTTGGGTGCTATGTATATGATGCATACTTGTTAATGTGTTAGCAACCCAATGTATGTGTGAACATTCAATTAGTTGATAGCACATTGTGATAGTTACACATACGTGATATGTAATTGGTATACTTGATACCTACCATCATAGCTAAGAATGGCTTGTTGGACTCACTCCAAGGTTGTTCTTCTCTATGTTGGATATCAACCCATTTGGAGATGAACCTACAATCTTCTGAATTAATTTTGAGGGTTTTTTGAAATTCGAAAAATGAATGGGATTTTGTAAATGTATTTTGATGCATTTTAAAATCATTTTCTCATATATTCTTGATTTGTATTTCTAGGTTTAATCACTTGATCATGATGTCTTTGAATTTGCGCTCTATATTGTATTCGAATAAATTGACTGGGCCAAACTTCTTGGACTGGATTAGAAACATGAGAATTATTCTCAAGGTAGAAAAACTTGCATATATCCTCGAAGAGCCTCTTCCCGTCCGTCCTAGTGATGACGCAACTCTGGACAAATTGTGTTGGGTTTCCAGCACCGCGGTGAGTGTGTGTTCGAACATGTTTCGTAAATATGTGCACAGTAGAAGAAATAAAAAGTAATAAATATAATTTATTACTTCACACACACCACACGCATGCATACTACAACATGTGTAGACATAATCGTAAATTCAAATTTTGTAATAAAAGAAAATTATTCTACGTATACCTAACGTATCACGTGTAGCGGGAAAGGCATCAACCGGAGCGACCCTCGCTAGAATCGCCTCTATCCATATCCATGCCGTGTATCTTTGGGATGACTTAACAAAATCACGAGCCTTGTCTTCGTACGAGTCACAAGCCTCGTGTCGAAGACAATGTGATTGAGAGAAGATCACAATCCGAATCAAAATTCGGATTCAAAACTGAGTCCCCAAAACTCGCTTCTCCGGAGAGATATTCGTCAACCGTTTGACGAATCCTTCGTCCTCCACCTATGAGGATTACCGGAGATCGAATCCCCGGCAAGGTAGCCGCTATCGGAGCTCCAAACGTCATCCAAATGATGCTCCGACATGAAGGAAATAAGCTGTCCAAAAAACTAGACAGCTTTGGTGGAGAACTTGCGCCGGCAAAATAAAGAAAGCTAGATGCTCACCTTGTCGCCGGAGCCAAGGAAGATCACCAGAGAGTTGCCCAAGGATCGCCGGCAGGAGCTTGGACACCGGCAACATCTTGGACGGTGGTACAAGGGCTGGGCAGCAACAAGGTTGGGCGGCAACCTAGTTGGGTGGCGGCACAAGAAGAGGAGAGGGAGGGGGCGGCACCAAAAATAGGATTAGGTTTTCACAAAACCCTTAAGCCCTATTTTTATAGAGAACATATTCTCCTAACGGTTATTGGTTCATAACCAAAAACTTGTTAACCCGCTCCATTAACTTAAGTTAAAATAAACCAAACCGCGTTGGTCTATTTTAAGTTAAAATGAACCGAACCAACTTTGGTTCATTCGTTTAAAACAAACCAAACCCCTTTGGTTTATTCTTCACCATTGGATTAGAACCAAACCAATTTGATTCATCCATCATGTCTTCGTAAGACACGATCCATCCACGCTTCCATTGCGACTGAAACAATTCTCGTCCTTGTTTGGTCTAACCTAACCTAATTTCTCTTGCTCTGAGAATCTCATTCTCAAGCTCATTTTAAATCCATCAGATTAAGCTCGTTGTGCATGTGACCAAATAGGTTGTCGGTTTATGTTGGTCGTCTATAATTAATCAATAATTATAGAACGATCATGAGTGACACCTAGTAGTACATCATGATCCCCAATTAACTGAAAGATCAATGGTTTATCCAGAACTATTTCCCCATTCCCTTCACTTATCTTATACCCACTTGGTTTAGGACATGGTCTATAGTGTCAGTCCCCACTAGGTTGACTACGTCACACCTATCCCAAGTATCATTTCCTCGTCCTACGGATTCTAGTTACTGCACATGTATCCAAGAGTACCTTACTCTAAACATGTAATGCTTTGGCAAAAGACTTTAGTAACAATCCGACGAGAGGCCATGGGTATACATCTCCTCGCAAGGAGTGGTGAATCCTTTATAAACTATTCAAACACCTTCGATCACTTCGACTTATACCCAATCATCCCAGGTCCACATATCCTCAGAGATGCTTGCTTAAGATGCCAAAGCATAAGTCTTCATGACCAAGATGACTTGAATACCGCAAGTCAAAGGAACATCGCACTTAAGCTGCAGTAAGAACTTCATTGACATATCCATATATGCAGAGAACCTTATGAAGTTTTACAGCTGGTCTCTCCAATAAACTAGTTATCATAACTCGCATCCACGATTAACTCCAAACATCACAATATCTCCAGCTAGAGAGAATCAGCTACTTGGATACTCCAAGGAGTATACCTCGTGCTATTCTCGACAGAATTGATGGTGTCCAAATCCATCAATTCATCGACTAGGGATAATTCCGATACATCACAATTACACATGTAGAGATACTCACTAGTTGTGATCCAATCACAAATTCTCTCATGTTGTGAATCGTATCGTGGACATTCAGTAAATGAGTTTAAGATCTAATTAAATACATGAAAACATATACACTTAAAGAGTGAATCTTCATTTATCATATAAATGGTTCAAACATAAGGTGATTGCCTTAGGACATCTCTCATATATTACTAACAAACTCCCACTGGGCCTAATGTCAATTGCTACGGTATCTAATACCATAAGCTCTAGCATGACCCTCAAAATTACTTTGAGATAATGCCTTAGTTAAAGGATCCTCTAAGTTCCTTTCAGTGGGAATCTACTCGATTTATATTTCCTTTCTACTTATGATCTCTCTGATTAAATGATAGCGGCGAAGCACATGTTTCGATCGTTGATGATACCACATCAAGTTCAGAGATGAACTTCTCGATCCAAACCGCTTCCTTTGCTGCTTCCAAAGATGCAATGTATTCTGCCTTAGTGGCAGAATCCGCTATAGTGTCAAGCTCGAAACCTTTCCAACTTATTGTGTCTCCATTCCAGGTGAATACATACCCAGACTGAGACTTGGAATCATCCTTGTCTGTCCGTAAGCTGGCATCCATATACCCACATATCACCATGTACCCTTCTCCATATATTAGGAACACATCTAAGTTCTTCTTAAGTACTTAAGGATCGTCGTAACAGCCGCCCAATGATCCATTGTTGGTTCAGACTTGTATCTACTCGTGACACTCAGAGCATACGATACATCAGGCCTCGTACATAACATAGCATACATGATAGATCATATTGGGGATGCATAGGGAATCTTACTCATGCAAATCCTCTCGTCTTCTGTGCATGGACACAAAGACTTCGAAAGGTATATCCCATGCCTGATGGGTAGGAAACCTTTCTTGGATTTTGACATGCTAAACCTCTTTAGTGTTAGGAATATTGGAATGGCTAGAGGGAGGGGGGTGAATAGCGTAGTTCTCAAGTTGTCGGAAATTGATCGCGTTCGTCTCTACAATTTCATTAGCGCAGTGGAATATAGATATAATACAATAACGAAATGGACAAGCACACACAAAGACACGATGATTTAACGTGGTTCGGAACCGCACGGTTCCTACTCCACGGATCGGGTTCGTACGAACCTTAGCGATGCCAATCACACACCACTATAATAATAACTCCTTCTCGGAACAATCTGGAGGCGGAGAAACATCGTACAATATGATTACAACAATAATCAAGTAGATACAAGCAAATACAATATGAAATACAAATGCATGTAAAGGAAAAACACTTTACAAGAGCTTTGGATTGCTTGATCTTTGATTGCCTTGAACTAGCTTTGAAGGACCGAAAGCACCAACTTCCTCTTCAATTTCGCCAAGAAAATCGCTATCTTTTCCTCCATCACGAGCTCCTTATATAGCTTCAACCTATACTGGAAAAGGTCGATCGACTGACTGATCACACTGTTGCTGTGAGACAACGGTGTAATCCACGCTAGAAAAAATCCAACGACTAGGATATCGCGATCGATCATGACCATCGATCACGATCGATGAGCCATCACCGACCGCTCATCTCAAATGAAAGAGTGAGACTCCATCTCGGGCCGGTAACCGAGCATCACCGACCGATCACATGATCACCGATCGCCTAACAATGGCAGTCGATTGCTAGGCCACTTCCCGCAGTCAAACCCTAGTTGACTTGGTCCAGTCGACTGCCACATGGCATCAGTCGACTGACACACCTCAACCATGAGGTTTTAACCCAAGTATGGTTCCCCCATACTTGCTAGACCACCCTTAGCCTAGACCTAAGCCTTCTAGCCACCTCCATCAGCCTCACGCCTCTCGGATCCCTCCGAGTCATCCAAGACTTGTTCATCCCTCGCGCTAGCCTTCGGGTGCTTCCATCGGCTATGTCATGCTAACGGTGTCTACACCGCCAAGGCACATTGGACTTACACCGCCAAGACTCCGCTTGGACTTTACGCCGCCAACCATTGGATTTATGCTGCCAAGACTCCCGCTTGGACTTTATGCTGCCAATATCAAACCCTTGGACTTCTCAAATGCCAAGGCTCAAGCTTGGACTTTCCCTTGCCATCCCATGTTGGACTTTCCATGCCAAGACCATGCTTGGACTTTCCATGCCAAGACCCATGCTTGGACTTCCCTTGCCAACCCATGTTGGACTTCTCAAATGCCAAGACCATGCTTGGACTTTTCATGTGCCAAGTGTCCCACTTGGACTTTCCATGCCAAGTACTCAAGACTTGGACATTACCAAATGACAATTACATTGTCATATGTTTTTGTCGAAACATCAAAACATAACTCAAGTCAAACTCGAGTCCTGGTCAATCGTGACCTGGGCCGATTGCACCAACAATCTTCCCCTTTTTGATGTTTGACAAAAACCAAACAAATGATTGAGTTAGAACACTAACTCAAATCCTTTACCAATTATCCCAAATTGGTAAATACTCTCCAAATGTTCTCCCCCAAACATTCTCCCCCTTTTTGACTAACATCAAAAAGGTTTTCTCTCCAAGGAGGTCAATGTCTCATGTCCCAATGAGATCTTACAATCTCCCCCTTGGTCCAAAAATACCTAGGATGCCTATCATATTCCTAGTGATAAGTCATATATCACTCAAGAGAGGCAATCCTATTTACTCTCCCAATTTCCAAATTGGGTATCAAAAACCCATCAATTTTCCCAATTGATGATACTTTCCCAATAACTTTTCCTTTTCAAGGAGAAAAAACACATCCATCATCCCAAGATGGATACTCCCCTAAAGGCTTGCTCCCTTGACCATTGCACCAACAATGTCCTTGGGAAGCCCCTAAGCCAATAGGAACTCTAAGCCATCAAAATTAAGGGTAGAAATTCAACATTGAACTTTCTAACACCTAAATTGATACAAACCCTAAACACTTCTCCTAATCCATATCCAATGGATTTTCACCCTTCATCATGCTTCCCAAGGCATATCCTAGGTGGAGTGGTTAGGACCTTAACCACACCAAATCGGGTTAAACAACTTTGGTTACCCCGAATCAGCTATCAATCGACCTTGTAACTACTACCGATCGATGTCCATCACCGACCGCACGAGGCAACAATGAGTGATACAACGAACAGCAATGAGTCCAATCATCACGATCGTGAATCAGTCGAATGATCGATAACTGAAAACCTGATTTTCAAAAATCAGACTCAACTTTTGGAAATTCATAAGTAATTCTACGTAAATCAAAAAATTACGAAACTTGATACGTAAATTACTTATCACACATAAAATCATTGAAAAATTTTGGAAAAATAATTTTACCATTGAAATATGAGATTGATACAAAGTTCAAAACTATTAAAAACTTTAAAGTTTTTGATCCACTTTGTATCAACTTCTACAATGATGATGGCTATCAAAAGATAGACTTCACCAAGGTTTTCTAAATTGATTTTAAAATGTTTTTGAAAACCTATTTTGAACCATAATTTATTGGCTAAATATACATAACTTGTATATTAGCTTTCCTTATGATTCTTGATGATAGTTGAAATAAGTTTGAGTTCATCTAGATGCACTACCTATGCACCTTCAACCTAACTTATTATCCTAGCATCTCACATGTATCTAGGGTGTATAAATACACATACATGTCAATGTGATGTGAGATGTGGGTTTTGATTTACTTTATCTAGGGTTTCATGCATTTTCTAGGCAACTCTACTTGATTCCCTTATAAGTGAGACTTCAAGTCATGCCATTTTCCTTAAATCAATGTTCAATCAAATTAATGCATGAAATGATCATGGCATAGTGATGGCAAAATAAAAACATGACCAATGATCATGATGTCATGGCATATGATGAACTTTAAGAACACATGACATCTAAAATAACCCTAAACAATGACATGACATGGTATATGATAGGATGCGATTTCATGTCATGATATATCAACTTTTATAAGCAATACAATAATACAAGTACTCATCCAGACACACAAGATTTTCAGAAACACAAATTTCATTTAATTTAAAAATTTAGTCTTTTACATTCAAAATGGAGATTGGCTATGCTCAATCTCACTACAAAAACTGACAACCACAGAAAATCTAATATCCTCAATATCTAATCGGTGGCGTGGAGGAGGTCACGACTCAAGGTCCAGGCCCGCATCATCTCTAACATATCGAGCTGATGCTGCTCGATGCGGCTCTGGGACTCCTCCATCCGATCAAGACGGCGCCTGTAGAAAGATGCCTCGGCTCGCCAATATCTCTCGATACCGGAGTCAATCGATCGCCGATAGTCTCGAATCGGACTCCACCGCCACGACGATCTGATGGACCTGTCGCTGATGCATCTTGTGGCAGCTGATCATCCTCATCAGCGGCGTCTGCATCCTCGTAGTCCTTTGTCGCCTCTTTGGGTACCGGAGGAGGCTCTCTGCGTGCCCTGGGTCATGGTCGAGGCGCCAACTCCATCTGTTCAGGTCCCATCCATAGCTTTGCTAACGAGAAGTTACGAACTGATATACAGTCGTACACCTCAGATAGCGCTCTAAGAGAACCCCTGTGGATGTTAACGCCTATGGAGTCTAGCCATGCTGTGATGATATGACCAAATGGCATATGCACTTTCCCTTGTACAGGGGAAGTGAAATGCACAATGCAATGAAACATGTTTAGTGTAAAGTTAATGTCTAACCTATGACGCATGGCGTATAAAAGAAAGAGATGGGGAGGCCGAATCTTGGCCAGACCCCGAGTGATGATAGGAAGAAAACACCCAACAATGACCTTGTAAAGTACATTGTCAGGTGCAGATAACTCAGTGATAGGGAATAAATTCTGGGCCAGTGGACGAGGATAACCAAAGATATGCTCATGCATGGACTCCATAGAGATATGGTCAAAAGGCTCGGGTAAAGGAAAATCCATGGTAGGGAAAAAGATAAAGGTATCATCTGAGGGCCTACACTCGAGAAACTCCTGCAGTATCGCAGGAGTGAACTCTAACTCGCGTTTTGCAATGCGAGTAATGTAGGTAGGGCCGTCATCCACCTTTTTTAGGTTTTGATAAAATTCCTTAAGATGGTCATCATTAATTGGATGCGTGCATAAGACGATTTTCATGAGATTGTAGTATGCAATTAATTCCATGACATCACTACAATGGCAGTTGAAAAAGTCCCTATCGATGTACCTAACCAACATAGGTTGGTATAATCGAGATTCACCCTCGGGTGGATCATTCCTACAGGCTCTCCTATTATGAATGTAATGTAATGATATGACATGCAAGGACATAATACATGATTAGATAAAAACTAAATTCTAATGGAAAGACAAATTAGGGCTTGGGTAAGAAGAGCGTTACTTAGGTGCCATTTGGAGGTGTGGCCGGAGGAAATGCTCAGATATTGCTGAGGAGTCACCGGAAGGTTCGTCGGAGAACTCAGACGCCGGAACCTAATCGGAAAAACAAACCCTAAAATGCGTGAACTAGGGCTCGAAATACGTGAAAAATGGAAGAGGAGAGGCTTATCTATCAAACCTAACACCTTGGGCGGCTGGCACGGCCGGAAGGATCGGTCGTAGAAGGAGATGGCGATCGAAGAGGAAGAGGAGAACGAAAGGCGCGTCGCGTGAAGACGCCGAACCCTAGTGGTTCGGCGTTATAAAATCACGATGCAGTCGACTGATGTGCATCATCAGTCGACTGATCGCGGTTTATTACCGGGTTTACCGAGCCGTCAGTCGACTGATAAATGTATCAGTTGACTGATATCTGATTTCCAGTTCTGAAAATCTCGATTTCTTCATCTAATTAATCCATTTTATCATGTTTATCCTTGTATATCGAATATATTGATATTACACTTACATTCATGTATTTGTTAATGTATTTTAATGTTTTATTTCATTTTTGCAAACATTAACATTCAATGATTTCAAAATCCTAACATCTCACCCTTTCTAAGTGTTGAAATACACAATCAAAGGTAAAAGACTTGTTTTGTGAGATGCAATCCATCCTAGACATTCCTTCCATGCAAACATATGGTAACACATATGAAGCATGGTGAGTACAAGACATCAAGTTGTGTGACACTTGAGTATCACTCTTGATGTTACTTTTACATGAACTTTTAAAGTGTGCCAACAATCAAAGTTACACACTATGACCTCTAAATCTAGATTGTGCCACTTTTATTGATTTTCATGTTTTTCAAAAACTATATTGGCACATCCTAAAATCCTTTAGGATTAAAGCTCAAATGTTTTTCCAAGGCACCCATAACCTTGAAAATAACCTAAAGTGCCATCTTTACCATGGTTGAGTTAACTACTCATCCAATCATGGTTGGCACATTCTAATCCATTTAACGTTAATCAATCATGCTCTTTGGAACCCAAAATCTATTTGAGCTCATTGAATTAACTAGGTATTCCTTAGGGATAACCTCCCTAGATAGCTTCCTAATGACCTTTCTAGGCTTATTAGCCTTGGTCATTTTGGTCTTGCCTAGGTTAACCTTAAGGATTGCCTCCCTAACAACCTTCTTAGCGGCCACCCTAGGTTTCTTCAAAACCTTGGCCACGAGGAACAAACCTTGGTCAACTCTAGGGATGATTTCCCCATTAACCTTGGTCTTCCTAGACCTAGTTAGTGTTCCATAGTCAAATGGAACACTATGATAAGTCACCTTGGACTTAGGTTTGTGACCCAAACCATTCTTGCCCTTGGTTGACTTTTGACTCTTAGGTGCTAGATGTTGACTTTGACTTCTTGACCTAGGAGTTTGACCATTAGACCCTTTAAAATGATTTTGCATAGTGTTGAGGGTCTTCTCAAGTTTTTCAAGTCTTGACCTCAAGGCTTGATTTTCTAATTCTAATTGCCCAATTTTAGAATTTTGATTTAAATCTTGGGCATTGGACTTCCTTGGCATACGCCTAGTCCATTTTGGATTAACACCTAGATGTTCTTGTATTTTCTTAATAGATTCCCTATGTATGGTTTTTCTAGGGACATTAGTCCCAAATTTCTCCTTATTACTAAAATGGACACTTTTAGCTCCTAATAAAAAACATTTATTCCTATTAGCATGCTTTTCATAAATTGCAGGAGAATTTAAATTCCTAGCACGATTTTTAACATTTAAATTAGAAGATGCACTACTAAAATGTACCTTAGGGTTATCCTTAGCTCCCCCTACTTGTGATGCTTCTTCTTGGGTCTTTTTCCTCCCCCTAGAGCATTGACTTCTATAATGCCCCTTTTGATGACACTTGAAGCATATAATATGCTCCTTGCTCTTTTGACTTGGGGAACCGGCATCCTTTGACTTTTGTTGACTTTTGGGCGCCAGAGAAGCTTTCCTAACATTCTTTGGGCATTTGCTCTTATAATGCCCATACTCCCTACACTCAAAGCACATTATATCATTTTTATTTGAAGATAAAGTGTTTGAGTTAGCTAGGGTGGTGGTAGGTGCCGGAGTTGAATTTTGAGCTTCCTCATCTTGATCGGATGTTGAAGTCTCTTCTTGAGGTTGCTCTGGTGTAGAGGATGGTCTCTCCTCCTCAATCCTAGAAGTAGATGCTTCTTCCATCTCTTCTACTTCTTCTTTCTCCGATCCGGAAGTTGACTCCATCTCAACTTCCGATTCCTCACTTTCACTTGAGGATGAACTCTCCTCATGGAATCTTGCCAATTTTCTCCATAGCTCCTTGGCATACATGTAATCCCCTAGCTTGCACAAAACATGATTAGGGATTAAATCTTCCAACAGTTTCGTTACCTTAATTTCAGTCTTGAGCTTTTGGTGTTGCTCTTGGGTCCACTTTTTCAATTTTAGGACATTCCCCTTCTTATCCCTAGGGGGTTCAAGGCCTTCAACGAGGATGAACCAATCCTCTATGTTTATCATCAAGAATGTTTCCATTCTTGCTCTCCACGCCGGAAAATCTTCTGGATCATATGGAGGTGGAGTATTGATATCCCATCCAAGCTTGTCTTGGAATTCCATCATCATCCTCTAGCCTTTTGTCTTAGCTCCCGGCGGTTAGTCTGTAGAAGAGCCCCGGGCTCTGATACCACTTGTTAGGAATATTGGAACGGCTAGAGGGGGGTGAATAGCGTCGTTCTCAAGTTGTCGGAAATCGATCGCGTTCGTCTCTACAATTTCATTAGCGCTACGGAATATAGATATAATACAATAATGAAATGGACAAGCACACACAAAGACACGAAGATTTAACGTGTTTCGGAACCGCACGGTTCCTACTCCACGGATCGGGTTCGTACGAACCCTAGCGATGCCAATCACACACCACTATAATAATAACTCCTTCTCGGAACAATCCGGAGGCGGAGAAACCTCGTACAATATGATTACAACAATAATCAAGTAGATACAAGCAAATACAATATGAAATACAAATGCAAGTAAAGGAAAAACACTTTACAAGAGCTTTGGATTGCTTGATCTTTGATTGCCTTGAACTAGCTTTGAAGGACTGGAAAGCACCAACTTCCCTCTTCAATTTCGCTCAAGAAAATCGCTATCTTTTCCTCCATCACGAGCTCCTTATATACGAAAAGGTCGATCACCATCGACGGACCATCACCGATCGATCACACCGCTGTGAGACAACGGTGTATTCCACGCTGGAAAAAAATCCAACGGCTAGGATATCAGTCGACTGATCATGACCATCAGTCGACTGATGAGCCATCACTCGACTGCTCGTCTCAGCAGTCGAGTGAGACTCCATTCTATGGCCGAAAATCCGAGCATCAGTCGACTGATCACATGATCAATCGATCGCTGCCATCATCGATCGCTAACAATGGCATGCAGGCTACTTCCCAGCCAAAACCCTAGTTGACTTGGTCCATGAGCCACATGGCATCATCGACACACCTTAAACATGAGGTTTTAACCCAAGTATGGTTCCCCCATACTTGCTAGACCACCCTTAGCCTAGACCTAAGCCTTCTAGCCACCTCCATCAGCCTCACGCCTCTCGGATCCCTCCAAGTCATCCATGACTTGTTCATCCCTCGCGCTAGCCTTCGGGTGCTTCCATCGGCTATGTCATGCTAACGGTGTCTACACCGCCAAGGCACATTGGACTTACGCCGCCAAGACTCCGCTTGGACTTTACGTCGCCAACCATTGGACTTATGCTGCCAAGACTCCCGCTTGGACTTTACGCTGCCAATATCAAACCCTTGGACTTCTCAAATGCCAAGGCTCAAGCTTGGACTTTCCCTTGCCAACCCATGTTGGACTTTCCATTCCAAGACCATGCTTAGACTTTCCATGCCAAGACCCATAATTGGACTTCCCTTGCCAACCCATGTTGGACTTCTCAAATGCCAAGACCATGCTTGGACTTTTCATGTGCCAAGTGCCCCACTTGGACTTTCCATGCCAAGTACTCAAGACTTGGACTTTACCAAATGACAATTACATTGTCATATGTTTTTGTCGAAACATCAAAACATCACTCAAGTCAAACTCGAGTCCTGGTCAATCGTGACCTGGGCCGATTGCACCAACATTTAGCACTCGGTCTATATATGTAGACTGCGAAAGACCAAACAACCGTTTTGATCTATCTTTATAGATCTTAATCCTGAGGATGTAGGTTGCTTCTCCCAGGTCTTTCATGGAGAATGTCTTTGACAACCAAATCTTAACTGATTGTAAGACTGAAACATCACTTCCTATAAGTAATATGTCATCGACATTCAATACAAGGAACACAACTGCACTCCCACTGACCTTCTTGTACACACAAGGTTCGTCTGGATTTTGTGAGAAATCAAACTTTTTGATTGTCTCATCAAAATGGATATTCCAGCTCCTAGATGCTTGCTTCAATCCATATATGAACTGTCGTAATTTGCATACCTTGGTTTTATCAACTGATGTGAAACCCTCAAGTTGTATCATATACACGTCCTCGAGTAGGTTTTCATTAAGCGAAGCTATTCTCACATCCATCTGTCATATCTCATAATCATAATGAGTTGTTATGGCTAGGAGCATCCGAATGGATTTAAGCATAGCAATAGGTGAATAGGTTTCATTATAATCAACACCTTGCTTTTGACGATATCCTTTCGCCACTAATCTAGCCTTATAGGTAATCACATTACCATCCATGTCGGTTTTCTTCTTGAAAACCCACTTGCACCCAATAGGCTTTATGCCTTCAGGTGGGTCAACCAAGGTCCAAACTTGGTTTTCATATATGGAATCGATTTCCAACTTCATGGCTTCAAGCCACTTATCCCTTTCTGTACTTGTCAGAACTTCTTCATAACTGGTAGGCTCCTCATAATCAATGAGTAATACTTCATTCAATTCACTTACGAGAAATCCATAACTCTCTGGAATATTGCATGCTCTACCAGACCTACGAAGATGTGGTGTCTCAATAGGTCCAGCCGATGGCTCATCACTATGAGTTATCGGCTATGGTGCTTCACCAGGTGTCCCATCAATGTCTATTTGAGTCTCTCGAGCCTCCTCAAGCTCAATGACACTCCCACTATTTTCTTGCAAGAGAAACTCTTTCTCTAGAAACACAACATGTCTTGTAACAAACACTTTTTGTTCCACAGGATGATAGAATTGGTAATCCCTTGTTTCCTTAGGGTATCCAATAAATATATATTTATTAGACTTAGCATCCAATTTGTCTAATACAGTCCGCTTCACATAAGCAGGACAACCCCATATTTTCAAATAAGATACATGAGGTTTCTTACTATTCCATATCTCATATGGAGTAGTAGAGAGTACCTTGGTTGGCATTCTATTTAACAAGTAAACAACTGTCTGAAGTGCATAGCCCCAAAAGGACTTGGGAAGATTCGCATGATTCATCATTGACCTAACCATGTCAAACAAGATCCGGTTACACCTCTCAGATACCCCATTATGTTGCGGTGTATATGGCAGAGTCCATTGAGATAATATACCATTGTCTCTTAGATAATCTAGAAACTCTTGACTTAAGTATTCTCCACCTCGATCTGATCGAAGTATTTTAATACTCTTGTCATGTTGTTTCTCTACTTCATTTCTGAATTCTTTGAACCTTACAAAGGCTTTAGACTTGTGTTTCATCAAGAACACATACTCAAACTGTGAGTGATCATCGGTGAAGGTAATGAAGTACCTATAGCCTCCTAAAGCTTGAGTTGACATAGGTCCACATACATCAGTGTGTATTAGACCTAGCAACTCTCCCACCTGTTCACCTTTTCCTGTAAAAAGGTAACTTAGTCATCTTGCCTTTTAAGCATGATTCACATGTATCTTATGAATCCAATTTAAACGATTCCAGAATTCCACATCGGTATAATTCGGACATGCATTTCTTTCTTGCATGGACAAGACGACAATGCCACATGTAGGAGTCTAATTGATTATCCATTCGAGCACACTTGTTACTCTCTTCGATATTGAAAGTGTCATTGGATACGTCCAACGTATAAATACCATTACTTAAAGTTCCAATCCCATTAAGAACGACATTCAAAGTTATGTAACAATAATTGTTACTAAAACTTAAATGGTACCCATTTCTATTCAAACAAGAAATAGAAATGATGTTCTTTATCAACGAAGGAACATAAAAGAAATTGTCCAGTTCTAAGATAAGTCCTTTAGGAAGTTTCAACAAATATGTTTCGATGGCGAGTACAGCAACCTTTGCTCCATTCCCAACATGTAAATTTGACTCTCCCTTGACGAGTCTTCTTCTATTTCTTAGCCCATGTATGCCATTACATATATGTGAGCTACACCCAGTATCCAATACCCAAGTGTCTTAAGGAAATAGAATGATAATCAATAATGAAGATATCTGAAGAAGATGGGGCATCTGATGCCTTATTCTTCTTCACGGACTCAAGATAAATCTTGCAGTTTCTTCGCCAATGGCCCTCCTTGCCATAATAATGGTAAGTGCCCTTTTGAGATGGTTCTGCTTTTTTAGCCTTTTCCTTCCTCTTCTATTGTTCCTTTAACTTCCTCTTACAACCATTCTTCGAGGAATCAACTAACATCATCGTCCCCTGCTCATGCTTCACAGATGGCTACACAGTCTTCAGCATGTTGAGCAGTACCACAGATGAACATTCTTGTATCTCAGAGCTGAAGAGGAGCTTGGAGACTTCGAGCCTTTCGAATCTCACTTGCTCATCAAACAACTTATAAAGATGAAAGACTATGGTATTAGCATCCATATGCTCATGCTACTTCCGCAGCTCAGGTACCATCGCGGCTAGCATGATGCAACTCGCCATTTCAGAATCAGTCACATGTTTCTGATAGGCCAACAATTGGTCCGGAGTTGCATTGTCACTAGGACGGGCAGGAAGAGGCGCTTCGAGGACATTCACAAGCTTTTCAACCTTGAGAACAATTCTCAGGTTGAATCCAAAAGTCAATCCAAGAAGTTCGACCCAGTAAATTTATTTGAATCCAATATAGAATGCAAATTCAAAAACATAATGATTAATCAATTATCCTAGAAATACAAAACGAGCATATATGAGAAATAAGATTTAAAATGCATCAACATACATTCATAAATCCCATTCATTTTTCGAATTTTCAAAAACCCTAAAATCACTTCGGGAGATCGTAGGTCCATCTCCGAATGGGCTGATATCCAACATAGATATGAACAACCTTGGAGAGAGTCCAACAAGTCATTCATAACTACGATGGTAGGTATCAAATATACCGATTGCATATCACATATATGCAACTATCACAATGTGCTATCAACTAATTGAATGTTCACACATACATCGGGTTGTTAACTCATTAACAAGTATGCATCATATGCATAGCACCCAACTTCACCTCCCTTCACATCAACCTTGGAGAGAGTCCAACAAGCCGATGCTCCAGATTAAAGCCAACCCATTAATCGAGAAATAGTTTGAATATGGTTAGAGCATATTCAACCAATTAGCCCCGCTTGGAGAGAGTCCAACAACAAAAGCTAACGATTGACCTCTGACTCTTATCATTTTAGTATTAAACTATTTCATGGTTTGAACATGTTCAGGTTTGAGCCGGGCTTGGAGAGAGTCCAACAACCCAAATAGGAAACAGAACTCTGGTTCTAACCATATTAATGGAAGGTGTAGGCTTTAATATTATGTTAGGGTTTTTATGTCTCATCCTCTTTGCATGCAATATCTACATGGCATGACATACATGACATATATCTACATGTCACGACATGCATGACATAATGATATGCATCTAATGCAATTACATGTCATACAATTATGGCTTCTACAAAATTTCCTTATATGTCATAACTATTTATGAAAATAAAATATGTTTAAGATTTGATTCTCAAAATCAAATCATGATTAAATTAGGAAATAAATTTCTAAATCAAATCACATATTTTATTTATGGAATGTCTCAATTAAGGAAAGTCAATTTTTAATTTAGGAAACAAATTTCCTAAATTGTCAAAACTATTTATGGAAATAAAATATATTTTAGATTTGATTTCCCAAATCAAATCATGATTAAATTAGTAAATAAATTTCTAAATCTAATAAAATAATTTATTTATGGAAAATATTAATTTCCATAAATACTTCTAACTTTCCAAAAGTAGAAGATTTCCATAAATACTTCTAGACTTCCAAAATTAGAAAATTTCGATAAATAATTCTAACTTTCCAAAAGTAGAAAATTTCATAAATACAATTATGACTATCGCAAAACAATTTTATGATTATGTCGAAATACAACCTGAGCTCTGATACCATTGTTGGGTTTCCGGCACTGCGGCGAGTGTGTGTTCGATCATGTTTCGTAAATATGTGCTCAGCGGAAGAAATAAAAAGCAATAAATCTAATTTATTACATCACACAGACCACATGCATGCATAGTACAACATGTGTAGACATAATCGTAAATTCAAATTTTGCAATAAAAGAAAATTATTCTATGTATACCTGATGTATCACGTGTAATGGGAAAGGAATCAACCGGAGCGACCCTCGCTAGAATCGCCTCTATCTGTATCCACGTCGTGTATCTTCGGGATGACATCACAAAGACACGAGCCTCATATTTGTACGAGTCACTAGCCTCATGTCGAAGACGATGTGATCGAGAGAAGATCACAATCCAAAACAAAATTTGGATTCAAAACCAAGTCCTCAAAACTCGCTTCTCCGGAGAGGTATTCATCAACCGTTTGATGAAATCTTCGTCCTCTACCTATGAGGATTACCGGAGATCGAATCCCAGGCAAGGTAGCCGCTGTCGGAGCTCAAACGTCGTCCAAACGACGTTCCGACATGAAGGAAATAAGCTGTCCAAAAAATTGGACAGCTTTGGTGGAGAACTTGCGCCGGCCAAATAAGGAAAGCTAGATGCTCACCTTGTCGCCGGAGCCAAGGAAGATCGCCGGAGGCTCGCCGGAGGATCGCCGGCAGGAACTTGGACGCCAACAACAGCTTGGACGGTGGCACAAGGGCTGGGCGGCAACCTAGTTGGGCGGCGGCACAAGTGTTGGGATGTATACTGAAAGCCTAGCTTTTTTGTATGAACATTTTATTTTGAAATAAGAATCACATGATCATTGTTTGGACTTTATATTTATTATATGTGTGCATATTGTCTAATATTTTACATTGTATATAACATGGTGCTTGGTGTGGCACAGAAGATCATGTTATCAGTCCCTTGTAGAATATAAGTAGAGGCTCACAACCAAGATGGTTTTGGACAAACCATTGGCATGGTTGTAGTGTAGCTTGGTATTGTTTTGTCTTGAACATAGAGTTACACTAGTACACTTAGGTGTATTGAGCAAGACCGACATAGAGGTGATTCAATTTATTGCTGACTACATAATTGAATCGGACCTCGGATATTATGTTTTACATGCTCTTAATCCCGATATAATAACGGGCACATGTACTTAGTATTTATTTCTTTGATTTACCAAAGGGTGAGATTTCTATGGATTAAATCAATATGCCCGGTAAGTTGGGAAATGATATTATTTACATGGTGTGCCGTTGATTATAGGAGGAAACCGTGTCCTATATATTAGGTTGATGATGTCCCCTTGAGGAGCTCATAAGGTTCATCATGTAAACCCTGCAGGTTTACTTAGTCAACATGATGATAAGGTTGAGTGGTACTACTCGAGGAGTTAGATGTTAATTGATTGATGGTCAGTAAATCAATCAATTGATGGACATTCGATATCTTAAACACGGGGAGATGGATGTACAAATAATATATGGAGCCGATATTAATTTATGGTGGTTGGTGAGGTAGTTCAATGATGATCCTCTAGTGGAATGGAACATCATTGATGGATCAAGTTTGTGTCGTTCCGATCCATCGGGTTGCCAAGATCCAACTCCTCCTCATGGTCCCTATTGTAGCCTATTAACACTTCATGAAGTCTAGATGCAATGATGGAAAACAAAACTCTAGAACCGACGGTTGAGATCAAATCTCTAGATCCGACGATTGAGATCAAATCTCTAGATCCGACGGTTGAGATTAAATCTCTTGATCCGACGGTTGGGATTAAATCTCTAGATCCGACGGTTGAGATTAAATCTCTTGATCCGACGGTTGGGATTATGTCTCCAGAACCGACGGTGGAGATTAAATCTCTAGAACCGACGGTTGAGATTAAAACCCTAGATCCAATGGAGGAGATTAAACCAAGGCCTAAACCTAACTCTATATATATGGGCTTGGGCTTGGGTGACAAAAGAGATGGAAAAACCTAATTGAGATAAGGTGGGAAGGTGCAAGAAATAGGAGGGGGCTAGGGTTAGGGTTTGGTTCACAATGGTCGGCGGCAACCCTTCTTCCTCCTTCCTCCTTGGTTTGGCCGGCGCCCAAGCTTCTCCCTTCCTTCTATGGCTTAGGTTGGATGGCATTAGGATAGCTTCCCTTGGGCGGCAATCAAATCCTAGATGGGATAGGATTTGGGTTGGGGGCTAGGGTTAGGTTTTGGTTCACAATGGTGGGCGGCAACCCTTCTTCCTCCTTCCTCCTTGGTTTGGCCGGCGCCCAAGCTTCTCCCTTCCTTCTATGGCTTAGGTTGGATGGCATTAGGATAGCTTCCCTTGGGTGGCAATCAAATCCTAGAAGTGATAGGATTGGGGTTGGGCGGCTAGGGTTATGGTTTTAGGATTAGGGTGGGCGGCAACAAGAAGATGAAGATCCTTTTCTTCTTCCTTCTAAGTGTTGGCCGGCCACTATCCTTGTTCCCTCTACCTTGGCCGGAGCTCAACCTATTCTCCTTCCCTTCATCCATGGCCGGAAATTGGGAGAGCTTTGTCTAGGGTTTGGTCGGCAACAAGGAGGAGGATTGTTTTCCTTTCCTTTCTCCAAGTGTTGGCCGGCGCCCATGCCCTTGTTGTTTCTCTTTTGGTTGGTTTCCATACTCCATTTGATCTTCCTTGGCCGGCGGCAACATCGAGTTTATTGACTTGGTGGCCGGTTCTAGAAAGGAAGATGAGTTTTGTTTTAGGATCTTCCTTTGTTCCTAGTGAACAAGGAAAGGAAGATTGGTGATCTAGGAGGCTTCAACTTTTGGTAGATCGTCGCCCACACGACGTCCAAAAGGAGGGAGGACATACAATAGAAGATCAAGCGGTATAACAAGAGGTATAATCTTTTTTATTTTGATTAATGTTCTTTTGTATTATGTTTATAATTGCTTTTCAATTATATGCATGTATTATATGGATGTTTACTTTACAGGGGTTCCAGGAAACCCGACGACTAGTTCAAAAAATATATCTTTGTTCTTCTTTGGATTGGGATAGTCTTTCTTCCAATGTCCATCCTGCTAGTAAGTGAAGTACTTGCCTTTCGGCTTCTTCACTCCTCCCTGAGATCCTCCCACCACATTTTCTCTACCTTGTTTCTCCTTCTTCTTGCCTTTCGGCTTAAAAGTAGAAACCTTTTTGAGCAACCATGGCTTGAGGACACTCTTTGAAGAGTGCATACTTGTACTTCTTAGCAGATAAGACAATATCTAGATTCTTTCCAATCAACATTATTGGGTACAGTAAGTTTATTTCCTTTAGTATCATAGTAAGTGGACTGAAAGTCATTTTTAAAAATCCTAAGAATCACATAGATCATTACTTTAGATTTCAAATATTATTGATTTCTCAAAACAATAAAATTCCGAAATCAACCAACACCTCAAAACACCGAGAATATCGCATGCCACACTGTGTGGACGTATACGAATTCTACATTTGTAAGAGGAGGTTTTACCCATTTATTTTATTATCTTGTCAACCTTACTTTTTGACAAATAAAATTAATAGTTGGTTCCTCTTTGGCCCTACAAATAAAAGCAGTGACTCCGATGGGGAGGATACCTTTATTTGCATCTAAGTGTGCACCATTACACGATACTAAGGGAATTATTTCGGATTATGTGCCTTACCGCTGTGGAAGTACACACGCTCCTAGATAATTTCCTATAACCATTATTTGACCTAGTGATCCGCAAACAAACTCATCCGCAGGGAGGAAGGCACTCAGAGCTAACACGCAAGTTTGTTGCATCACACGTCAAATTGTAATGGAGGCCGCGGGAATTAATTAAAATATCCCTCTCCCACTTAGTAAATTGAAAATGAGGAATTTTCAAGCACACACAACATGCATATAAAATAAATCAGCAATAAATATGGAAAAAAACATAATTTTTCCAACTATTATGGCTTTGTTCTTCAATATGCGTCCCGCCATGTCGCCACCTCATCCGCTCCACCTTTTCCGTGCACAAGCCACATAAAGAGATCCGAGCCGAGATATATCATTTTAATTTACATCCATCGATCCTATGCTCCACGAAGGAGTGTTCAAATACTCTAGATCGAAAGTAAACTAAAATGAGCGGCTAAACAATGCCGTATTTAATTACAAAATTTAAATACTAATCTAGCCTCGTCAACCCCGAGGATTCAAATAATAAATATTTAAACACATACAATCACATACACACATATAGCCATAATAGTCGGATCTTACGCCTACAATGAAAGAGTTAAACTACGCATATCCTACTATTATCCGACACATATAATATATGAAAAAGTGCATAAAAATTAATCGAATCCTAAACACACAAAATCGAAAACCGTGGCTCTGATACCATTTGCTGGTAACTCATGCTTCTCGGAGGCTCATTGGCTCCCATGTCACCGGATTAAAATTTTCACTAATGAAAACTAATCCGGATGGGATGAGTTTCCTAAGCACAATCAATTCATCGTCGTGCTAACGACTCGAGCAATCGCTTGAACAAACTTGTTGTTCAAGCAATCAACTCTTCTAGTCGGTTAGCCGCGGAAGAGACGACGAACGGATCGCCGGTTTTTGTGTTTGTCTTTGTTAGTAATATATGAGAGATGTCCTAAGGCAATCGCCTTATGTATGAACCATTTATATGATAAATGAAGATTCACTATTTGAGTATACATGTTTAATTTATTTGATTGGATCTTAAACTCATTTACTGAATGTCCACGATACGATTCACAGCATGAGAGAATTTGTGATTGGATCACAACTAGTGAGTATCTCTACATGTGTAATTGTGATGTATCGGAATTATCCCTAGTCGATGAATTGATGGATTTGGACACCATCAATTCTGTCGAGACTAGCACGAGGTATACTCCTTGGTGTATCCAAGCAGCTGATTCTCACTGGCTGGAGACATAGTGATGTCCGGAGTTGATCGTGGATGCTAGTTATGGTAACTAGTTCATTGGAGTGACCAGCCGTAAGACTTCATATGGTTCTCTGCATATATAGATATGTCAATGAAGTTCTTACTGTGACTTAAGTGCGATGTTCCTTTGACTTGCAGTATTCAAGTCATCTTGATCATGGAGACTTATGCTTTGACATCTTAAGCAAACATCTCTAAGGAGATGTGGACCCGGGATGATTTGGTATAAGTCGAAGTGATCGAAGGTGTTTGAATAGCTTATAAAGGATTCACCACTCCTTGCGAGGAGATGTATACCCATGGCCTCTCGTCGGATTGTTACTAAAGTCTTTGGCCAAAGCAATACATGTTTAGAGTAAGGTACTCTTCGATACATGTGGAGTAACTAGAATCCGTAAGACGAGGAAATGATACTTGGGCTAGGTGTGACGTAGTCAGCCTAGTGGGGACTGACACAATAGACCATGTCCTGAACCAAGTGGGTATAAGATGAGTGAAGGGAATGGGGCACGATTCATTCGAGCATCAAGGGTTTCGTAAATAGTTCGATCAACCGTTGATCTTTTGGTTAATTGGGGATCATGATGTACTACTAGGTGCCACTCATGATCGCTCTATAATTAATGGTTAATTATAGACGGCCAACATAAACCGAGAACCTATTTGGTCACACGACAACGAGTGTAATCCAAAGGATTTAAAACGAGCTTGAGAATGGGATTCTCGCATCGAGAGAAACTATGTTTGGTTGGACCAAACATAAAGCGAGCATGAAATTGTTTGATCGCAATGGAAGCGTGGATGGGCGTGTGTCTTATGAAGACATAATGGATGGACCAAAATGGTTTGGTTCTAATCCAATGGATAAGAATAAACCAAAGGGTTTGGTTTATTTTAAACGAATGAACCAAAAGTTGGTTCGTTTTTAACTTAAAATAAACCATCATGGTTTGGTTTATTTTAACTTATCTTAATGGAGCGGTTAACGGGCTTTATGGATATGATCCATTAACCATTAAGAGAATTAGTTCTCTATAAAATAGGGATTAAACCCTAACCCTAAACCTAATCATCTAGTTGCCGCCCAACACCTAGTTGCCGCCCAACACATTGTGGCCGCCCAACATCTTGTTGCCGCCCAGCTTGGTGCAGCCTTCCAACTTGTTGCCGGCGAGCAAGCTTCAGCCGGTGAACCTCCGGGGACCCTCCGGTGATCCCCTAAAAGGTTCGGCATCAAGGTGAGCTGTTGTCTCCTTGTTTTGGCCGGCGCCTATCTCCTCCACCAAGCTGTCCAGTTTTCTGGACAGCTTCTTCTCCCTTCGGAGCATCGTTTGGGCGACGGTTAGTGCTCCGACAGCGGCTAACATACCGGGGATTTGATCTCCGGTAATCCTCTGAGGTGGAGGACGAAGGATTCGTCAAACGGTTGACGAATACCTCTCCGGAGAAGCGAGTTTTGAGAACTCGTTTTAGGTCCGAATTTGGATTCGGATCGTGATCATCTCTCGATCACGTCGTCTTCAACACGAGGCTAGTAACCTGTACGAAGACGAAGCTCGTGGCTTGGCGAAGTCATCCCGAGGAGCTCGGCGTGGATACGGATAGAGACGATTCTTACGAGGATCGTTCCGGTTGATGCCGTTCCCGCTACACGTCATACGGAAGGTATAACGTAGTTTAATTTCCTTTTATTGCAATTTTAATTTACGGTTATGTCTACACTTGTTGTAATAGCATGCATGTGTTGTGTGTGTTGTAATAAATAGGAGTATTTATTATTTTTATTGCTTCCGCTGTGCTCATGTTTACGAAACATGATCGAACACACACACGCCATGTGCGGAAACCCAATAAAGGTATCGAGCCAGGTTGTGTTTCGACATAATCGTAAAATGGTTTTGCGATAGTCATAATGTATTTCTGGAAATTTTCTAAATTTTGGAAATTTAGAAGTATTTATGGAAATTTTTCAATTTTGGAAAGTCTAGAAGTATTTATGGAAATCTTCCACTTTTGAAAAGTTGGAAGTATTTATGGAAATTGATATTTTCCATAAATAAAATATTTGATTAGATTCTGGAAATTTGTTTCCTAATTTAATCATGATTTGATTTGGGAAATCAAATCTTAAAATATTTTATTTCCATAAGTAGTTTTAATGATTTAGGAAATTGGTTTCCTAAATAGATTTTCCTTAATCAAATAATTCCATGAATAAAATATGTGATTAGATTTGGAAATTTGTTTCCTAATTTAATTATGATTTGATTTGGAGAATCAAATCTTAAACATATTTTATTTCCATAAATAGTTATGACATATAAGGAAATTATATACATGACATAATTGTATGCCATGTTATTGGATTAGATGCATAACATTATGCCATGCGTGTCGTGACATGTAGATGTATGCCATGTTTGCCATGCCATGTAGATAATAGTTATTTGCATGCAAAGAGGATGAGACATAAAACCCTAACTCAATATTAAAGCCTACACCTTCCATTAATATGGTTAGAACCAGAGTTCCTGCTTGTTTGTTTGGGTTGTTGGACTCACTCCAAGCCCTACTCGAACCTCAACATGTTCAAATCATTGGAATAGTTTAACTCTAATATGGTAAGAGTCGAGGTCAATCGTTAGTTTGGGTTGTTGGACTCACTCCAAGCTGGGCTAATTGGTTGAATGCGCCTAACCATATTAAAACTATTTCGCGATTAATGGGTCGGCTTTAACCGAGCATCGGTTTGTTGGACTCTCCAAGGTCGATGTAAAGGGAGGTGAAGTTGGGTGCTATGCATATGATGCATACTTGTTAATGTGTTAACAACTCGATGTATGTGTGAACATTCAATTAGTTGATAGCACATTGTGATAGTTGCATATACGTGATATGCAATCGGTATAGATGATACCTACCATCGTAGTTATGAATGGCTTGTTGGACTCTCTCCAAGGTTGTTCATAACTATGATGGATATCAGCCCATTCGGAGATGGACCTACGATCTCAAGTGATTTTGGGGTTTTTAAATTCAAAAATGAATGGGATTTATAAATGTATATTGATGCATTTTAAAATCATCTTTCTCATATATGCTCGCTTTGTATTTCTAAGTTAATATATTGATCATGATGTGTTTGAATTTGCGTTCCATTTTGGATTCAAATAAATTGATCCGAACTTCTTGGATCGGCTTAGAAACTTGAGAATTGTTCTCAAGGTGAAAAGCTTGTGTATGTCCTCGGCGCCTCTTCCCGCTTCCCTAGTGATGCAACTTTGGACCAATTGTTGGCCTATCGTAAACATGTGAGTGATTCGAACAAATGAGTTGCATCATGCTAGCCGCGATGGAACCCAAGCTACAGCGGCATGAGCATATGGATGCTCATATCATAGTCCTTCATCTCGTGAGTTGGTTGATGAGCAAGTGAGATTCAAAGGTTCAAGTCTCCAAGCTCCTCTTCACCTCGAGATGCGAGGAGGCTTCATCTGGTATCGCCAACATGCCAAAGACTGTGGAGTCTTCGAGAAGCATGAGCGAGGGGACTTGTTAGTTGATTCTCAAAGAAAGGTTCTAAGAGGAAGTCAAAGGAATGAGAAGGGAAAGAAGAGAAGGGCTAAGAAGGTAGAACTAGCACAAAAGGAAACTTGCCATCATTATGGCAAGGAGAGCCATTTGCGAAGAAAGTGCAAGATTTATCTTGAGTCCATGAAGAAGGATAAGGCATCGGATGCCCCATCTTCTTCAGAAATCTTCTTTATTGATTGTCATTCTATTTCCTTAGACACTTGGGTATTTGATACTGGGTGTGGCTCACATATATGTAATGACATACATGGGCTAAGGAATAGAAGAAGACTCGTCAAGGGGAGAGTCAAATTTACGTGTTGGGAATGGAGCAAAGGTTGCTGCACTCGCCATCGGAACGTATTTGTTGAAACTCCCTGCAGGACTTGTCTTAGAACTGGACAATTGCTTTTATATTCCTTCGTTGATAAAGAACATCATTTCTATTTCTTGTTTAAATAGAAATGGTTTCCATTTGACGTTTAGTAACAATTGTTGTTACATAACTTTGAATGGGGTTCTTTATGGGACTGGAACTTTAAGCAATGGTGTTTATACGTTGGACGTATCCAGTGACATTTGCAATATCGAAGCGAGCAACAAGCATGCTCGAAAGGATAATCAAATAGACTCCTATATGTGGCATTGTCGTATTGGCCATATAAGCAAGAAACGCATGTCCGAATTACACCGATGTGGAATTCTGGAATCGTTTGAATTGGATTCATACGATACATGCGAATCATGCTTAAAAGGCAAGATGACTAAGTTACCTTTTACTGGAAAAGGTGAACGAGTGGGAGAGTTACTAGGTTTGGTACATACTGATGTATGTGGACCTATGTCAACTCGAGCATTAGGAGGCTATAGCTACTTCATTACCTTCACCGATGATCACTCACGGTTTGGGTATGTGTTCTTGATGAAACACAAGTCTGAAGCCTTTGAAAGGTTCAAAGAATTCAGAAATGAAGTAGAGAAACAACATGACAAGAGTATTAAAATACTGATCGGATCGAGGTGGTGAATACTTAAGTCAAGAGTTTCTTGATTATCTAAGAGACAATGGCATATTGTCTCAATGGACTCGCCTATACACCACAAAGATAATGGTGTATCCGAGAGGCGAATCGACCTTGTTGGACATGGTCAGTCAATGATGAATCATGCAACTCTTCCCAAGTCCTTTGGGGCTATGCACTTGCATTTTACTTGTTAAATGTAATGCCTACCAAGGTAGTCTCAACTACTCCATATAAGATATGGAATAGTAAGAAACCTCATGTATCTTACTTGAAGATATGGGGTTGTCTCGCTTATGTGAAGCGGATCAGACGCATAAATTGGATGCAAAGTCTGATAAATGTCTATTTATTGGATACCCTAAGGAAACAAGGGGTTACCAATTCTATCATCCTGTGGAACAAAAGGTGTTTGTTTCAAGGCATCGTGTTTCTAGAGAAAGAGTTTCTCTTGCAAGAAAACAGGGAGTGTCCTTTGAGCTTGAGGAGGCTCTGAGAGACTCAAATAGACATTGATGAGATACGTGAGCACAACACCTGACAACTCATAGTGACGAGCAATCTACGACTTATTGTAACACCACATCTTCAGAGATCCGTAGAACACGCAATATTCCCGAGAGATATGGATTTCGTAAGTGAATCGAACGACGTGTTACTCATTGATGATGAGGAGCCTACCGCTTATGAAGAAGTGCCGATAAGTTCGTAGAAGGGATAAGTGGCTTGGTGCCATGAAGTCAAATGGATTCCATGTACGAAAACCAAGTTCGAACTTGGTCGACCCACCAAGGCATAAAGCCTATAGGGTGCAAGTGGTTTTCAAGAAGAAAATCGACATGGATGGTAATGTGATTACCTATAAGGTTAGATTGGTGGCAAAGGATATCGCCAAAAGCAAGGTGTTGATTATGATAAACCTATTCGCCTCAGTAGCTATGCTTAAATCCATTCGATGCTCCCGCCATAGAGCTCATTATGATTATGAGATATGGCAGATGGATGTGAAAACAGCTTTCCTTAATGGAAACTCGCTCGAGGACGGTATATGATACACCGAGGGTTTCACATCGGCTGATAAAACCAAGGTATGCAAATTGCATCCATTTATGGATCAAGCAAGCATCCAGAGTCGAATATCCGCTTTGATGAGACAATCAAAAGTTTGATTTCACAAAATCCGCATTTAACCTGTGTGTACAAGAAGGTTAGTGGGAGTGCAGTCGTGTTCCTAGTATTGTATGTCGATGACATATTACTTATAGGAAACGATGTTTCAATCTTACAGTCACTGAAGGTTTGGTTATCCAAGACATTCTCCATGAAAGACCTGGGAGAAGCAACCTACATCCTCGGGATTAAGATCTATAGAGATAGATCGAAACGGTTGCTTGGTCTTTCGCAGCCTACATATATAGACCGAAAAGCAAAGAGGTTTAGCATGTCGGAATCCAAGAAAGGTTATCTACCCATCGTGCATGGGGTACACCTTTCAAGTCTATGTGTCCGCACGTAAGACGAGAGGATTTGCATGAGTAAGATTCCCTATGCATCCGCAATAGGATCTATCATGTATGCTATGTTATGTACGAGGCCCGATGTATCGTATGCTCGAGTGTCACGAGCAGATACCACCGATCCAGAATGGATCATTGGGTGGTTAAGACGATCCTTAAGTACTTGAGAAGAACTAAGGATGTGTTCCTAATATATGGAGAAGGGTACATGGTGATACTGGGTATACGGATGTTAGATCCGCATGCATAAGGATGATTCCATGTCTTGTCCGGGTATGTATTCACCGAATGGAGGCGCAATAAGTTGGAAAGGTTCCAAGCTTGACACTATAGCGGATTCTCGCCACTAAGGCGTAATACACGCTTTGAAGCAAAGAAAGGAAGCGGTTTGATCAAGAAGTTCATCTATGAACTTGATGTGGTCTCATCAATGATCCAAACATGTGCTTCACGCTATCATCTTATCAGAGATCATAAGTAGGAACGAAATACAAATCGAAAAAATTCCCACCGAAAGGAACTTAGCGGATCCTTTGACTAAAGCATTACCTCAAAGTAAGTTTGAGGGTCATGTTGAGCTTATGGTATCGATACCGTGAGCGATTGGCATTAGGCCAAGTGGAGTCCGTTAGTAATATATGAGAGATGTCCTAAGGCAATCGCTTATGTATGAACCATTTATATGATAAATGAAGATTCACTATTCGAGTATACATGTTTAATGTATTTGATTGGATCTTAAACTCATTTATCAATGTCCACGATACGATTCACAAGATGAGAGAATTTGTGATTGATCACAACTAGTGAGTATCTCTACATGTGTAATTGTGATGTATCGGAATTATCCCTAGTCGATGAATCGATGGATTTGGACACCATCAATTTCGTCGAGACTAGCACGAGGTATACCTTGGTGTATCCAAGCAAATTGATTCTCACCGGCCGAGACATAGTGATGTCCGAGTTAATCGTGGATGCTAGTTATGGTAACTAGTTCATTGGAGTGACCACCGTAAGACTTCATATGGTTCTCTGCATATATAGATATGTCAATGAAGTTCTACTGGGCTTAAGTGCGATGTTCCTTCGACTTTCATGTATTCAAGTCATCTTGATCATGGAGACTTATGCTTTGACATCTTAAGCAAACATCTCTAAGGAGATGTGGACCCGGATGATTGGGTATAAGTCGAAGTGATCGAAGGTGTTTGAATAGCCTATAAAGGATTCACCACTCCTTGCGAGGAGATGTATACCCATGGCCTCTCGTCTGATTGTTACTAAAGTCTTTGGCCAAAGCATTACATGTTTAGAGTAAGGTACTCTTCGATACATGTTGAGTAACTAGAACTGTGAGGACGAGGAAATGATACTTGGGCTAGGTGTGACGAGTCACCTAGTGGGACCGGCACACAATAGACCATGTCCATGTCCCGAACCAAGTGGGTATAAGATGAGTGAAGGGAATGGGGCACGATTCATTCGAAGCCATCAAGGGTTTCGTAAATAGTTCGATCAACCGCTGATCTTTTCGGTTAATTGGGGATCATGATGTACTACTAGGTGCCACTCATGATCGCTCTATAATTAATGGTTAATTATAGACGGCCAACATAAACCGAGAACCTATTTGGTCACACGCGACAACGAGTGTAATCCAAAGGATTTAAAACGAGCTTGAGAATGGGATTCTCGAGAGAAACTATGTTTGGTTGACCAAACATAAAGCAGCATGAAATTGTTTCACGCAATGGAAGCGTGGATGGGCCGTGGTCTTATGAAGACATAATGGATGGACCAAAATGGTTTGGTTCTAATCCAATGGATAAGAATAAACCAAAGGGTTTGGTTTATTTTAAACGAATGAACCAAAAGTTGGTTCGGTTCGTTTTTAACTTAAAATAAACCATCATGGTTTGGTTTATTTTAACTTATCTTAATGGAGCGGTTAACGGGCTTTATGGATATGATCCATTAACCATTAAGAGAATTAGTTTTTTCCCTAACCCAAAAGCACCTAGCCAACCCGCTTACCTTGTGCCACCCAAGACCCTTGCCGGCCCAAGCTTCAGCCGTGAACCTCCGCGACCCTCCGTGATCTCCTAGGTTCGCATCAAGGTGAGCTTTGTCTCCTTGTTTTGGCCGGCGCCTATTTCTCCACCAAAGCTGTCCAGTTTTCTGACAGCTTCTTCTCTTCGCCGGAGCGCCGCTTGACGACGGTTAGTGCTCCGACAGCGCTAACATACCGGGGATTTGATCTCGTAATCCTCTGAGGTGGAGGACGGCGATTCGCCAAACGGTTGACGAATACCTCTCCGGAGAAGCGAGTTTTGAGAACTCGCTTTAGGATCCGAATTTGGATTCGATCGTGATCATCTCTCGATCACGTCGTCTTCAACACGAGGCTAGTAACCCGTACGAAGACGAAGCTCGTGACTTAGCGAAGTCATCCCGAGGAGCTCGGCGTGGATACGGATAGAGACGATTCTTACGAGGATCGTTCCGGTTGATGCCGTTCCCGCTACACGTCATACGGAAGGTATAACGTAGTTTAATTTCCTTTTATTGCAATTTTAATTTACGGTTATGTCTGCACTTGTTGTAATAGCATGCGTGTGTTGTGTGTGTTGTAATAAATAGGAGTATTTATTATTTTTATTGCTTCCGCTGTGCTCATGTTTACGAAACATGATCGAACACACACACGCCGCGGTGCCGGAAACCCAACAGTCTTCGGGGTCCATGATTATACAAATACATACAAATGTAAACTAGTATAATCAACACATACATAAATATGGCCATAATAGTCAGATCTTACGCCTACAACCAAAGAGTTAAACTACGCATATCTTGGTTCACTTGGTTACCAGGATTCATAAACTTTAGTACTTAGCATGGAGGTCTAGAGTTCGAATCCTGGGGAAGGCAAAAACCCACTTCCAGGGGTGGGAAGTCAGTGAGTAACGACGGCCAACAGGGCGGTCGTCGACCAATAGGGGTCGCTGAATTCCGCCAATAGGGGCCAGGTCGTTTACATTAAAGGCGCCTTTTATTATAATCGACGAGGCCTATTGGCGATTGGCGACCTATCGTCGACGTAGCCCTGTTGGCCGTCGTTACTGGACTTCCCACTTGTTCGACTTAGACCTTCCATGCAAGTACTAAAGTTTATGAATCCTGGTAACCAAGTGATCTACCAGGATTCATAAACTTTAGTACTTAGCATGGAGGTCTAGAGTTCGAATCCTGGGGAAGGCAAAAACCCACTTCTAGGGGTGGGAAGTCCAGGTGAGTAACGACGGGCCAACAGGGGCGACGGTCGTCGACCAATAGGGGTCGCCGAATTCCGCCAATAGGGGTCAGGTCGTTACAACAAGAAGAGGAAAGGGAGGGACAACACCAAAACTAGGGTTAGGTTTTCACAAAACCCTTAAGTCATGTTTTCATAGAGAACATATTCTCCTAACGGTTATTGGGTTATAACCAAAAACCCGTTAACCCGCTCCATTAACTTAAGTTAAAATAAACCAAACTGCAATGGTTTATTTTAAGTTAAAATGAACCGAACCAACTTTGGTTCATTCGTTTAAACAAATCAAACCCCTTTGGTTTATTCTTCACCATTGGATTAGAACCAAACCAATTTGATTCCTCCATCATGTCTTCATAAGACATGGCCCATCCACGCTTCCATTGCGACTGAAACGATTCTCACTCCTTGTTTGGTCCAACCAAACCTAGTTTCTCTCGGTCTGAGAATCTCATTCTCAAGGTCATTTTAAATCCTTCGAATTACAATCGTTGTGCGTGTGACCAAATAGGTTCTCGTTTTATGTTGGTCATCTATAATTAACCATTAATTATAGAACGATCATGAGTGGCTTAGAGTAGTACATCATGATCCCCAATTAATCGAAAGATCAACGGTTGATCCAGAACTATTTCTGAAACCCTTAAGAAGCTATAATGATTCATGCCCCATTCCCTTCACTCATCTTATACCCACTTGGTTCAGGACATGGTCTATAGTGTCAGTCACTGCTAGGTTGACTACGTCACACCTAGCCAAGTATCATTTCCTCGTCCGACGTATTCTAGTTACTGCACATGTATCCAAGAGTACCTTACTCTAAACATTTAATGCTTTGGCCAAACACTTTAGTAACAATCCAACGAGAGGCCATGGGTATACATCTCCTCGCAAGGAGTGGTGAATCCTTTATAGGCTATTCAAAAGCCTTCGATCACTTCGACTTATACCCAATCATTCCGGGTTCACATCTCCTCAAAGATGCTTGCTTAAGATGTCAAAGCATAAGTCTTATTGACCAAGATGACTTGAATACCGCAAGTCAAAGGCACATCGCACTTGAGCTGCAGTAAGAACTTCATTGACATATCCATATATGCAGAGAACTATATGAAGTTTTATAGTTGGTCACTCCAATGAACTAGTTACCATAAATAGCATCCACGATTAACTCCGGACATCATAATGTCTCCAGCCAGTGAGAATCAACTTCTTGGATACAACAAGGAGTATACCTCGTGCTAGTCTCGACAGAATTGACGGTGTCCAAATCCATCAATTCATCGATTAGGGATAATTCTGATATATCACAATTACACATGTAGAGATACTCACTAGTTGTGATCCAATCACAAATTCTCTCATGCGTTGAATCGTATCGTGGATATTCATTAAATGAGTTTAAGATCTAATCAAATACATGAAACATGTATACTCAAATAGTGAATCTTCATTTATCATATAAATGGTTCATACATAAGGTGATTGCATTAGGACATCTCTCATATATTACTAACAGTTACTGCACATGTATCCAAGAGTATCATACTCTAAACATGTAATGCTTTGGCCAAAGACTTTAATAACAATTCGACGAGAGGCCATGGGTATAAATCTCCTCTTAAGGAGTTGTGAATCCTTTATAGGCTATTCAAACACCTTCGATCACTTCGACTTATGCCCAATCATCCTGGGTCCACATCTCCTCACAGATTCTTGCTTAAGATGTCAAAGCATAAGTCTTCATGACCAAGATGACTTGAATACTGCAAGTCAAAAGAACATCGCACTTAAGTTGTAGTAAGAACTTCATTGACATATCTATATATGTAGAGAACCATATGAAATTTTACAATTGGTCACTCCAATGAACTAGTTACCATAACTAGCATCCACGATTAACTCCGGATATCACAATGTCTCCAGCCAATGAGAATCAGCTGGTTGGATACAACAAGGAGTATACCTCGTGCTAGTCTCGACAGAATTGATGGTGTCCAAATCCATCAATTCATCGACTAGGGATAATTTCAATACATCACAATTAGACATGTAGAGATACTCACTAGTTGTGACCAAATCACAAATTCTTTCATGCTATGAATCGTATTGCGAACATTCAGTAAATGAGTTTAAGATCCAATCAAATAGATTAAAACATATATATTAAAATAGTGAATCTTCATTTATCAAATAAATGGTACAACCATAAGGCAATTGCCTTAGGACACCTCTCATATATTACTAACAAACTCCCACTTGGCCTAATGTCAATTGCTACGGTATCCAATACTATAAGCTCTAACATGACCCTCAAACTTTCTTTGAGGTAATGCCTTAGTTAAAAGATCTGCTATGTTCTTTTCAGTGGGAATCTACTCGATTTTTATTTCCTTTCTAGTAATGATCTCTACGATCGATGATAGTGTGAAGCATATGTTTGGATCATTGATGAGACCACATCAAGTTCAGAGATGAACTTCTTGATCCAAATCGCTTCCTTTGCTGCTTCTGAAGCTACAATGTATTCTGTCTCAGTGGTAGAATCTGCTATAGTGTCTTGCTTGGAACTTTTCCAACTTATTACGCCACCATTCATGGTGAACACGTACCTAGACTGAGACTTGGAATCATCCTTGTCTATCTAGATGCTGGCATCTGTATACCCGCGTATCACCATGTCTCCTTCTCCACATATTAAGAACACACCCTTACTTCTTCTCAAGTACTTAAGGATCATCTTAACAGCCGCCCAATGATCCATTCCTGAATCAGACTAGTATCTGCTCGTGACACTAAGAGAATATGATACATTGGGTCTCGTACATAACATAGCATACATGATAGATCCGATTGGGGATGCATAGGAAATCTTATTCATGAAAATCCTCTCGTCTTCTGTGTGTGGACACATAGACTTCGAAAGGTGTATCCCAAGCCTGATGGGTAAAAAACCTTTCTTGGATTCCGACATGCTAAGCCTCTTTAGCACTCACTCTATATATGCGTTCGAAAAACCAAGCAACCGTTTCGATCTATCCCCATAGATTGTAATCCCGAGGATGTAGGTTGTTTCTCCTAGGTCTTTCATGGAGAATTTCTTGGACAACCAAATTTTAACTGACTGTAAGACTGAAATATCATTTTCTATAAGTAATATGTCATCGACATACAATACTAGGAACACAACTGCACTCCCACTAACCTTCTTGTACACACAAGGTTCGTCCGAATTTTGTGAGAAATCAAACTTTTTGATTGCCTCATCAAAATGGATATTCTAGCTCCATGATGCTTGCTTCAGTCCATATATTGTTGGATCGATGCGGTTCGCTAGAGGGGGGAGGGGTGAATAGCGAAAAAAACTTTTTCGTAATCGTTCGTTAAGGTACGAGTAAAACGCAGCGGAAAGATAACAATAAATAAATAAAAACACGAGGGTTTTTACTTGGTTCGTAGCCTACGGCTACTACTCCAAGGCCCTAGTGGTCCTTGACCACGCACGGAGGGCAAAATACTAACCAAACTCCTCCTCGTTGGAGATAGGAGTTAAACGAATACAAAACTCGATAAAGACTCAAGGTAGAGGGACACTCCCCCTCTCCTTGATATGATTTAAAGCTTTACATAAAGAAATAAACTGAAATACAATTTAGAACTTTCGTTACCGACGACTTTAAAGGTTGGAGGTTGAAGCTCTAGTCTTCGTCTCGGCAGCGCTTCGTCGTAGGGATGTAGGAGAGTCGGAGCCTATCGGAAGCACTTGGAAGCTTTTTTAATTGATGAAAAACCCTAGGTTTGGCCCTCCTTTTATAGCCTTTGAGCCCCTCATCGAATGGGTCTTCAACTAATAGGAATTGGGCACAAAACTCCTTGAAAAATAGTGATAAAGCTTGACTCCTCGAGGCTGATTTTTGACCACCAGAACTGGTGGTTGAAATGGCTGATTGAATCCTCAGTTGAACTGATGGCCAGGATTTTTGACTACAATGAAGAGTTAGCTCAAAATATAAGTGAATTCGACGGCCACTTGCCGTCCGATCTCAACATAGACCTTCCATGGGAAGTCTTGGGTCGGATCATCGCCTAAGGACGTCCCCATACAAAGGACACGACCTCACTTCACTTTACTCACTCGAGCTTACCTCGATACTTTACGTGTTGCTTTTGCTTCCGGCCTTCCACTCAATTCCTTCGGCCCCTTCAAGTCTCTTGAGTGTCACCCGACCACCGGCTTCCTCCGGGTGTCGCTAGCCTTCACTCCTCAGGAGACTTTTACGCACACTTGATTTAGCTCATGAGATAACAATATATGCTTAACTTTGTATCGTTTGCTATAATCAAAACTTAGGTTCGACTTAGGTGCCTACTGCACCAACAATCTCCCCCTTTTTGATTTATGGCAAACCCACATACAAAGTTAAGTAAATAGCAAGCATGAAGAGTAATAACGTGCATGAGAAACAAAAAATATGAAGATTAAGTTGGAGTAGTAAGGATTTTCTTCAAGTACTCCCCCTTGAGGAAACCTCCCCCTTGACCGAGGGTGAGTCTTGAAGAAAGACCTTAATCCTCCCCCTTGAGGGTTGCTTTAAGTAATTAACATTACTTAAAGTTGGCCTTAGTAAAAAGCGTTTTTAGTTAAGCCCTTTCTCCCCCTTAAGTAAAATATTAACGGTATAAAGCTTAAAAAATAAGTTTAAGTTAAGAATTCTTTGGCCTTTTGTTAAAAGTTAACTAAGTTTTAACTTTTGGTTTAAATATGAAGTAAGAGTTAAAAAGAATTTGACCCCTTAACTTTAATTTTGACCCCTTAACTTTGGCCTTTTTCTCCCCCTTTTGCCGTATATCGAAAAGAGTAAGGAGTGTGTGGAAAACAAAATAAGTGTTAAATTTAAAGTCCAAGCTTGTTCCCCATTTTTTATAAAAAAAATACTGAAAATAAGCTCATCTATAAAAAAACTCGACTCATATTTGACTTGATTGATATGAAAGATCAATCAGCATCCTCAGTCGTAGTTTAGTATGTATGATTATACTCCGTGGTTCATAGCGATGCACTAGCTCTACATCTGGAACCAGGAGTAAGGTCCTAACATCTCACGCCCATCTACGTGGCTAAGTACACAAACACATTAGTCCTATGTGTTGTGAGATGTACTGGCTCCTTAAATCTATAGGTGCATGATATCTAAGGTATGTCCTATGCTAGTTCCATAAAAATGAAAATTTTAAGAAATAGTAGTAAGAAAATATAATTTGCAAGTTCCTATTCTATTACGCACATGCCCAATTTTCGTCTTAATAGACTAAATTCGGCTTCGGGTAGGGGTTTAGTAAATAGGTCTGCCAAGTTAGACTTCGATTCGACGTATTCGAGTTGTATGACTCCGTTGACCACATGTTCTCGAATGAAATGGTGTTTGACCTCTATATGTTTGGTCCTAGAGTGACATATCGGATTCTTTGTAAAATTAATTGAACTAATGTTATCTACATGAAGTTTAGTATCCGTAAAGTCTAACTTAAAGTCGCGGAGGGTGTGCTTCATCCAAAGAAGCTGCGTGACACACTCACCCATCGCGATGTATTCGGCTTCGGTGGTAGATAAAGCGACACAGTGTTGCTTCCTACTGCACCAACTTACTAGACTCGAGCCGGGAAGTTGACAACAACCACTCATACTTTTTCTATCGAGCTTACTACCGGCATAATCCGAATCGGAGTAGCCGATTAGTTTGAACTCCGTAGATCTAGGGTACCAAATACCAACGTTAAGTGTACCCTTAAGATATCTAAGGATACGATTAACTAGGGTTAGGTGAGACTCCTTAGCACAGGTTTGAAACCTGGCGCACATACTTACTGCGAATAGGATGTCGGGTCGACTCGCAGTTAAGTATAGGAGACTTCCAATCGCGCTCCTATAGTACTTTAAGTCAATGGACTTACTTTCAGGGTCTTCTCCTATGTTAACATTAATCGCCATTGGGGTGTTTATTATCTTAGCGTCTTGCATTCCAAATCTTTTAATTAACTCCTTAGTGTATTTCTGTTGATATAGGTATATACCATCCTTAGTTTGTTTAATTTGTAGACCTAAAAAGAAACTTAACTCGCCTACCAAGTTCATTTCGAACTCACTTTCCATGAGTGAAACAAACTCGTTTAGTAAGGCTGAGTTAGAGGTTCCAAAAATTATATCGTCTACGTAAATTTGAGCTATGAATATTTCTTTACCTAAGGTTTTTACGAAGAGAGTTGGGTCAACTAAGCCTTGGTTAAACCATTGTGACTTAAGATGGATTGAAAGTCTCTCGTACCAAGCTCGAGGAGCTTGTTTAAGTCCATAGAGAGCTTTCTTAAGTTTTAGAACATGGTCGGGTTTATCTAGATTTTTGAATCCGGGGGGTTGGCTAACATAAACTTCTTCTTTAATGTATCCATTTAGGAATGCCGACTTAACATCCATTTGAAACAGCTTAAATCCTCGATGTGCGGCATAAGCTAGCAACATTCGAATGGATTCGAGTCTTGCTACTGGGGCATAGGTTTCGTCGTAATCTAATCCTTCGACTTGACTAAACCCTTTGGCGACTAACCTAGCCTTGTTTCTAACTACTTCACCTTTATCATCAAGCTTATTTCGAAACACCCACCTTTTTCCAATTATCATTTTGTCTTTAGGTGGTGGTACTAATTCCCACACATCATTCCTAGTAAATTGAGCTAGCTCTTCTTGCATTGCAATAATCCAATCGGGATCAAGAAGAGCTTATTCAATTGATTTGGGTTTTATCTTTGAAATTAAGGAAATTTGACTAAGGTTCCTATAGGATGCTCTAGTTCCAACTCCTAGATTAGGATCTCCTATCACTTGGTCGATAGGATGATTCGTTTGAGTCCTAGTTGGATTTGGGTTTGAGTCTACAACTTGATCCATAGGATGACTCGGTTGAACACTAGTTTGGTTGGTGTCATCTATCACTTGATCAATAGAGTGATTTGGTTGACTTAGGTTAGGATTAACACTAGACCTGATCTCCGGATCAGAGTTAGGTCTAGTATGAATCGGCTCGCTAATTGGGGTTGCTGGGGGTTTTGTAGGTTCATGTCCTTCATCAAATACTACATTGATAGTCTCCTCGACTCTAAGGGTGTCGTGGTTATATACTCTATAAGCTCGACTTGTAGTCGAGTATCCTAGAAAGATTCCGGTTGTGGTTTTGGATGTAAATTTCCCTAGGTAATCCTTAGTGTTTAGGATATGTACCTTACACCCAAATACCCTAAAGTACTTGATGTTGGGTACTTTATCGTGATAAATCTCGTATGAGGTCTTAAGGTGCCTTTTTACCATAAGGATCCTATTTTGGACATAGCATGTTGTACTCACGGCTTCTGCCCAAAACCTATCGGGTAGGTCGTATTCGTTCAACATGGTCCTAGCGGCTTCTTGTAGAGTTCGGTTTTTCCGCTCCACTAGGCCATTTTGTTGAGGGGTCCTAGGGCAAGAGAATTCATGGTGGTATCCGGTTAGGTTACTGAAGTCGGTGAACCTTTGATTTTCTAATTCACCACCATTATCAATTCTAAGTCTTTTAACCTTAAGGGTTTTTTGATTCTCGATTAATATGAATAGATTGATTAATTGATCTAGGTATCATTTTTATGTTTGATGAACCTAACCTGTAAACTCGAGTAGTCGCCAATTATGACTAAGCAATATTGACTTCTATTGAGTGACTTGGCTCCATGTGAATCGAATAGATCCATATGCAGGAGCTCAAGTACACTTGAGGTTCTGCTTCTGGTTAGTTAACTTGTGTTGTGTCCTAGGTTGTTTTCCTTGTTGACAAGCATTACAGATTTTATTAACCAAGTTGTTGAGGTTGGGTAAGCCTCTGACTAAGTCACTCTGACTCACCTTGTGGACGAGTCTTGGGTGCGAGTGACCGAGTCGTCGGTGCCACAACCATGATTCCTCTTCCTGTGTCATAAGACATTTGGCTGAGGATTTGATTAAGTTAATTGTATAAATGTTATTTGTCCTAGTTCCTTTGAGTATTGTTTTAGCTATTTTATTTGTTTTAATTACACATTCATTTTCTAAAAATACGACCTTATAGTTATTGTCACATAATTGGATTACGCTAAGCAGGTTATATTCAAAATTCTCTACAAGTAATACATTTTTAATAACAAAATTCGAGTTAAGCTCGATATCACCTGATCCGATGATTTTGAGCTTGACATTATTCCCAAAGGCTACCGATCCTTATCGTTTGAATCGAAGCTTTGTGAATTTGAGTTGATCCTGGCCATGTGGAGCAACCAGTCTAACATACATTGATCCTACACACATGGTGGTTGGATTGTTTTTTATTTTTTTTTTTTTTTTAAAAGTTGGTTGTAAGTTGTTAAACCTAGGTCATCTCACCTGTGTCTATAAGATCAATCATGTTATACTTATGTGTTTTTTGTGAGATGATTTCCAATTAAGTTGATTAAGTGTATTTAGGTTCAAGTAATTTTATGTTAGATTTGGATTTGACCCTAGGCTTGTCAAGTTTACCTTTTCAAGATCATGGCTTCCAGGTCGTAGCGAGGCACAGGGGCCTTCTTTTATCGGATCATCAACCACTTCCTTAGACAAAGCCATTTTCAAGAAAATGATGACTTGACTCACCTAAGATTATCTCCTAGTCTAACTGGTTATTTTTGAAAAGAGGCTCCCCGAGGCTCAATCTTTTCGAAGAATTTTAGTTGGTTATGTTTTGGAAAAGAGGCTCCCTGAGGCTCAATCTTTTCGAAGAATTTTAGTTGGTTATGTTTTTGAAAAGAGGCTCCCCGAGGCTCAATCTTTTCGAAGTTGATTATGTTCATGTTCTAAGTGATTTCACAAGTTTTAAAGTACAAACTTTCCAAGTTAAAGCATGCAATTTCTAAGTTAAAGCACAAACATTCTAAGTTAAAACATGCAATTTCTAAGTTAAAGCACAAACATGTTTTGTACTGGCTCCCTCTAGACCGTTGAATCGGTTCGGTCTATCCACATAGTGGATTTGGTCCTTGGGAATCCAGTACGGGTTGGATCCTAGAGTTGAAATCAAAAGGTTCTTAGGGACCCATGCTTGGACATGTTTCCTATGTCGACTTACAATCGACATATACGACCTATTAGTCGTGTTTGAGTTAAATCCTAGTCCAGCCTTATTGTACACTGCCCTTTGAGATCCAAGTAGGAGTTCAAGTCCTTTGGATCCCGAAGTGAACCTTTCCAACGTGTTCCTAAGATCTTCGACTTGACTTTTCAAGAGAGAGTTCTCAACTTCGAGCTTTTCAACTCGAGTTGAGTCCTTCTCTTGAACTCGACTAGTCGAAGAGGTTAGGGAGACCTCGTGTTTGAGGAGTTTAACCTCCTCAACAAGGGTCTCGACCTTGGACTCAGACTTAGCTAACTTCCTAGACAAAAACCTAACCGTATTATGTAAAGTATTAAATAAAGTTTGACTTACTTTAAGGGTATCTTTTGAACCGGATGCGTATCCGTGGCTTGACTTGAAGGTAGCTTCGTAGTCCGAGTCATCCTCAGGTTCTGACTCAAGTTCATGCTCAGTCTCCTTGTCCGACTCAATTGATTTCGCCATCAAGACGTGGTCTTCGTCTTCTTCGGACTCGTCTTCCTCCTCGGTTGGTGGTGGCTTGCTTGCAATTTTCTTTTTCTTTGAACCTGCAAACAAGGCTATACCCCTCTCGGGTTCCGAGTTGGATTGTTCATGTAATTCGAAATTGGAAAAGAGTTCATCTAACCTAATTTTAGAAAGGTCCTTGGAGACCTTGTAGGCATCGACCATGGATGCCCACAAGGTAGTCCTCGGAAAAGAGTTTAGAACATACCTTATAAGGTCACGGTTTTCGACCTTTTGCCCGATTGCGTGTAGGTTGTTGACGATGTCTGGGACTCGGGCGTGAAGTTGCATCGCGGACTCATGTTCCTGCATTTTTAGGTTATATAGTTTATTGAAAAGAAGATCACGCTTACATACCTTGGCTTCGTCGGTCCCTTCGTGTAGCTCCACTAGTTTCGTCCAAAGATCTTTTGCGCTTATGAAGGGGTCGACGCGATTTAGCTCCTCCTTGGATAGGCCGCATTGAAGGATTTGCATTGCCTTAGTGTCAGCTTCGACTTGTTTTTTTGTCGCAATGGTCCATTGGTCATAATCCAAGGAGTCGCCCACTTCATTAGTCGGAAGTGTGAAACATGTTTGGATTATGATCCACATCTCGATTTGGGTTTTAAGAAAGCATTCCATCCGACCCTTCCAATAACGGAAGTCATCTCCGTTGTAAAACGTAGGTCAGACGGTGCTAAACCCTTCGAAATGGGCCATTAGAACAAAGAACACAAGGAGACAAAGGAAAAAACCTAGCAACGACAAAAACACACAAAAAGTACCAAGACTCGCGTCTTGGATTAGTAGTGCGGGAGTAAATTTAACAAAGCGAAATAAATCTGAAATAAATAGAAATAAAATAAAAATAAATCTGTGAAAAATTGCTAGATTGGTGGTTTCACCAAATCTTAGCAACCCCCGGCTCTGATACAAATTGTTGGATCGATGCGGTTCGCTAGAGGGGGGGGGGGTGAATAGCGAAAAAAACTTTTTCGTAATCGTTCGTTAAGGTACGAGTAAAACGCAGCGGAAAGATAACAATAAATATATAAAAACACAAGAGTTTTTACTTGGTTCGGAGCCTACGGCTACTACTCCAAGGCCCTAGTGGTCCTTGACCACGCACGGAGGGCAAAATACTAACCAAACTCCTCCTCGTTGGAGATAGGAGTTAAACGAATACAAAACTCGATAAAGACTCAAGGTAGAGGGACACTCCCCCTCTCCTTGATATGATTTAAAGCTTTACTTAAAGAAATAAACTGAAATACAATTTAGAACTTTCGTTACCGACGACTTTAAAGGTTGGAGGTTGAAGCTCTAGTCTTCGTCTCGGCAGCGCTTCGTCGTAGGGATGTCGGAGAGTCGGAGCGTATCGGAAGCACTTGGAAGCTTTTTTAATTGATGAAAAACCCTAGGTTTGGCCCTCCTTTTATAGCCTTTGAGCCCCTCATCAAATGGGTCTTCAACCAATAGGAATTGGGCACAAAACTCCTTGAAAAATGGTGATAAAGCTTGACTCCTCGAGGTTGATTTTTCACCACCGGTTGAACTGGCTGGTTGAACTGGCCCATTTGAACTGGCCGGTTGAACTGATGGCCAGGATTTTTGACTACAATGAAGAGTTAGCTCAAAATATAAGTGAATTCGACAGCCACTTGCCGTCCGATCTCAACATAGACCTTCCATGGGAAGTCTTCGGTCGGATCGTCGCCTAAGGACGTCCCCGTACAAAGGACACGACCTCACTTCACTTTACTCACTCGAGCTTACCTCGATACTTTACGTGTTGCTTTTGCTTCCGGCCTTCCACTCAATTCCTTCGGCTCCCTCCGAAGTCTCTTGAGTGTCGCCCGACCACTGCGGCTTCCTCCGGGTGTCGCTAGCCTTCAGCTCCAGCGTTGAGACTTTTTTGCACACTTGATTTAGCTCATGAGATAACAATATATGCTTAACTTTGTATCATTTGCTATAATCAAAACCTAAGTTCGATTTAGGTGCCTACTGCACCAACATATATGAACCGTTGCAATTTGCAAACCTTGGTTTTATCAACCGATGTGAAATCCTCAGGATGTATCATAAACACATCCTCGAGTAGGTTTTCATTGAGGAAAGCTATTTTCACATCCATCTGCCATATCTCATAATCATAATGAGCCGCTATGGCTAGGAGCATCCGAATGGATTTAAGCATAGCAACAGGTGAATATGTTTAGTCATAATAAACACCTTGCTTTTGACCATATCCTTTCTCCAACAATCTAGCCTTATAGGTAATAACATTACCATCCATGTCGATTTGCTTCTTGAATTCCCACTTGCACCCTATAGGCTTTATGCCTTCAGGTGGGTCAACCAAGTTCCAAACTTGGTTTTCATACATAGAATCCATTTTCGACTTCATGGCGTCGAGCCACTTATCCCTTTCTGAACTTTTCAGAACTTCTTCATAACTGGTAGGCTCCTCATAATCAATGAGTAACACATCGTTCGATTCACTTACGAGAAATCCATATCTCTTAGGAATATTGCATGTTCTACCAGATCTACGAAGATGTGGTTTCTCAATAGGTCCAGCTGATGGCTCATCACTATGAGTTATTGGCTGTGGTGCTTCACCAGGTGTCTTATCAATGTCTATTTGAGTCTCTCGAGCCTCCTCAAGCTCAACGACACTCCCACTATTTTCTTGCAAGAGAAACTCTTTGTCTAGAAACACAGCATGCCTTGGAACAAACACCTTTTGTTCCACAAGATGATAGAATTGGTAACCCCTCGTTTCCTTAGGGTATCCAATAAATAGATATTTATTAGACTTAGCATCCAATTTGTCTGATACAGTCTGCTTCACATAAGCAAGACAATCCCATATCTTCAAGTAAGATACATGAGGTTTCTTACTATTCCATATATCATATGGATTAGTTGAGACTACCTTGGTTGCCATTCTGTTTAGCAAATAAATAGCTATCTGAAATGCATAGCCCCAAAAGGACTTGGGAAGATTCACATGATTTATCATTGACCTAACCAAGTCCAACAAGGTTCGGTTATGCCTCTCAGATACACCATTATGCTACGGTGTATATGGCGGAGTCCATTGAGACAATATACCATTGTCTCTTAGATAATCAAGAAACTCTTGACTCTAGTATTCACCACCTCGATCTGATCGAAGTATTTTAATACTTTTGTCATGTTTTTTCTCTACTTCATTTCTGAATTCTTTGAACCGTTCAAAGGCTTCAAACTTGTGTTTCATCAAGAACACATACCCAAACCGTGAGTGATCATCGGTGAAGTAATTAAGTAATTATAACCTCCTAAAGCTTGAGTTGACATAGGTCCATATATATCAGTATGTATTAGACCTAGCAACTCTCTCACCCGTTCACCTTTTCAACTAAAAGGTAACTTAATCATCTTGCCTTTTAAGCAAGATTCGCATGTATCATATGAATCCAATTCAAATGATTCCAGAATTCCACATTGGTGAAATTCGAACATGTGTTTCTTGCTTACATGGCCAAGACGACATTGCCACATATAAGAGTCTAATTGATTATCCTTTCGAGCATGCTTGTTGCTCGCTTCGATATTGAAAATGTCACTGGATACGTCCAACGTATAAATACCATTACTCAAAGTTCCAGTCCCATAAAGAACGCCATTCAAAGTTATGTAACAACAATTGTTTCTAAAAGTTAAATGGTACCCTTTTCTATTTAAACAAGAAATAGAAATGATGTTCTTTATCAATGAAGGAACATAAAGGCAATTGTCCAGTTCTAAGTCCTATAGGGAGTTTCAACAAATATGTTCCGATGGCGAGTGCAACAACCTTTGCTCCATTCCCAAGTAAATTTGACTCTCCTTGATCAGTCTTTTTCTATTCCTTAGCCCTTGTATGTCATTACATATATGTGAGCCACACCAGTATCCAATACCCATGTGTTTGAGGAAAAAGAATCACAATCAATAACGAAGATATCTGAAGAAGATGGGGCATCCGATGCCTTATTCTTCTTCATGGACTTAAGAAAAATCTTGCAATTTCTTCGCCAATAGCCCTCCTTGCCATAATGATGGCAAGTGGCCTTTTGAGCTGGTTCTGTCTTTTTAGCCTTTCTCTTCTTCCCCTTCTGTTGTTTCTTTGACTTCATCTTATAACCTTTCTTTGAGGAACCAACTAACAGCACTGTCCTCTGCTCATGCTTCTAAGAAGGCTCCATAGTCTTCAGCATGTTGAGCAGTACTACAAATGAACCTTCTTGCATCTTAGAGGAGAAGAGGAGCTTGGAGATTTCGAACCTTTCGAATCTCACTTGCTCATCAAACAACTCATAAAGATGAAGGACTATGGTATGAGCATCCATATGCTCATGCTACTGGGTACCATCGTGGCTAGCATGATGCAACTCGCCATTTTATAATCAATCACATGTTTCTAATAGGCCAACAATTAGTCTGGAGTTGCATTGTCACTAGGACGAGCGAGAAGAGGTGCTTCGAGGGCATTCGCAAGCTTTTTAACCTTGAGAACAATTCTTATGATGAATCCAGAAGACAGTCCAAGAAGTTTGACCCAATCAATTTATTTGAATCCAAAATAGAGTGCAAATTCAAAGACATCATGATCAAGTGATTAAACTAGAAATACAAATCAAGCATATATGAGAAAGATGATTTAAAATGCATCAACATACATTCATAAATCCCAAAATCACTTCGGGAGATTGTAGGTCCATCTCCGAATAGGCTAATATCCAACATAGATATGAACAACCTTGGAGAGAGTCCAACAAGCCATTCATAGCTACAATGGTAGGTATCAAATATATCGATTGCATATCACATATATGCAACTATCACAATGTGTTATCAAATAATTGAATGTTCACACATACATCGGGTTGTTAACTCATTAACAAGTATGCATCATATGCATAACCCCCAACTTCACCTCCCTTCACATCGAACTTGGAGAGAGTCCAACAAGTCGATGCTCTCGGTTAAATCCAACCCATTAATCGAGAAATAGTTTTAATATGGTTAGAGTGCATTCAACCAATTAGCCCAGCTTGGAGAGAGTCTAACAACCAAAGCTAACAATTAACCTCTGACTCTTACCATATTAGTATTAAACTATTTCATGGTTTGAAAATGTTCAAGTTCGAGCCAGGCTTAGAGAGAATCCAACAATCCAAACAAGAAAAAGAACTCTAGTTCTAACCATATTAATGAAGGTGTAGGCTTTAATATTGAGTGAGGGTTTTATGTCTCATCCTTTTTGCATGCAAATAACTATTATCTACATGACATGACATACATCTACAAGTCACAACACGCATGACATAATGATATGCATCTAATGCAATTACATGACATACAATTATGACATGTACAAAAATTTCCTTATATGTCATAACTATTTATAGAAATAAAATATGTTTTAGATTTAATTTCCCAAATCAAATCATGGTTAAATTAGGAAACAAATTTCCAAATCTAATCACTATTTTATTTATGGAAAGTGTTGATTAAAGAAAGTCAAATTTAATTTAGGAAATAAATTTCCTAAATTGTCAAAATTATTTATGGAAATAAAATATATTTAAGATTTGAACCCCAAATCAATTCATGATTAAATTAGCAAACAAATTTCTAAATCTAATCATATATTTTATTTATGGAAGTGTCAATTTAATAAATACTTCTAAACTTTCCAAAAGTAGAAGATTTCCATAAATACTTCTAGAATTTCAAAAATTAGAAAATATCCATAAATACTTCTAAACTTTCCAAAAGTTGAATATTTCTATAAATACAATTATGACGATCGCAAAACAATTTTACAATTAGGTCGAAACACAACCTGGGCTCTGATACCAATGTTGGGTTTCCGACACCGCGGCGAGTGTGTGTTAGAACATGTTTCGTATACATGTGCATAGCGGAAGAAATAAAAAAGAATAAATCTAATTTATTACTTCACACACATCACACGCATGCATAGTAAACATGAGTAGACATAATCGTTGTTACAAATTTTGCAATAAAAAGAAAATTATTCTAGGTATACCTGACGTATCATGTGCAGTGGGAAAGACATCAATCGGAGCGACTCTCACTAGAATCTCCTATATCCGTATCCACGCCCAGTATAGTCAGGATGGATTCATAAAGCCACGAGCCTCATCTTCGTAGGAGTCACTAGCCCCGTGTCGAAGACGATGTGATCGAGAGAAGATCACAATCCGAAACAAAATTCGGATTCAAAAATGAGTCCCCAAAACTCGCTTCTCCGGAGAGGTATTCGTCAACCGTTTGACGAATCCTTCATCCTCCACCTATTAGGATTATCGGAGATCGAATCCATGGAAAGGTAGCCATTGTCAGAGCTCCAAATCTCATCCAAACGATGCTCCGATACGAAGGGAGAAAGCTGTCCAGAATTCTGGACAGATTTGTGGAGGGGTTGCGCCGGCCCAAAGAGGATGGTCGGCTGCACCTTCATCACCTGAGCCAAGGAAAGACACCGGAGGGTCGCCGGAGGATCGCCGGCAAGAGCTTAGACATCGATAGCAGCATGGACGGTGGCACAAAGCTAGGTGGCACCAACCTTGTTGGGCGGCGGCAAGGAGAAGAGAGGGAGAGGGTGGCTAGGTTTTCCAACACAAAAAGTTATCCACGAAAAACTCTTAAGCCATGTTTTTTTATAGAGAACACATTCTCCTAATGGTTATTGGTTCATAACCAAAACCTGTTAACCCGCTCCAATAACTTAAGTTAAAATAAATGAAACTGCATTGGTCTATTTTAAGTTAAAACGAACCGAACCAACTTTGGTTCATTCATTTAAAACAAACCAAACCCCTTTGGTTTATTCTTCACCATTAGATTAGAACCAAACCAATTTGGTTGATCCATCATGTCTCCATAAGACACGGCCAATCCATGCTTCCATTGCGACCGAAATAATTTCATGCTCGCTCCTTGTTTGGTCCAACCAAATCTAGTTTCTCTTGGTCTGAGAATCTCATTCTCAAGCTCGTTTTAAATCCTTCGGATTACCCTTGTTGTACGTGTGACCAAATAGGTTCCTGATTTATGTTGGCCATCTATAATTAACCATTAATTATAGAATAATCATGAGTGGCACCTAGTAGTACATCATAATCCCCAATTAATCGAAAAATCAACGGTTGATCCAGAACTATTTCTGAAACCCTTCAGCAGCAATATTGAATTGTGCCTCGTTCCCTTCACTCATCTTATACCCACTTAGTTCAGGACATGGTCTATAGTGTCAGTCCCCACTAGGCTGACTATGTCACATCTATCCCAAGTATCATTTCCTCATCCTACGGATTCTAGTTACTACACATGTATCAAAGAGTACACCTAGTTTACACAGATGATCTACTACTTCTAGGACGTGGAGATGTATCAATGTTCAAGGTGCTGATGGAATGTTTATCACAATTTGTCGGTATGGCAGGACTGAATGCAAACATGTTTAAATCCAGCATATACATGGCGGGAATTCAAGCAGCAATCAAGGACAGATTATTGACCATCATGGGTTATCAAGAAGGAGAGATGTCGTTCAGATATTTAGGAGTTCCTATTGCGTCAAAGAAACTAAAAATTGTAGACTATAATGCACTCACGGAAGCGCTTGATAGAAGGATTAACTCTTGGCCCAAAAACACACTATCATACATCGGAATATGTCAACACATAACTTTAGTCTTCCAAGGAGTGGAATGCTACTGAATGTCAATACTGCCACAGCCATCAGGAGTCATAGATAAAATTTACATCACCTATCGCTCATTCATGTGGTCTACAAAGAACCCCCCAATAGCATGGGTGGAGCTATGCAAACTAAAAGAAGAAGGTTGGATGGGGTTGTGTGATCTAAAAGCATGGAATCTAGCACTCTTGGCAAAGGTGCTCTGGCGGATTCAAGACAAATAGGATACATTATGGATTAGATGGGTTCATCACACATACATACAACAAGGGGGAATATGGATATGGAGAAGTAAACACAAACGCTCGGCCCTCATAAAGGTGTTAATCTCAATCAAGGACAACCTTCTAGCTACTACGGGCACCTCGAAAGGAGCAGAACAATGCCTCGCTACATGGTTTGGACAGTGCAAAGGGGGAGTGAAGAGAGCATATGATCATTTGAGTAGGCGTGACAAAAGAGCATGGGAAGTGACGGTGTGGCAGAATGACATCCAACCAAGCCATGCATTTACTCTATGGATGTTAGCCAGGCAAGCTCGGTGCGTGACAGAGGAATATTTGGAAGACAAGCAATGCATTTTTTGTGGCCAAGAGGAGGACGAATTAAACAACATCTTCTTCCAGTGTGCAGCAATTAGACAAATATGGGTGGGGAAGAGTCAGGAGATGGTTAAAAATGAGGCCAAAAATGTGTACATACCGTCAGATGCTTAGGATATTCAGAGCGCAGTATAGAAGGGCCACTGCACTGAACAGGGTTCGCCACCTTGCCATGGCTGCAATGATTCATTTGATATGGAGAACTCAAAACTCATGCCGATTTGAAGGACTAAAATTTGATGCATACTTGATCTTTAGAAAGGTGAAAATCCATGTGTTCAGAGCAGTAGAATACAACAAGGTCCAATTTCCACCAGGGATCACGTGAAGGCAAGTATGTCTCCTCCCCCTTCCCCCCTACTCTCCCAGGGTGGTTCTCCCCGTCACAGGGTGGGTCCCCCTATGCTTTCCTGTAGTCGCTCTCACCCAGGCGCCTTCCCTCCTTCTCTCGTTCTCGAACCCCATTCCAGGGCAATAGCCTTACCCCCAACTCTTCCAGGGCCATTTCTCCCTGTCACAGGGCAGTTCCCCGATTTCTTCCCAACTCTCTCCTCATTCCAGGGAAGTCCCCTTATCCCCCCCCAACCTTTCCAGGGCCCACCTTCCTAGTCCCAGGGCAGTTCCATTCCTTCCCTCTATCTCTCCCCCTTGCACCTCATTCTAGGCCAGTTTCCTTATTCCCTAATCTTTCCATGACAATTGTCCCAGTCTCTGGGCAGTTCCTCCTCCTTCTCTCTCCCTCTCCTCATTACAGGGTGTTGGGTTTCCGGCACCGCGGCGTGTGTGTGTTCGATCATGTTTCGTAAACATGAGTACAGCGGAAGCAATTAAAGATAATAAATCTATATTTATTACAACACACACAACACACGCATGCTATTACAACAAGTGTAGACATAACCGTAAATTAAAATTTGCAATAAAAGAAATTATCTACGTTATACCTTTCGTATGACGTGTAGCGGGACCGACATCAACCGGAACGATTCTCGTAAGAATCGTCTCTATCCGTATCCACGCCGAGCTCCTCGGGATGACTTCGCTAAGTCACGAGCTTCGTCTTCATACGGGTTACTAGCCTCGTGTTGAAGACGACGTGATCGAGAGATGATCACGATCCGAATCCAAATTCGATCCTCAAACGAAGTTCTCAAAACTCGCTTCTCCGAGAGGTATTCGTCACACCAATTGATGAATCCTTCGCCCCTCCACCTCAGAGGATTACCGAGATCAAATCCCAGTTAGCCGCTGTCGGAGCACTAACCGTCGTCCAAACGACGCTCCGACGAGAGGAGGAGAAGCTGTCCAGAAAACTGGACAGCTTGGTGGAGGATATAGGCGCCGGCCAACCAAGGAAAGAAAAGCCTCACCTTGATGCCAAACCTATAGGGGATCACCGGAGGGTCGCCGGAGTATTCACCAGCTGAAGCTTGGTCGCCGGCAATGACTTGGACGGCAGCACAAAGGATGGGCGGCGGCACTTAGGGTTGGGCGCCGAATTCACCAACAAGGGTGGGCGGCAACTCTATGTTGGGCGGCAACCACTTGATTGGATTTAGGGTTAGGGTTTAAGCCCTATTTTATAGAGAACTAATTCTCTTAATGGTTAATGGATCATATCCATAAAGCCCGTTAACCCGCTCCATTAAGATAAGTTAAAATAAACCAAACCATGATGGTTTATTTTAAGTTAAAACGAACCGAACCAACTTTTGGTTCATTCGTTTAAAATAAACCAAAACCTTTGGTTTATTCTCATCCATTGGATTAGAACCAAACCATTTTGGTCCATCCATTATGTCTTCATAAGACACGGCCCATCCACGCTTCCATTGCGACTGAAACAATTTCATGCTCGCTTTATGCTTGGTCCAACCAAACATAGTTTCTCTCGGTCTGAGAATCCCATTCTCAAGCTCGTTTTAAATCCTTTGGATTACACTCGTTGTGCGTGTGACCAAATAGGTTCTCGGTTTATGTTGGCCGTCTATAATTAACCATTAATTATAGAACGATCATGAGTGGCACCTAGTAGTACATCATGATCCCCAATTAACCGAAAAGATCAACGGTTGATCCCGAACTATTTCTGAAACCCTTCAGTAGCTCCAATGAATCGTGCCCATTCCCTTCACTCATCTTATACCCACTTGGTTCAGGACATGGTCTATTGTGTCAGTCCCCACTAGGTTGACTACGTCACACCTAGCCCAAGTATCATTTCCTCATCCTACGGATTCTAGTTACTCCACATGTATCGAAGAGTACCTTACTCTAAACATGTAATGCTTTGGCCAAAGACTTTAGTAACAATCCGACGAGAGGCCATGGGTATACATCTCCTCGCAAGGAGTGGTGAATCCTTTATAGGCTATTCAAACACCTTCGATCACTTCAACTTATACCCAATCATCCCGGGTCCACATCTCCTTAGAGATGTTTGCTTAAGATGTCAAAGCATAAGTCTCCATGATCAAGATGACTTGAATACCGCAAGTCAAAGGAACATCGCACTTAAGCCACAAGAAGAACTTCATTGACATATCTATATATGCAGAGAACCATATGAAGTCTTACTACTGGTCACTCCAATGAACTAGTTACCATAACTAGCATCCACGATTAACTCCGACATCACTATGTCTCCGTGAGAATCACCGCTTGGATACACCAAGGAGTATACCTCATGCTAGTCTCTGCTGTAATCGATGGTGTCCAAATCCATCAATTCATCGACTAGGGATAATTCCGATACATCACAATTACACATGTAGAGATACTCACTAGTTGTGATCCAATCACAAATTCTCTCATGCTGTGAATCGTATCGTGGGCATTCAGTAAATGAGTTTAAGATCCAATCAAATACATAAAACATGTATACTCAAATAGTGAATCTTCATTTATCATATAAATGGTTCATACATAAGGCGATTGCCTTAGGACATCTCTCATATATTACTAACAGACTCCCACTTAGCCTAATGCCAATCGCTACGGTATCCAATACCATAAGCTCTAACATGACCCTCAAACTTACTTTGAGGTAATGCCTTAGTCAAAGGATCCGCTAAGTTCCTTTCAGTGGGAATTTTCTCGATTTGTATTTCGTTCCTACTGATGATCTCTCTGATAAGATGATAGCGGCGAAGCACATGTATGGATCGTTGATGAGACCTTGGCTCTTTCGCCTGTGCAATTGCTCCATTGTTGTCGCAGTAGACCGGTATTGCTTCAACAATGGCCGGAATCACACCAAGTTCATGAACGAACTTCTTGATCCAAACCGCTTCCTTTGCTGCTTCCGAAGCTGCAATGTATTCTGCCTCAGTGGTAGAATCCGCTACAGTCTCTTGTTTGGAACTTTTCCAACTCACTGCGCCCCCATTCAAGGTGAACACGTATCCAGACTGAGACCTGGAATCATCCTTGTCTGTCTGGAAGCTGGCATCCGTATACCCGCGTATCACCATGTCCCCTTCTCCATATATTAGGAACACATCCTTAGTTCTTCTCAAGTACTTAAGGATCGTCTTAATACCGCCAATGATCCATTCTGATCGATCGTATCTGCTCGTGACACTCAGAGCATACGATACATCGGGCCTCGTACATAACATAGCATACATGATAGATCCTGTTGCGGATGCATAGGGAATCTTACTCATGCAAATCCTCTCGTCTTCTGTGCGCGGACACATAGACTTCGAAAGGTGTACCCCATGCCTGATGGGCAGATAACCTTTCTTGGATTCCGACATGCTAAACCTCTTTAGCACTCGGTCTATATATGTATACTGCGAAAGACCAAGCAACCGTTTCGATCTATCTCTATAGATCTTAATCCCAAGGATGTAGGTTGCTTCTCCCAGGTCTTTCATGGAGAATGTCTTGGATAACCAAACCTTAATCGATCAGAAGATTGACACATCGTTTCCTATAAGTAATATGTCATCGACATACAATACTAGGAACACGACTGCACTCCCACTAACCTTCTTGTACACACAAGGTTCGTCTGGATTTTGCGAGAAATCAAACTTTTTGATCGTCTCATCAAAACGGATATTCCAGCTCCTGGATGCTTGCTTCAATCCATAAATGGACCGTCGCAATTTGCATACCTTGGTTTTATCAACCGATGTGAAACCTCAGTCGTATCATATACACGCCCTCGAGCGAGTTTCCATTAAGGAAAGCTATTTTCACATCCATCCGCCATATCTCATAATCATAATGAGCCGCTATGGCGGAGCATCCGAATGGATTTAAGATAGCTACAAAGTAATAGGTTTCGTCATAATCAACACCTTGTTTTTGACGATATCCTTTCGCCACCAATCTAGCCTTATAGGTAATCACATTACCATCCATGTCGGTTTTCTTCTTGAAAACCCACTTGCACCCTATAGGCTTTATGCCTTCATGTGGGTCAACCAAGTTCCAAACTTGGTTTTCATACATGGAATCCATTTCCGACTTCATGGCACCAAGCCACTTATCCCTTTCTGAACTTGTCAGCACTTTTTCATAACTGGTAGGCTCCTCATCATCAATGAGTAACACGTCGTTCGATTCACTTACGAGAAATCCATATCTCTCAGGAATATTGCGTGTTCTACCAGATCTACGAAGATGTGGTGTTACAATAGGTCCAGCCGATTGCTCATCACTATGAGTTGTCGGCAGTTGTGCTTCACCAGGTATCTCATCAATGTCTATTTGAGTCTCTCGAGCCTCCTCAAGCTCGACGACACTCCCACTGTTTTCTTGCAAGAGAAACTCTTTCTCTAGAAACACAACATGCCTTGAAACAAACACCTTTTGTTCCACAGGATGATAGAATTGGTAACCCTTTGTTTCCTTAGGGTATCCAATAAATAGACATTTATCAGACTTAGCATCCAATTTGTCTGATACAGTCCGCTTCACATAAGCAGGACAACCCCATATCTTCAAGTAAGATACATGAGGTTTCTTAACATTCCATATCTCATATGGAGTAGTTGAGACTACCTTGGTAGGCATTCTGTTTAACAAGTAAACAGCTGTCTGAAGTGCATAACCCCAAAAGGACTTGGGAAGAGTTGCATGATTCATCATTGACCTGACCATGTCCAACAAGGTCCGATTACGCCTCTCAGATACACCATTATGCTGTGGTGTATAGGGCGGAGTCCATTGAGACAATATGCCATTGTCTCTTAGATAATCAAGAAACTCTTGACTTAAGTATTCACCACCTCGATCCGATCGAAGTATTTTAATACTTTTGTCATGTTGTTTCTCTACTTCATTTCTGAATTCTTTGAACCTTTCAAAGGCTTCAGACTTGTGTTTCATCAGGAACACATACCCAAACCGTGAGTGATCATCGGTGAAGGTAATGAAGTAGCTATAGCCTCCTAAAGCTTGAGTTGACATAGGTCCACATACATCAGTATGTACTAGACCTAGTAACTCTCCCACTCGTTCACCTTTTCCAGTAAAAGGTAACTTAGTCATCTTGCCTTTTAAGCATGATTCGCATGTATCTTATGAATCCAATTCAAACGATTCCAGAATTCCACATCGGTGTAATTCGGACATGCGTTTCTTGCTTATATGGCCAAGACGACAATGCCACATATAGGAGTCTATGTGATTATCCTTTCGAGCACGCGTGTTGCTCGCTTCGATATTGAAAATGTCACTGGATACGTCCAACGTATAAATGCCATTACTCAAAGTTCCAGTTCTATAAAGTACGCCATTCAAAGTTATATAACAACAATTGTTACTAAACATCAAATGGAAACCATTTCTATTTAAGAAGGAAATAGAAACAATGTTCTTTATTAGAGAAGGAACATAATAGCAATTGTCCAGTTCCAAGACTAGTCCACTAGGGAGCTTCAGCAAATAAGTTCCGATGGCGACCGCAGCAACCTTTGCTCCATTGCCAACTCGCAAATTTGACTCCCCTCCGACAAGTCTTCTTCTATTCCTTAGCCCCTGTATGTCATTACATATATGTGAGCTACACCCAGTATCCAATACCCAAGTGTCTAAGGAAATAGAATGACAATCAATAACGAAGATACCTGAAGAGGATGGGGCATCGGATGCCTTCTTCTTCTTCATGGACTCAAGATAAATCTTGCAGTTTCTTCGCCAGTGGCCTTCCTTGCCACAGTGATGGCAAGTGCCCTTTTGCGCTGGTTCCGCCTTCTTTGCCTTTTTGTTCTTTCCTTTCTTCTGTTCTTTTGCCTTCCTCTTAGAACCTTTCTTTGAGGAATCAACTAACAGAACCGCCTTCTCCTCATGCTTCACAGAAGGCTCCACAGTCTTCAGCATATTGAGGAGCTCGGGAATGGTGGATTCCAATTTGTTCATCCGATAGTTCATCACAAATTGCGAGAAACTCTTGGGCAAACAATGCAGAATTAAGTCAATACTTAACTCATGATCCATCACAAAGCCGAGGGTAGCTAGCCGCTCGATGTACCCGTTCATCTTTAGCACAAACTGTACTACAGACGAACCTTCTTGCATCTTCGTGGTGAAGAGGAGCCTAGAGACCTCGAACCTTTCGGATCTCGCTTGCTCACCGAACAACTCATGAAGATGGAAGACCATAGTGTTAGCATCCATATGTTCATGCTGCTTTTGCAGCTCAGGTACCATCGCCGCTAGCATGATGCAACTCGCCAGCTCAGAATCTGCCACATGCTTCTGATAGACCAACATTTGGTCTGGAGTTGCATCGTCCTTAGGACGGCCAGAAGAGGCTCTTCAAGGACATATGCAAGCTTTTCCGCTTGAGAACAATTGTTTCTAAGCCAGTCCAGGAAGTTAGGCCCAGTCAGTTTGTTCGAATCCAAAATAGTGCGCAAATTCAAAGACGTCATGATCAATTTATTGACCTAGAAATACAAAACGAGCATATATGAGAAAATGATTTTAAAATGCATCAATATACATTTATAAATCCCATTCATTTTTCGAATTTCAAAAACCCCAAAATCACTTCAGGAGATCGTAGGTCCATCTCCGAATGGGCTGATATCCATCATAGTTATGAACATCCTTGGAGAGAGTCCAACAAGCCATTCATAACTACGACGGTAGGTATCATCTATACCGATTGCATATCACGTATATGCAACTATCACAATGTGCTATCAACTAATTGAATGTTCACACATACATCGGGTTGTTAACACATTAACAAGTATGCATCATATGCATAGCACCCAACTTCACCTCCCTTTATATCGACCTTGGAGAGAGTCCAACAAATCGATGCTCCAGGTTAAAGCAAACCCATTAATCAGGACATAGTTTTAATATGGTTAGAGCGCATTCAACCAATTAGCCCAGCTTGGAGAGAGTCCAACAACCGATGCTAACGATTGACCTCTGACTCTTACCATATTAGTATTAAACTATTCCATGGTTTGAACATATTCAGGTTCGAGCCGGGCTTGGAGAGAGTCCAACAACCCAAACAAGAAACAGAACTCTGGTTCTAACCATATTAATGGAAGGTGTAGGCTTTAATATTGATTAAAGGTTTTTATGTCTCATCCTCTTTGCATGCAAATAACTATTATCTACATGGCATGGCATACATGACATACATCTACATGTCACGACACGCATGGCATAATGTTATGCATCTAATGCAATTACATGGCATACACTTATGTCATGTTTATAATTTCCTTATATGTCATAACTATTTATGGAAATAAAATATGTTTAAGATTTGATTCTCCAAATCAAATCATAATTAAATTAGGAAACAAATTTCCAAATCTAATCACATATTTTATTCATGGAATTATTTGATTAAGGAAAATCTATTTAGGAAACCAATTTCCTAAATCATTGAAACTACTTATGGAAATAAAATATTTTAAGATTTGATTTCCCAAATCAAATCATAATTAAATTAGGAAACAAATTTCCAGAATCTAATCAAATATTTTATTTATGGAAAATATCAATTTCCATAAATACTTCCAACTTTCCAAAAGTGGAAGATTTCCATAAATACTTCTAGACTTTCCAAAATTGAAAAATTTCCATAAATGCTTCTAAATCTCCTAAATTTAGAAAATTTCCAGAAATACAATATGACTATCGCAAAACCATTTTACGATTATGTCGAAACACAACCTGGGCTCTGATACCACTGTTGGGTTTCCGGCACCGCGGCGTGTGTGTGTTCGATCATGTTTCGTAAACATGAGCACAGCGGAAGCAATTAAAGATAATAAATCTATATTTATTACAACACACACAACACACGCATGCTATTACAACAAGTGTAGACATAACCGTAAATTAAAATTTGCAATAAAAGAAATTATCTACGTTATACCTTTCGTATGACGTGTAGCGGGAACGGCATCAACCGGAACGATCCTCGTAAGAATCGTCTCTATCCGTATCCACGCCGAGCTCCTCGGGATGACTTCGCTAAGTCACGAGCTTCGTCTTCGTACGGGTTACTAGCCTCGTGTTGAAGACGACGTGATCGAGAGATGATCACAATCCGAATCCAAATTCGGATCCTCAAACGAGTTCTCAAAACTCGCTTCTCCGGAGAGGTATTCGTCAACCAATTGACGAATCCTTCGCCCCCACTAGAGGATTACCGAGATCAAATCCCGGTAAGTTAGCCGCTGTCGAGCACTCAACCGCCGCCCAAACGACGCCCGAGGAGGAGAAGCTGTCCAGAAAACTGGACAGCTTGGTGGAGGATATAGGCGCCGGCCAACCAAGGAAAGAAAAGCCTCACCTTGATGCCAAACCTAAAGGGGATCACCGGAGGGTCGCCGGAGTGTTCACCGGCTGAAGCTTGGTCGCCGGAAATGACTTGGATGGCGGCACAAAGGATGGGCGGCGGCACTTAGGGTTGGGCGCCGAATTCACCAACAAGGGTGGGCGGCAACTCTATGTTGGGCGGCAACCACTTGATTTGATTTAGGGTTAGGGTTTAAGCCCTATTTTATAGAGAACTAATTCTCTTAATGGTTAATGGATCATATCCATAAAGCCCGTTAACCCGCTCCATTAAGATAAGTTAAAATAAACCAAACCATGATGGTTTATTTTAAGTTAAAACGAACGAACCAACTTTTGGGTCATTCGCTTAAAATAAACCAAACCCTTTGGTTTATTCTCATCCATTGGATTAGAACCAAACCATTTTGGTCCATCCATTATGTCTTCATAAGACACGGCCCATCCACGCTTCCATTGCATCAAACAATTTCATGCTCGCTTTATGTTTGGTCCAACCAAACATAGTTTCTCCGAGAATCCCATTCTCAAGCTCGTTTAAATCCTTTGGATTACACTCGTTGTGTGTGACCAAATAGGTTCTCGGTTTATGTTGGCCATCTATAATTAACCATTAATTATAGAATCATGAGTGGCACCTAGTAGTACATCATGATCCCCAATTAACCAAAAGATCAACGGTTGATCCCGAACTATTTCAAACCCTTCAAGAGCTCGAATGAATCGTGCCCCATTCCTTCACTCATCTTATACCCACTTGGTTCAAGACATGGTCTATAGTGTCACCTCACTAGGCGACTCACGCCACACCTAGCCCAAGTATCATTTCCTCGCCCCACGGATTCTAGTTACTCCACATGTATCGAAGAGTACCTTACTCTAAACATGTAATGCTTTGGCCAAAGACTTTAGTAACAATCCGACGAGAGGCCATGGGTATACATCTCCTCGCAAGGAGTGGTGAATCCTTTATAGGCTATTCAAATACCTTCGATCACTTCGACTTATACCCAATCATCCCGGGTCCACATCTCCTTAGAGATGTTTGCTTAAGATGTCAAAGCATAAGTCTCCATGATCAAGATGATTTGAATACTGCAAGTCAAAGGAACATCGCACTTAAGCCACAGTAAGAACTTCATTGACATATCTATATATGCAGAGAACCATATGAAGTCTTACGGTTGGTCACTCCAATGAACTAGTTACCATAACTAGCATCGACGATTAACTCCGGACATCACTATGTCTCCAGCCAGTGAGAATCAGCTGCTTGGATACACCAAGGAGTATACCTCGTGCTAGTCTCGACAGAATTGATGGTGTCCAAATCTATCAATTCATCGACTAGGGATAATTCCGATACATCACAATTACACATGTAGAGATACTCACTAGTTGTGATCCAATCACAAATTCTCTCATGCTGTGAATCGTATCGTGGACATTCAGTAAATGAGTTTAAGATCCAATCAAATACATAAAACATGTATACTCAAATAGTGAATCTTCATTTATCATATAAATGGTTCATACATAAGGCGATTGCCTTAGGACATCTCTCATATATTACTAACACAGGGAAGTTCCCTTCTCCCTGTCCCAGGGTAGTTCCCATCATTCATTCCAGGACAGTTCCCTTAGTATCTAAGCTTACGTCCCTCCACCCTGTTCTAGGGCAATTCTGCTATCCTAGGCTAGTTCAAGTCCCGGGCACTTCTTCTTGTCCATGGTAGTTTCCAATGGCCCAGGGCACTTCTCCCTTGCTAGGGTACTCCTCCTGTCCCAAGGCATTGTTCCTCGTCCGAGGCGCACTACATCAAAAAAATGTGACCAGGGAAGTTTTCCTCAGGCTGGTTTCCCAAGGCGCAGGGCGGACTAGGCGAAAGGAGACTAGGACGACCAGGGAAGTTTTCCTTCGGGTGGTTTCCCAAGGCACAGGGTGGATTAGGTGCCAGAGCGGTTTTCCTCAGGCTGGTTTCCCAAAGCAAGGCGGGAAGTTTCCACAGATCCAGGGTAGTTTTGCGCAAGGAGACCAGGGTGACCAGGGTAGTTTTTCCTCAAGTTGGTTTCCCAAGGCACAGGGTGGATTAGGTGCCAGAGCGGTTTTCCTCAGCCTGGTTTCACAAAGCAAGTCAGGGTAGTCCTCACAGACGGTGAGGCGAAGCCTGGGGCCTAGGGCGCTTAGAGGGAGGTTCACCAGTAGGGTGGTCCCAAGGAACTGCTCCTCAACCGTACAGAGGTTCCTGGCCACTCTTCAGGGCATTGTTCCAGGGCACTGCTCCTCAACCGCAAAAAGGTTCCAATAACTACAGAGAGGTTTCGCGGACCTACTCCAGGCTACTTTTCCAGAGCACTATTCCAGGGCACTATCCCAGGGCACTGCCCTATATCACAGAGAGGTTCTAGGGCACTGTTCCAAAGCATTTCTCCTCAACGCAGGGCGATCAGGGCAGTTTTTCGAAGGCTTAGGGTGATTTCAGCCTTGGCAGAATTGTATACCAGGGCCCAAGGGTGGTATTCCAGGGTGGTCTAGGGCAGTCCGACAGAGGGGTCCAACCAGCGCTTCCGGCTCAAGGTCGTCACGTTCAGCATTTTCTTTATTTGAAAAAACAAATTGAGGGTGAATAGGGCCACCCGCAATGGTCTATCTAGTCTATAGCAAACGACTTTGGTAAAGACATTGCAAATCTGTTTATGGCTGAGGCTTGGCCAATAAGCCTAGTGGAGGTGAATAGGCCCACCTGAATGGCCTATCTAGTTTGTAGCAAATAGCTACGGTAAAGACAAGGCAAATCCATTGATGGCTAGTCACTTGTCAAAAGTGACAAACGTTGGAGGGTTATCATATGTGGTGGATGGAAAAGACAGACACAAGAGGTACACATGTAGAGACGGATGCAAAGGGAAAGTATGCATGGTCAGGAGAAACACAGAATATGCACTTACGCTATGCACAAGTGAAGGACATGTATGAGCTAATGTAACCATGAGTGAGTTAGTGCATATGAGAGTTGAGGTACTCATGAGAGCACATGTACACCCCCCTGGATGCATCTCAGATCTGACACTTCGTCAGACATGACATGAGTGTGTTTCCCGGGCTTTTGTATGATCGTGCATTTCATTTGATGATATATATTTACCTTTCATAAAAAAAAAAGAGTACCATACTCTAAACATGTAAAGCTTTGGCCAAAGACTTTAATAACAATCCGACGAGATGCCATGGGTATACATCTCCTCGCAAGGAGTGGTGAATCCTTTATAGGCTATTCAAACACCTTCGATAACTTTGACTTATGCCTAATCATCTCGGGTCCACACCTCCTCAGAGATGCTTGCTTAAGATGTCAAAGCATAAGTCTTCATGACCAAGATGACTTGAAAAGCGCAAGTCAAAGGAACATCCCACTTAAGTCAGTAGTAAGAATTTCATCGACATATCTATATATGCAGAGAACCATATGAAGTTTTATAGCTTGTCACTCCAATGAACAAGTTACTATAACTAGGATCCACGATTAACTCCGGACATCACAATGTCTCCAGCCAGTGAGAAACAGCTGCTTGGATACATCAAGGAGTATACCTTGTGCTAGTCTCGACAGAATTTATGGTGTCCAAATCCATCAATTCATCGACTAGGGATAATTTCAATACATCACAATTACACATGTAGAGATACTCACTAGTTGTGATCCAATCACAAATTCTCTCATGCTGTGAATCGTATCGTGGACATTCATTAAATGAGTTTAAGATCCAATCATATACATGAAAACATGTATACTCAAATAGTGAATCTTCATTTATCAAATAAATGGTACAACCATAAGGCAATTGCCTTAAGACACCTCTCATATATTACTAACAAATTGTTGGCCTATCAGAAATATGTGAGTGATTCTGAACTAGTGAGTTGCATAATGCTAGCCGCGATGGTACCCGAGCTATGGAAGTAGCATAAGCATATGGATGCTCATACCATAGTCTTTCATCTTTATGAGTTGTTTGATGAGCAAGTGAGATCCGAAAGATTCGAAGTCTCCAAGCTCCTCTTCAACTCTGAGATGCAAGAAGGTTCATCTGTGTACTTCTCAACATGTTGAAGACTGTAGAGCCTTCTGTGAATCATGAGAAGGGGATGGTGATGTTTGTTGATTCCTCGAAGAAAATTTCTAAGAGGAAGTCAAAGGAATAGTAGAAGAGAAGAAGAAAAAGGCTAAAAAGGCAAAACTAACTCAAAAGGGCACTTGTCATCATTGTGGTAAAGAGGGCCATTGGCAAAGAAACTGCAAGATTTATCTTGAGTATGTGAAGAAGAATAAGGCATCAGATGCCCCATCTTCTTTAGATATCTTCATTATTGATTGTCATTCTATTTTCTCAAACACTTGGGTATTGGATACTGGGTGTGGCTAACATATATGTAATGACATATATGGCTAAGGAATAGAAGAAGACTCATCAAGGGAGAGTCAAATTTACGTGTTGGGAATGGAGCAAAGGTTGCTTCACTTGTCATCGTAACGTATTTGTTGAGACTCTCTACAGGACTTGTCTTAGAACTGGACAATTGCTTTAATGTTCTTTCATTGATAAAGAACATCATTTATATTTCTTGTTTAAATAGAAATAGGTACCATTTTACTTTTAGTAACAATTGTTGTTACATAATTTTGAATGGCATACTTTATGGGACTAGAATATTGTGCAATGGTATATATACATTAGACATATCCAGTGACATTCTCAATATCGAAGCGAGCAACATGCATGCTCGAAAAGATAATCAATTAGACTCCTACATGTGGAATTGTCATCTTGGCTATTTGAGCAATAAACGCATGTACGAATTACACCGATGTGGGATTCTGAAATCGTTTGAATTAGATTCATATGATACATGCAAATCATTCTTAAAAGGCAAGATGACTAAGTTACCTTTTACGGGAAAAGGTGAACCGGTGGGAGAGTTTCTTGGTCTAATACATACTGTGAAGGGTTTTGCTTATCGAGTCCGTGAGGGGAAACTTCGCTTCCCACTTCACCTTGGTTGCTTGTTCATGGCGATCCCATCGATGTCCCTGGATTAAAAAAAATTTAATCCTAGACAAAAGGGATTTCCCAAATAACCAAGTCATTGTCGTGCTATTCGTTTAGAGAGGTCACTTGAACAAAGTAGTTGTTCAAGTTACCATCCTCTATTCTACGAGTAGCCGCGGAATAGACGATGTCTGGATCACCGGTTTTTGTGTTTATGTTCGGGATCCAAGTATTATTTAGCCACAAACAGATTTATATCGTGCTCATAATTGAAAAACAAATACAAACATGTAACATATAAAAATTAGAGAATCGATATACCTCTCGATCTTCTAATGTATGACCTTCCTTTTTTCGGACGTCGTGTGGGCGATGATCTACCAAAAGTTGAAGCTCCTAGATCGCAAATCTTCCATCCTTGCTCTTCCAAAGCAAGAGGAAGAATAGAAACAAAACTCTATTCCTTCTTTCAACCAACCATTAACTTCCAAGGAGGAAGCTTGCTGCCGGCCAAGAAGGAAGAGAAGATTGAAAGTGGCCGGTCAAAAGATTCAAGGGAGAACCCTAAACCTTTGTTCCACAGGCCAAGGAGAAGGAGAGAACCTATTTTGGATGCCGGCCAAGGGCACCGCCAACTTGGGGAAGAAGAACAACACAAGGAAAATATTTCCTTATTAGGTGCCGCCCAAACCTAAACCCTAGCTCCTTGCCGCCAACTTCCAAAACCCTAGCTTCTCATGAATTGTTCTCCACGCCAACCCCTTGCCTCCTTTTATAGAGTTAGGGATAAGCCTCCTTTTAATCTCCACTATTGGTTGTAGGGATTTAATCTCAACCGTCGGATCTAGAGATTTAATCTCAACCGTCAGATCTAGAGATTTAATCTCTACCTTTGGATCTAGAGTTTTGTTTCTATCATTTGGATCTAAGCTTCATGAGGTGTTAATATGCTACATTAGGGACTATGAGGAGGAGTTGGATCTTGGCCTCACATGGATCAAGCCCACATAAAGTCCGATTCATTAATGATAATCCAATCCACTAAAGGATTATCATTGATCTACCTCACCAACCCCCATAAGATAATATGGGCTCCATATATTATTTGTTCATTTTCTCCCCGTGTTTAAGATCTCGAATGTCCGTCGATTAATTAATTTACTAACCATTAATTAATCAACATCTAACTCCATGAGTAGTACCACTCAACCTTTTCATCATGCCGGACCAAGTCCACCTGCAGGGTTTAAATGATGAACCTTATGAGCTCCTCAAGGGGACATCATCATCCTAATATATAGGACACGGTTTCCTCCTATAATCAATGGCACACTATATAAATAATATCATCTCTCAACTTACCGAGCCTATCGATTTAATCTATAAATCTACATTGGTAAATCAAAGAGATGAATACTAAGTATATGTGCCCGTTATTATATCGGGATTAAGAGCATGTACTAAATAATATCTGAGCTCCAATTCGATTATGTAGTTAGCAATAAATCGAATCACCTCTATGTCGGTCCTGCTCAATACACACAAAGTGCACTAGTGCGATTCTATGGTCAAGACAAACCAATACCAAATCACACTACAACCATTCTGATGGTTTGTCCAAAGTCATCTCGGTTGTGAGCCTTTACTTATACTTTACAAGGAGCTGATAACATGATCTCCCATGTGACACCACACACGATGTTATCTACAATATAATGTATTAGACAATATTTCATAACCATAAAAATGCAATCAATGATCATGTGATTCTTATTTCAAAATAAAGATGTTCTTACAAAAGATAGACTTTTCAGTATACATCCCTATAATCTCCCACTTATACTAAAAGACTATGCTGTCCTCAAACTGTCATACATCTGATCCCCATTCCCTCCACATGCCTATCAAAAGCTCTCGCTGGAAGGGCCTTAGTGAAAGGATCTGCCAGTTTATCCTCCGATGCAATCTTGGCCACAACAACTTCTCCTCTCTTTACAATTTCTCGTATCAGGTGGTACTTGCGCTCTATGTGCTTACTTGTCTTATGGGCTCGTGGTTCCTTCGAGTTTGCAACTGCACCACTATTATCACAATAAATTGTGATAGTTCTGGGCAAACCAGGAATCACATCCAAGTCCATCAGGAAGTTCCTGAGCCCCATAACTTCTTTGGTCGCCTCAGAGGTTGCCACATACTCAGCTTCCATGGTGGAGTCCGCCATGCATTTCTGCTTGACACTACTCGATACAATGGCTCCACCTCCAAAAGTAAACACAAAACCTGAGGTAGACTTACTATTATCCTTATCAGATTTGAAGTCGGAATCCGTGTAACCCACAGGGAGTAATTGGTCTGCCCGATAAACCAGCATATACTCCCTATGTTGGATCGATTTGAAACGCTAGAGGGGGGTGAATAGCGTTAGTTAAAACTTTTCTTTTTCGGCGATTAAAACCAAGTACGCAGTGGAAAACAAAAGATAAACACAAGAAAGACACAAAGCTTTTTACTTGGTTCACAGCCCACCGGCTGCTAATCCAAGGCCCTGCGATCCTTGATCACTTTCGAAGGCCAATCACTAAAAGTCTCTTCCTCGTTGGAGGTAAGAGACAAGACGATTACAATGATTATAAGGCCGGTAACAACCTTACCAGTCCTTATACAAATTAAGTACAGAAATATAATAATAATACCGACAATAAATTAGAAGATGACGCACGGTCGGAGTAGCGTTGTAGAGAGCACGAGCACTTGAGAGATTCTTGAATTGGGTTTGAGTTCACCCCTCCTTTTATAGATTTGCACCTTAGAATTTATCCCGATCCAGATCTAAAACTCAACTCGTGGATCTTATCTTGAGGTGGCAGCTTATCTTATCTTGAGGTGGCGGCTTATCTTATCTTGAGGTGGCGGCTTATCTTATCCTGAGGTGGCGACATCAATCTCTATCTCTTTGACCTTGTGCACTGGGTTGATTCGTCTACATCAGCCGACTGATCCTCTTAGCAGTCGACTGCCTTCAGTCGACTACTGACATCTCCAGTTGACTGCTGCACTTGAGAATTCCAACAATACAAGATTAGCATAATAGATGCATAATGCCATGCAGTGTGACAGTCCTTTGACTGTCCGATCTCGACTTCAGCATTCCTCCGGAAGCCTTAGTCGGATCAACGCCTAGGATTGTCCTCTAACCGAGGACGCGTCCTTACCACCGCTCCACACATGGAGCTTACCTTTGGTCCTCTTGACCTATCGCTTAGCTTTCGGTCACCATCGAGGTTCCTCAACTCCCCGAGGTTCTCCTGGGGTCACTCGACCACCACGGTTTCTCAACTTGAGATTCTCCGGATGTCGCACGACCTTTGGCTTAGCTTAAACACTTCCTGCACACTTAGCATATCACATGAGATAACAAAATAGCTTAACTTTGAATCTTTGCCATCATCAAAACCGAGGTTCGATTTTCTAGTGCCCCTGCACCAACAATCTTCCCCTTTTTATCTATGGCAAACCAATTCAAAGTTAAGAGAAAATAAGCAGTAAACATTGAACAGTCATTTTTCAAAACCTCTCCCTTAAGGGTACCTCCCCCTTAACCCTAGGTGATTTTTGAAAAACAATTACTTTTTGGGAAAGAAAAAGTAAGTAACCTCTTAACTTTATTCTCTCTCCCCCTTTGACATATATCAAAAATAACTTTATATTGGGTACATTGCCAAGAAATAGAATTTTTAAACATGCTAATCAAGTTGATTTAATATGTTCAACTTCCTTTAATACTTAGGAGTTTAGGTTTCTAGATCCTGCACCAACAATGTATATCCTAGGTTAGAATGTGACCCCCTAACCTTTAACATTGTTATAAAATTTTGAGAAAGAAAAAAAATCATTTTAAAGGCTCATGTCTATTGGTTTTTATGCCAAACTGGAGGTAGCTAGATACTAAGTTTGTCCAACTTAAGTCTTCTCTCCCCCTTGGCATATTATCAAAAGAAGGATTTAAATTTAGAAAGTATTGGTGATTTTTTTTTAAAAAAAAATATTTTTTAACAACTTCTATGATGATTATCCAATTAGAACCTCCCCCATAACCTAACATCCTTGTTAGCCACAAGGAAGGCTTATCTAGAGGGTCTCCCCTTTTGTCTGACAAACTCTTAGGACATCCTTGTTGGCCATAAGGAAGGCTCACCTAAGTGTCCACAGGGTCAAGGTATCTAAAGTTGACCTAAGGATTTAGATTTTCAATATTGGTCAACTAACCATCATTTTAAGAAGAATAGTTGTTTTGAAAACTACATATAACTACACACAATAATCATAGCAACCAATAAAAATAGTTTTAAGAATCTATTTATGTGTATATAAAATTTAAAATCGTTTTCAAAATCATTTTTAATTTGTTGTCCTTACCATCTCACCCATTCTATATGATCAACCAAGTTATCCTTATAGGTATTATGAGATGAATTTAATTTAATGCCTTAGAAATTAATTAATCTTGGGTTAGATTCAGATTTAACCTTTAGTTAGTTAAGTGAACATTTCAAAAGAGGGCTTCCAGGTCGTGGCGAGGCACAGAGGCCTTCTTTGATCGGAACAACGACCACTTCCTTAGACAAAGCCAACTTAGGAAATTACACACTTAATTCACTTAGGGTTACGTCCTGGTCTAACTAATTTAGGATGTGGTGAGGTAGCTTCAGTTAGTTCCACTTAGTTAAAAGTACCAAGATAGATACTCCATATCCAACTCGGATACACTTGACTTCATTTCCTTAATGTACTATCATCTCACTGCGTCCTGATACTATGTTGTCAAGATTAATTAATTATTTCCTATCTAACCATTCTATGAGAGTTAATTTAAAACTAGTATGTATGACATAACAAAATAAGCATGATAGTGATATGTATGCATGAGCAAGCTACATTCAATCAATTTAAAGAAATGGTTATTTTCTTGGGTGGACTTTTATTTGTTCCATAGTTATAAGATATTTTATTATAATTAGGTTTACAAATTTTAGTGTCTTGATTTTTGGTTAGCTTAGACTTGTAACCCAAGTCTTCATATTTATTAGTTGAATTTTTAAAAGTTGAAGGTTTAATTGCTAGATTATTAATTTGTGTATAATCAAATGGTACTCTATTATAATTAATTTTATTGGTTTGATTAACTAATTTTGAATTTTTAATTAAGTTAGATTGTGAATTATTTAAAATAGGATTATTAGAATTTTTCAAAATAATATTATTAGACTTTTTCAAGATAAGATTATTAGACTTTTTAAAAGTAGAATTATTGTTAGAATTATTTAAGATAAGATTGTTAGAGTTTTTAAAGATAGAATTATTATTAGAATTATTTAAGATATTGTTAGAGTTTTTAAAGGGAGAATTATTATTAGAATTATTTAAGATAAGATTATTAGAGTTTTTAAAGGTAAAATTATTATTAGAATTATTTAGATTATCTTTGGAATTTTTTAAAGTTAATTTCGAATTTTTTATGGTTGAATTTTTCAAAACAGAATTTTTTAATTCGGAATTATCTAGATTAATCAGATCTAGGATTTGATGATTCTGTCCTATGGTTTGATTATTCTGATCAAGGTTTTGATTATTCTGATTAAGTCCTAGGTTGGTTTTATCCTTGACTTGATCTAGATCTATGTTAATTAAACTAAAAATTTGATTAATCTCTTGGTTAATTTTATCAAATGTAAGATTAATTTGATCATTTTCTTCCATGATATTGTTATTATTATTATTTAAACTAATTAAATCTGAATTAATTAATTTTTTATTAGTTGAATTATTAATTGTATTATTTAATTGACAACAATTACACAATTTATCTAAATTATCAACTATTCTAAAACTCAACTTTTCAAAATTATTAATTTTACTAACCTTTTTCTCCGGACATCGATTCTTATAGTGACCGAATCTTCCGCACCCGAAGCACTTGATGTGCTCCTTGTTCTTCCGTACTCCTGGCAATGGTGTCTCCTTTGCCGTCGGTTGTGTCGTTCGAGTCTTACGAGTAGGACACTTATTTTTATAGTGTCCTCTCTCCCTGCACTTGAAACAAATAATATGGAATTTAAAATTTAAATTGACATTGTTACCTTTAGGCATTGAGCGATACTCTTTCATGGTTAGCTCGGTCAACGATCATCTAATACTCGCAAAAAAAACACAAACCAAAAAGTCCCAAGACTTGGTCTTGGATTAGTAGTGCGGGAGATAATTAAAAATTAAAAATAAAAATAAAGAAAAGAAAATGCTCGATCGGTGGTTGCACCGAATCTGAGTGCCCCCGCTCTGATACCAATTGTTAGATCGATTTGAAACGCTACAGGGGGGGTGAATAGCGTTAGTGAAAACTTTTATTTTTCGGCGATTAAAACCAAGTACGCAGCAGAAAATAAAAGATAAACACAAGAAAGACACAAAGCTTTTTACTTGGTTCACAGCCCACCGGCTGCTAATCCAAGGCCCTGCGATCCTTGATCGCTTCCGAAGGGCAATCACTAAAAGTCTCTTCCTCGTTGGAGGTAAGAGACAAGACGATTACAATGATTATAAGGCTGGTAACAACCTTACCGGTCCTTATACAAATTAAGTACAGAAATATAATAATAATACCGACAATTAATTAGAAGATGACGCACGGTCGGAGTAGCGTTGTAGAGAGCACGAGCACTTGAGAGATTCTTGAATTGGGTTTGAGTCCTCCCCTCCTTTTATAGATTTGCACCTTAGAATTTATCCCGATCCAGATCTAAAACTCGTGAATCTTATCTTGAGGTGGCAGCTTATCTTATCTTGAGGTGGCGGCTTATCTTATCTTGAGGTGGCGGCTTATCTTATCCTGAGGTGGCGGCATCAATCTCTATCCCTTTGACCTTGTGCACTGGGTTGATTCGTCTACATCAGCTGACTGATCCTCTTAGCAATGATCGCCTTTCACCGACCATCGACGCCTCCAGCTGATCGCCGCACTTGAGAATTCCTACAATACAAGATTAGCATAATAGATGCATTGATCGTCCGATCTCGACTTTCAAAGATTCCTCCGGAAGCCTTAGTCGGATCAACGCCTAGGATTGTCCTCTAACCGAGGACGTGTCCTTACCACCGTTCCACACATGGAGCTTACCTTTGGTCCTCTTGACCTATCGCTTAGCTTTCGGTCACGACCGAGGTTCCTCAACTCCCCGAGGTTCTCCTGGGGTCACTCGACCACCACGGTTTCTCAACTTGAGATTCTCCGGATGTCGCTCGACCTTTGGCTTAGCTTAAACACTTCCTGCACACTTAGCATATCACATGAGATAACAAAATAGCTTAACTTTGAATCTTTGCCATCGTCAAAACCAAGGTTCGATTTTCTAGTGCCCCTGCACCAATACCCTAGTCCTTCTCAGCTACTTCAATATATGTTTTACCGCAGTCCAATGTCCCTGTCCTAGATTACTCTGATATCTGCTGACCATGCCCATAGCAAAGCAGATATCTGGTCTCGTACATAGCATCGCATACATGAGGCTTCCTACTGCCGAAGCATAAAGAACTGCCTTCATCTCCTCTATCTACTCAGATGATCTAGGACACATCTCCTTAGATAAAGGAACTCCATGCCTAAAAGGTAGAAAACCCTTCTTGGAGTTCTGCATGCTAAAAAGATCCATAATCGTGTCTATGTATGAAGTTTGGGATAAGCACAACATTCTTTTCCTGCGATCCCTTATAACCTTGATCCCAAGGATGTGTCCCACTTCTCCCAAGTCCTTCATATCCAACTGTTTGGACAACCATACCCTTAGGTCCAATAACACCTTGATATTGTTGCCAATCAACAAAATGTCATCTACGTATAGTACAAGAAATACCACTACGTTTCCGTCACATATCTTGTATACACAAGACTCATCCGGACTTTGAATAAATCCATAAGACTGGATTACCTCATCAAAGAGGATGTTTCAAGATCTCGAAGCTTGCTTCAATTTATAAATGGATCGATTAAGCTTACATACACGATGCTTTTTGCCTTTAGCAATGAATCCCTCTGGTTGCTTCATATAGATGTTTTCCTCAAGACTTCAATTAAGGAAAGCTGTCTTGACATCCATCTGCCACACCTCATAATCCATATGAGCTGCTATGCATAATAGAATCCGGATAGACTTAAGCATGGCTACCGGTGAAAAGGTCTCCTCATAATCGATACCCTCTTTCTGAGTATACCACATCGCAACAAGCCTCTCTTTGAAGGTCTTAACCTTCCCATCTATTCCTATCTTTCTTTTGTAGATCCACTTGCATCCAATGGTTTTTACACCATCGGGTGGGTCTACTAGCTCCCAAACCTGATTTGAATCCATAGATTCGATCTCAGCATTCATTGCACTTTGCCAAGATACTGCATCATTATCTTAGATTGCCTCGTCATATGTCCAGGGATCAGGTTCATGTTCACCAGGGACCAAATCAGAAGATTCTCCCAAGAACATGAATCTATCAGGCTGTCTCACAACCCTCCCACTACGACGAGGTATCACCTGTGTATCCTCTGTGACATGTGGTGCAGTGACATGTGGTATATCCTCTTGTATCGGTGGTACTAAAGAAGTGACTTCCCCTTTTAATTCCTCCAGAACAATTTTACTCTTGGGCTTGTGACTCATCACATAGTCTTCCTCTAGAAATCTGGGGTTCGTGTTGACGATCACCCTCTGATCTCTAGGACTATAAATCAAACCACCATTCGTTCCACTAGGATAGCCAACGAACATGCATACTTCTGTACGAGGTTCCAACTTACCAGCATCTGCCTTGAGCACATGTGCTGGACTCCCCCATATCCGAATATGTCTTAGACTAGGCTTTCGCCCAGTCCACAACTCTGTGGGAGTAAAAAGCACTGATTTAGATGGAACCAAGTTCAGAATGTACACCGTCGTATCTAGAGCATATCCCCAGAACGAATCTGGCAATTCAGAATAACTCATCATCGATCTAACCATCTCCAAAAGAGTCCTATTCCTTCGCTCTGCTACATTGTTCTGCTGGGATGTGCCAGGTGCAGTCAATTTGGATTGAATCCCAGCCTCTGAAAAGTAGTTCCTAAACTCTCCCAAGAGGTACTCACCACCACGATCAGATCATAGTATCTTGATACTTTTACCTTGACATTTCTCCACATCAGCCTTGAATTCTTTGAACTTGTCAAAGCATTCAGACTTGCAGCGCATCAGGTAAATGTATCCATATCTTGAGTAATCGTCTATAAAAGAGATGAAATACTTAAAACCACCTCTAGCCTAGATAGACATAGGACCACACAAATCAGAATGAACCAATTCTAACACATCTTTGACTCTATACCCCTTGGCCTTAAAAGGCCTCTTGGTCATCTTACCCTCCAAGCAAGATTTGCAGGTTGAGAGATCCTCCACCACTAATGAACCCAAAGTTCCATCAGCTATCAACCTTTGAATTTTGCTTAGGTTAATATGACCAAGCCTAAGATGCCAAAGATATGTTTGGTTCATCTTCGAAGGTTCTTTTCTCTTATTTGAATTAGAAGATGAGTTATTAATTTCAATATGCATCGTGGGAGCTTTTGGTTCAAGTGTGTACAAATTTCCTATCAATGCACCCGAACAGATAATGTCCCTATTCCTTCTTATAACAACTCTGTCATTAAAAGAAATATAATATCCATCCATAAACAATTTAGAAACCGAAATTAAATTCTCTCTAAATAAGGGTACATAAAGGCAATTCTTAAGAACCAAAAGTTTATTTTTCTCAAAAGATAAATGAACATCTCCCACTGCAATAGCCGCCACCTTCATGGCATCGCCCAAGTATACGGTAATCTCCCCCTCAACCAGTCGTCTGGTTTCCTGGAACCCCTGCAAAGTATTGCATACATGATCAGTGGCTCCCGTATCAACACACCAGGTGCTGGTAGATAACACCGCTAAACTTGTTTCAACGACTAGACCAAAAGATATACCTTTGTTCTTGTGGTTGGGGCAGTCCTTCTTCCTGTGTCCAGTCTGCTTACAAGTGAAGCACTTGCCTTTCGGCTTCTTTACTCCTCCTTGAGTACCTCCTTCCGCCTTCGCCCCAGTTTGTTTCTTCTTCTTCTTGCCTTTCGGCTTAAAAGTAGAAATCTTTTGGGTCATCATGGCATGTGCCTGAGCACTCTGATGAAATAGCCGCTCTGCCACCTGGAGTTCTGTCAGAAGCTCTGCCAACGAATACAACCTTTTGTTCATGTTGTAGTTAAGGTGAAACTGCTCAAAACTCCTAGGTAGAGACTGGAGTATGATATCGACTTGGGTTTCCCCATCGATCTCAGCTCCAAGGTCCTCCAGCTCATTCAAATGAGCCATCATCTTGAGAACATGATCCCTTACGGGTGTTCCCTCGATCATGGTGGTCGTCATCAAGTTTCTCATGGATTCTTGCCTCACAACCCAATTCTGGTGTCCGAAAATCTCTTTGAGATTGAGCATCATGTCATAAGCTGTGGGCATGGCTTGATGCTGATGTTGCAACACATTTGACATAGATGAAAAAATGTAACACCGCGCCATCTCATCGACCTTTACCCACTTCTTATAACTCTCTCTTTCCTTTTCCCCAGAATCTTCTGCAGGCTTAGGAGGGCACTCTTCGAGGAGTACATATTTGTATTCCTCAGCAGTCAAGACAATGTCAAGATTCCTCTTCCAATCAACATAGTTGGGTCAAGTAAGTTTGTTCTCTTTCAGTATCACAGCAAGTGGGTTAAAAGTCATTTTGAAAGAAAACCTAAGAATCACATAAATCAAAATATTAGATTTCAAAAAATTATTGATTCCTCAAACAATAAAATTTTAAATTCAACCAACACCTAAAAACACTGAGAATATCGTATACCACGATAGTGTGGACGTATATGAATTCTACATTTGTAAGAGGAGGTTTTACCCATTAATTTTACTATCTTGTCAACCTAACTTTTTGACAAGTAAAATTAATAGTTGGTTCATCTTTGGCCCTACAAATAAAAGCAGTGACTCCGATGGGGGAGGATACTTATATTTGTATCTAAGTGTTCACCATTACTCGGTACCAAAGAAATTATCTCGGGTTATGTGCCTTCCGATGGGGAAGTGCACACGCTCCTTGACAATTCCCTATAACCATATATGACCTTGTGATCCGCAAACAAACTCATCCGATGGGGAGGAAGGCACTCAGAGCCGAAGCACAAGTTTGTTTGCATCACTTGTCAAATCGTAATGGAGGCCATGGGAATTTATAAAAATTTCCCTCTCCCACTTAGTAATTTGAAATTGAGGAATTTTCCTAGCCTACAACATGCATATCAAACAAAAAGGAATAAATATGAAAAATAAATTATTTTCCAACTATTATGGCTTTTGTCTTCAATATGTCTCCCGTCGCATCGTCATCTCGTCCGCTCCTCCTACGCCATGTACGAGCCATCTGGAGATCCGAGACAAGACTAAAACCTATTTTAATTTTCATCCATCGATCCTATACTCCACGAGGGAGTGTACATGAAATCTAGATCGAAAGTAAAATAAAATTAATAGTGGCTAAACAATGTTGTATCTAATTTACAAAAAATCAAATACTAGCCTCGTCAACTCCGAGGATTCAACAAAATAAACATTTACACACATACAATCACATACACACATATGACCATAATAGTCGGATCTTATGCCTGCAACCAATGAGTTAACCTACACATATCCTACTATTATCTGGCACATATAATATATGAAAAGTGCATAAAAATTAACAGAATCCTAAACACACAAAACTGAAAACCTTGGCTCTGATACAAATTGAAGGGTTTTGCTTATCGAGTCTGTGAGGGGAAACTTCGCTTCCCACTTCACCTCGGTCGCTTGTTCATGGCGATCCCATCGATGTCCCTGGATTAAAAAAAAAATAATCCTAGACAAAAGGGATTGCCCAAACAACCTAGTCATCATCGTGCTATTCGTTTAGAGAGGTCACTTGAAGAAACTCGTTGTTCATGCGACCATCCTCTATTCTACGAGTAGCTGCGGAATAGACGATGTCCGGATCGCCGATTTTTGTGTTTATGTTTGGGATCGAAGTATTATTTAGCCACAAACAGATTTATATCATGCTCATAATTGAAAAACAAATACAAACATGTAACATATAAAAATTAGAGAATCGATATACCTCTCGATCTTCTAATGTATGACCTTCCTCCTTTCGAACGTCGTGTGGGCGACGATCTACCAAAAGTTGAAGCTCCTAGATCGCAAATCTTTCTTCCTTGCTCTTCCAAAGCAAGAGGAAGAATAGAAACAAAGCTCTATTCCTTCTTTCAACCAACCATTAACTTCCAAGGATGAAGCTTGCCGCCGGCCAAGAAGGAAGAAGAGATTGAGAGTGGTCGGCCAAAAGCTTTAAGGGAGGACCCTAAACCTTTGTTCCACCGGCCAAGGAGAAGGAGAGGACCTGTTTTGGATGCCAGTCATGGGCTGGAAGGAACTCCAAGGGCAACGACAGCTTGGGGAAGAAGAACAACACAAGGAAAATATTTCCTTATTAGGTGCCGCCCAAGCCCAAACCCTAGCTCCCATGCCTTGCCGCCATCTTCAAAAACCCTAGCTTCACTTGAATTGTTCTCCACGCCAACCCCTTGCCCTCCTTTTATAGAGTTAGGGATAAGCCTCCTTTTAATCTCCACCATTGGTTCTAGGGATTTAATCTCAACCGTCGCATCTAGAGATTTAATCTCAACTGTCGGATCTGGAGATTTAATCTCTACCTTTGGATCTAGAGTTTTGTTTCTATCCTTTGGATCTAAGCTTCATGAGGTGTTAATAGGCTACATTAGGGACCATGAGGAGGAGTTGGTGTTGGGTTTCCGGCACCGCGGTGTGTGTGTGTGTTCGATCATGTTTCGTAAACATGAACACAGCGCAAGCAAAAAAAATAATAAATCTACATTTATTACAACACACACAACACACGCATGCATATTACAACAAGTGTAGACATAATCGTAAATTTAAATTTTCAATAAAAGGAAATTTATCTACGTTATACCTTTCGTATGACGTGTAGCGGGAACGACATCAACCGGAACGATCCTCGCTAGAATCGTCTCTATCCGTATCCACGCCGAGTTCCTCGGGATGACTTCGCTAAGCCACGAGCTTCGTCTTCGTACGGGTTACTAGCCTCGTGTTGAAGACGACGTGATCTAGAGATGATCACGATCCGAATCCAAATTCGGATCCTAATACGAGTTCTCAAAACTCGCTTCTCCGGAGAGGTATTCGTCAACCAATTGACGAATCCTTCGTCCTCCACCTCAGAGGATTACCGGAGATCGAATCCCCGGTAAGTTAGCCGCTGTCGGAGCTCTAACCGTCGTCCAAACGACGCCCGACGAGGAGAGAACAAGCTGTCCAGAAAACTGGACAGCTTTGGTGGAGGAGATAGGCGCCGCCAACCAAGGGAAGAAAAGGCTCACCTTGATGCCAAACCTATAGGAGATAACCGAGGGTCGCCGGAGGATCACCGCTGAAGCTTGGTCGCCGCAAGAAGAGCCGGACGGCGCACAACAAGTCAAGCGGCAATGGAGGTTGGGCGGCAATGAAGGTTGGGCGGCAACGGCAAGCTAGGGTTTTGGATTAGGGCTTAATTATCCCTTAAGCCCTCTTTTATAGAGAACTAATTCTCTTAATGGTTATTGGATCATAACCATTAGGCCCGTTAACCCGCACCATTAAGATAAGTTAAAATAAACCAAACCATGATGGTTTATTTTAAGTTAAAATGAACCGAACCAACTTTTGGTTCATTCGTTTAAAATAAACCAAACCCTTTGGTTTATTCTCCTCCATTGGATTAGAACCAAACCATTTTGGTTCATCCATTATGTCTTCATAAGACACAGCCCATCCACGCTTCCATTGCGACTGAAACGATTTCATGCTCGCTTCATGTTTGGTCCAACCAAACCTTGTTTCTCTCGGTCTGAGAATCTCATTCTCAAGCTCGTTTTAAATCCTTTGGATTACGCTCGTTGTGCGTGTGACCAAATAGGTTCTCGGTTTATGTTGGCCGTCTATAATTAACCATTAATTATAGAACGATCATGAGTGGCACCTAGTAGTACATCATAATCCCCAATTAACCGAAAAAATCAACGGTTGATCCAGAACTATTTCTGAAACCCTTCAGTAGCTCGAATGATTCGTGCCCCATTCCCTTCACTCATCTTATACCCACTTGGTTCAGGACATGGTCTATTGTGTCAGTCCCTACTAGGCTGACTATGTCACACCTAGCCCAAGTATCATTTCCTCGTCCTACGGATTCTAGTTACTCCACATGTATCGAAGAGTACCTTACTCTAAACATGTAATGCTTTGGCCAAAGACTTTAGTAACAATCCGACGAGAGGCCATGGGTATACATCTCCTCGCAAGGAGTGGTGAATTCTTTATAGGTTATTCAAACACCTTCGATCACTTCGACTTATACCCAATCATCCCGGGTCCACATCTCCTTAGAGATGTTTGCTTAAGATGTCAAAGCATAAGTCTCCATGATCAAGATGACTTGAATACCGCAAGTCTAAGGAACATCGCACTTAAGCCACAGTAAGAACTTCATTGACATATCTATATATGCAGAGAACCATATGAAGTCTTACGGCTGGTCACTCCAATGAACTAGTTACCATAACTAGGATCCACGATTAACTCTTGACATCACTATGTCTCCAGCCAGTGAGAATCAGCTGCTTGGATACACCAAGGAGTATACCTCGTGCTAGTCTCGACAAAATTGATGGTGTCCAAATCCATCAATTCATCGACTAGGGATAATTCCGATACATCACAATTACACATGTAGAGATACTCACTAGTTGTGATCCAATCACAAATTCTCTCATGCTGTGAATCGTATCATGGACATTCAGTAAATGAGTTTAAGATCCAATCAAATACATAAAACATGTATACTCAAATAGTGAATCTTCATTTATCATATAAATGGTTCATACATAAGGCGATTGCCTTAGGACATCTCTCATATATTACTAACAGACTCCCACTTGGCCTAATGCCAATCGCTACGGTATCCAATACCATAAGCTCGAACATGACCCTCAAACTTATTTTGAGGTAATGCCTTAGTCAAGGGATCCGCTAAGTTCCTTTCAGTGGGATTTTTCTCGATTTGTATTTCGTTCCTACTGATGATCTCTCTGATAAGATGATAGCGGCGAAGCACATGTTTGGATCATCAAGTTCAGAGATGAGTTTCTTTATCCAAACCGCTTCCTTTGCTGCCTCCAAAGCTGCAATGTATTCTGCCTTAGTGGTAGAATCCGCTATAACGTCATGCTTGGAACCTTTCCAACTTATTGCGCCTCCATTCTAGGTGAATACATACCCAGACTGAGACATGGAATCATCCTTGTCTGTCTGGAGCTGGCATCCGTATACCCACGTATCTCCATGTACCCTTCTCCATATATTAGGAACACATCCTTTGTTCTTCTCAAGTACTTAAGGATCATCTTAACAGCCACCCAATAATTTATTCCTTGATCAGACTGGTATCTGCTCATGACACTCAGAGCATACGATACATCGGGCCTCGTACATAACATAGTATACATGATAGATCCTATTGCGGATGCATAGGGAATCTTACTCATGCAAATCCTCTCGTCTTCTGTGCGCGGACACATAGACTTTGAAAGGTGTACCCCATGCCTGATGGGTAAGAAACCTTTCTTGGATTCCGACATGCTAAACCTCTTTAGCACTCGGTCTATATATGTAGACTGCGAAAGACCAAGCAACCGTTTCGATCTATCTCTATAGATCTTAATCCCGAGGATGTAGGTTGCTTCTCCTAGGTCTTTCATGGAGAATGTCTTGGATAACCAAACCTTCACTGACTGTAAGATTGAAACATCGTTTCCTATAAGTAGTATGTCATCGACATACAATACTAGGAACACGACTGCACTCCCACTAACCTTCTTGTACACACAAGGTTCGTCTGGATTTTGTGAGAAATCAAACTTTTTGATTGTCTCATCAAAATGGATATTCCAGCTCCTGGATGCTTGCTTCAATCCATAAATGGACCGTCGCAATTTGCATACCTTGGTTTTATCAACCGATGTGAAACCCTCAGGCTGTATCATATACACGTCCTCGAGCAGGTTTCCATTAAGGAAAGCTATTTTCACATCCATCTGCCATATCTCATAATCATAATGAGCCGCTATGGCCAGGAGCATCCGAATGGATTTAAGCATAGCTATAGGCGAATAGGTTTCGTCATAATCAACACCTTGCTTTTGACGATATCCTTTCGCCACCAATCTAGCCTTATAGGTAATCACATTACCATCCATGTCGGTTTTCTTCTTGAAAACCCACTTGCACCCTATAGGCTTTATGCCTTCAGATGGGTCAACCAAGTTCCAAACTTGGTTTTCATACATGGAATCCATTTTCGACTTCATGGCACCAAGCCATTTATCCCTTTCTGAACTTGTCAGCACTTCTTCATAACTGGTAGGCTCCTCATCATCAATGAGTAACACGTCGTTCGATTCGCTTACGAAAAATCCATATCTCTCAGGAATATTGCGTGTTCTACCAGATCTACAAAGATGTGGTGTTACAATAGGTCCAGCCGATTGCTCATCACTATGAGTTGTCGGCTGTTGTGCTTCACCAGGTATCTCATTAATGTCTATTTGAGTCTCTCGAGCCTCCTCAAGCTCGATGACACTCCCACTGTTTTCTTGTAAGAGAAACTCTTTCTCTAGAAACACAGCATGCCTTGAAACAAACACCTTTTGTTCCACAGGATGATAGAATTGGTAACCCCTTGTTTCCTTAGGGTATCCAACAAATAGACATTTATCAGACTTAGCATCCAATTTGTCTGATACAGTCCGCTTCACATAAGCAGGACAACCCCATATCTTCAAGTAAGATACATGAGGTTTCTTACCATTCCATATCTCATATGGAGTAGTTGAGACTACCTTGGTAGGCATTCTGTTTAACAAGTAAACAGCTGTCTGAAGTGCATAACCCCAAAAGGACTTGGGAAGAGTCGCATGATTCATCATTGACCTGACCATGTCCAACAAGGTCCTAAGCACCTCGATACACCATTATGTCCGTGATGTATAGGGCGGAGTCCATTGAGACAATATACCATTGTCTCTTAGATAATCAAGAAACTCTTGACTTAAGTATTCACCACCTCGATCCGATCGAAGTATTTTAATACTCTTGTCATGTTATTTCTCTACTTCATTTCTGAATTCTTTGAACCTTTCAAAGGCTTCAGACTTGTGTTTCATCAAGAACACATACCCAAACCGTGAGTGATCATCGGTGAAGGTAATGAAGTAGCTATAGCCTCCTAATGCTTGAGTTGACATAGGTC